>LR736875.1:1521625-1560025 GCA_902654985.2 Oryctes borbonicus
GTGTCAAATAAGACTAACCTGTCACATTTTTGCCATCGCTCATCTTCTCCAGTTCTCCCACTTCGCGTAGTGTGCTCAGAGTAAGCTAGGAGTGGAAGGCACATACCAGAGTTAGCTATGGTCGAGCTGGCTCAGAAACCTTCTTTTAGTGTCAAATAAGACTAATCTGTCAGATTTTTGCCATCGCTCATCTTCTCCAGTTCTCCCACTTTGCGTATTGTGCTCAGAGTGAGCTAGAACTGGAAGGTACATACCAAAGTTAGCTACGGTCGAGCAGGCTCAGGAACCTTCTTTAAGTGTCAAATAAGACTAACCTGTTACATTTTTGCCATCGCTCATCTTCTCCGGTTCTCCCACTTCGCGTAGTGTGATCAGAGTGTGCTAGGACTGGAAGGCATATACCAGAGTTAGCTACGGTCGAGCTGGCTCAGGAACCTTCTTCAAGTGTCAAATAAGATTAACCTGTCAGATTTTTGCCATCGCTCATCTTTTCCAGTTCTCACACTTCGCGTAGTGTGCTCAGAGTGAGCTAAGAGTGGAAGGCACATACCAGAGTTAGCTACGGTCGAGCCGGCTCGGGAACCATCTTTTAGAGTCAAATAAGTCCAATCTGTCACATTTTTGCCCTCGTGCGAAATTAGGTTGTTGCATAACCTTACGTACAAATTATTCTTCCATTTGCAGTGATTACTTGGGCGCATAGAATGTTGAATTATTTTCAGCCGCCGTTTCTATTAAAATTGTATTTGGCGTCGCATGAAAATGGAAATAAAAATAAATTCAATTACTGCGTATTTTGTCCGCTAAGGCTAGATTACGTTGATTTGTCTTCTTCTTTTTTATCCCACTATCCATGTTTATTTATTTCGAAATATAAGAACTAACTACATTGAAAATCACATATGTGTATTTTTCTTTATCTTGCTCCTTTCTCATCAGTCATCTACGGCATAGAAGCTAGCACTAATAAACACATAATGACAGATCTAAGCCCTGTGTACAACACAAAATAGCCAGTTTCTTATTCATATATTGGTTAAATTTCCTTAGAATAAAAATAGACACAACGTAACCATTTCCATTTATAACCATTTATTATGGTTACTATTCTATAGATATAAGAAGGTCTAACATAGGCATTATGCAAGAAATTCTATCAAATTAACTTCGGCGAAAACCCGCGATAAGAAACTATGAAACTTCCTTTTCACAGAATATTGAAAAGTACCAGGAGACAATATATGAACGTGTGTTTCAATTCGCGAAGTACACTCAGAAACTATCTAAGCAATCCGAAAGATAAACCGCAGGCTGTAACTGGGATAAAAGCCGGACTCAAAAAAACATACAGCCCATGACCGCTAGAGAGGGATCAAATTCTTAAGTGTAGCGCAACACATAAACGAAATAACGAGAGTAATTTTAAATTAGAAAATTCCAAATTAAAGGTCCACGTAGCCACTCAGTTTCGATGGGTTTATTGCTGTAAAAGACACACATGTTTACGTTTTGTGCTACAGGAGGAAACAGGAGGAACATTCTTGGATTATTAAATCCTGAAGTAGAGTTGTTCTCGAAGCCGGGTTGCACAGAGAAAGTTTGGTAAAAAAATAAAGTCAATTGCGTTTATTTTAAGTATTTTCTTGAATAGAGATTAATTTTTGCTAGAAAATATTCCTTCTCGATGCGAGAAAACATTCCTGAAATCTAATGGAAACTTATGAATAATTGATCTTATCTGTTCCTATTCGATCCACTACATATTAAGCGCGTGCATACAACTAACAACGAAACAAAGACAGCACTAACAGAAACGAAATAAGTCTGTACGGTATTAATCATTCCTGTGCGGTTTTTGTCCCGGCCGGGTCTCCGATACGGTCTTGCTTATCAGGCGGCCAATGATTGATGCTTCTCGTTGCCTTTTGTCCTCACATTGCGACAACAATACCGAAACGTACACACAACTACGTCGGTGGCGGTATATCGTCTAATGCGTCCTGTATTGCCGGTGCTATTTTATAGTGCGACTCTATGGGATTGTCATGTTGATTTCATCTATCTCCGGAATCTAGGCCGTCCGCCAATGAAGTACATATTAAGCAAATTACGTGTACGGTTGCGATTACCTGCTATCTGTATAAATTCGCAACGTGTAGGTAGCCACACATTATTTGCCGTGGTATATAATGGTGCTAAATGCGTTTGAAATCTAGTTGTGACTGAACTTAAGGGTTTTATCTTCGATATTTGCCCCCGAGCAAGAGATGAGCTCAACTGAAAAGTGAATTTCGGAGATCTGCATCAAAAGAAAGAGAACGCCAAGTATTTTTTAGGGAAAAAGTATCAAACTGTCCTCAAAGATTGCTATCCTTAATCAAAGACAAAAAAAAAACTACGTTCTTTCACACCAAAAAAGTATATTAACAGTAAACAAAAATGTAAGTAACAAAGGAAAAAGGTAATGGTTAATAACCTTGACCTCGAACCAGAATTGTGAACTACCAAGTCGATCAAGATGGATCTCTCCAGGTTGGTTTCCTGGTGCAGAAATGCTGAAGAGGCTGGTCTTTCAGGGTTCTTGGAGTGGCCCTTTAATGATCCGAGTTGTTTAAGATCGGAAAAACAAAAAAAAAACAAAGCAATGGTTTGTTCGGGGCTTATTTAAAAAAAAAGTTTTGAGATTATAAATGTGTCCAAAACAAAATCTAGGTTTCTTTAAAACGCAGAAAAATTTGATGGCGAAGCACATAGAACAATCGAAAAGCAAAACAATTACATTGAAAATGCAAATTCATACCTAGGCCGAAGCTGATTTGACATCGGAACACGACGCATATTTCTTTTTATTTTGCAGCCTAGTGTTTGCAAATGAGGTTCCCTTGCTGGTTTTTGGAAAGAGATATTTGTATTGATAGCGTTGGGGAATTTTAGCCAAACAGTGGGTTTATCAGAGAACGTCCTTAAAATAAACAATTGGAAAGAATAATAATGATTTCGAGTTTCCCGAATATCGTTTCGTTTCGTCTTACCTGTGACGCAAGTCAATATATATGAAAACCTTTCGATACGCAATAATACTTCGCGGTAATGAAATTATTCATTTCTTTTCTTCTGGTAAGCTTTCCTACCCCACTGAAAGGATAGGCGAGCATTAAAGGACTTCCAATATTTCTCCTTAGAATTTCCGAACAAAAGAAAATACGCTGGAAGGATTCGCTCTTTCCATGGAAAACATTAGCATCCAAGTAAACAAATGGATTTCAATAAAGAAAAAAGAATGCCAATCAGCAAATAAATACACAAGAAAAATGTTAGTATTACAAAGCGTTTTAGCATCTACGACGGGCGGGCGATTCGGTCCCATTGAAAAATGGAAACGATTGTTGTTTTTTTTTTTTTTCGTTTTCGTACCTCCAGCGCCATTTTTCCACTTCCGCTGCCCGCTTCCCTTTCCTGCGTATGGGAAATCTGAATTTATCACGCTCTCTCATAAAGGATTACCTCTTGTCACCGCTACGAGGAAAGTGCATTTGCTAAAATGATTCGACCCGCATTATTATGCTAAAAAATGAATAAAAACCTTCTCGGGATGAGATTTATTGAAATTCCGTTGGGAAAGTTTTGCGTGCGCCGTTCTAAGCGATGGACGGAAGAAAGCGCTTCGAAAATTGATTTTACTGCATTCATGAGGCAGATTTACGCTAAGATAACATTGAATTCCAAACGATGCGAAATTTGAGATGTACGGGCCTATGGAAAAGATTCGATGTCCTATGCCAACTTTATTTTTTCTTGCGTTCTTACCTTTATTTCAATGTCCAATTGCGGTTATTTTTTCAACGTCAACTAAAATTACTGCAAAAACCTTCCAGTAGTGGTCACCTATGGGGAAGGTGAAATTGTCCATTGCGCAAAAAATACAAAATAAAGAGAAGAAGCATAAGAAAGGTGCGTTACGCTCAAATCTTGTAAAGTAGATAAAATAAAGGATATTTTTTCATTTAGGATCTGCTATATCTTGGAAGCCTCGAATTAATAAGCGAGTTTGTTTTGCGCATCGCGTGCCTCAAAGATACTAAGCCAAAGGAACGTCTTCTTAAGCTTCTCCCTGGGATAGCTCAAACCTGTAGTTTAGAATGGGCAGTTATAGGTTGTGTTTCAGAGTTAGGTTTGGCTATTAAGTTATGCCATGGACAAAGCTATGATAATGCAGCAAATGCGTCCGGACCTTATTCAAGCCTCTAAGTTAGAATTAAACAATTCTGCCCAGTTGCAAAGTTTGTTCCATGTGTAGCACATTCGCTCAACCTTGTTAATTCTATAGCTGCGGAGTGCATCACTAAAACTGCTGTGTTTTCTGGGATTATCCAAGAACTATTTAATTTTTTCGCTGTTTCAACCAATAGAAGGGATATTTCAAAAAAATGTTTAGACGAAAATAAAGCTCCTGTGCTGAAGACTTTGTCAGAAACTGGATGGTCTGCAAGAGCAGATGTTGTGAAAACGTTGGTCCGCGGCTATAACGAGATTTGGAGTTCTCTCAATGAAATTTCTGTAGACCGTTCCAGAACCTGCTACAGAAGTAGAAGCTGCAGGACTTAGAAAGAAGTTTAGGAGTTTCGAAACAAAGTTTTCTTTCTATTTTGTGGAGTGAATTTTTTAAGAAGTTTAATAAATGCAGTAACAATTTACAAAGTGAGTCCTTTAACTTTGTAACTGCTACAAAGCAGCTATAAACGTTAGACAGTATTTGAATGAAGAAAGAAATCACTTTCATCAATCACAGCTAATAGCTAATCTGTCAAGGCGAGAAACAGCTTATGAAAATTTGGCCAATAGCTTTGAAGTACTTTCTCTTCTTTTACCGAAGGACTCAACAAAAGAAGACATCGCGCAAGCTGCATCCAGACTGTGTAAATTTTACCCCGAAGACATAGAAAGTAATTTCGAAGACGATTGCACCTACTTCAAAATTTCAAGGAATATCCGATCTGTACAACTCTCCAAATCTCGAAGAAACATTACGTATCTTCCTAACCCTATCCTACTGCTGAAAGTAAATTGAACGCTCTAATGTCTAGTGTTATTGTGTTGTGAGAAATACGTAGCGCCAAACGCAGACTTTTCTGATATTTTGACCAAATTTCGATTCAGCGATTCACGCGCGCGGGAAGCGGTGTTTTACAGCACTCGATGGGTCCTATAAATCCGATCGATAATTGGCGCCCTTATTCAAGTTAATTTAATGTGCTCGGATGGAATTGTATCCCCTCTTGCTTTCCGTTTAATAAATAGCTATTGTTATTGTTATTATTATTTTAACCTTGTTAAATTAACTATACCTAATTACAACCTAAAATAACCTCATTTGGATTCAGCATACTCCCAGGACTCTAACAAAATACGAATACGCACTGTTATTGCTAATTTATTTCGTTGTTGTTCCTTCGTAACACTTTGAAATAACATCCCGTCAGTTCGGAACAACACCGACGACCGAATGGGAAACACGTGAGCGCGATTTCCAATCGCCGCATAAGCGCGAGCGCTAGCTTATCCGGTTTGTCAATTATAGTTTATGCGCCTGGGATTCGTAGTGACGCGACAATCAATAATTTAAGTAGTTCGGGCGATTAAAACTGGCGTTCGCCTAAATTATTTCGTTACAAATCGTCGTGCCCCGCAGCCGAGCTACCAGATTAAGCGGATTAAACTCTTGAATAAATAAAACCGTTAAAGAGGATTTGTTGTCTTATGTTAGCCAAATCGCGAATGGTCTATTAGAATCTGATTCAATTTATACGATTCCACTAATCGACATTCAATATGTAGGTCTTCTACGTTGATAAGTGAGGTCGGAATATGTTCCTAGCTTTGTAGGTTAGTTAATAGCCGAAGTGGAAAGGAAAACGTCAAATAAGTCGGCTAGATCTCTAGAATAAAAATTAAAAATTTGTAACATACTCGACCACCAAAATGGATTACTGCCGTAAAGAAGATAAACATTTTCTCGTTAAGTGCTAATCCCGCTAAATCTCAAGTTCTTGTCTTGCCTTAGCAGCGGAGGTGCTAGGGTTCCCGTTGTTTCCAGCGCCAGCCCGCTTTCGCGAACACATAACGGACAATATAAGGTCTTCTTTTGCTAGTTTAAAGAGAATTCATCCCCGTAGATCGGTTCTTAATAAAAGTATTAAACGAATTCTCTATGGTGTTTATGTACTTTCTAGTTCCAGGTATTGCTCCGAGATATATCACCGCATTCAACACGGTTCAGGATAGATGTGCGTAATTTGGGCGCGCGTCTTCGGGATCTTAATTTGCCCACCATTCATAATCTCGTTCTATTTGGATGGTCATTTTCATACAACTTACACACAAAGTACAATATGTTGCCAACTGAATTGAAAGAACGTATACTGACCCAATTCAAAATTAAATTAAAATCAATGTTGTTGCTTTCCCAACAATCTAATGGCATTTATTTCACCAAATACACATAGTACGTTATGTAACTGAACCTCGCCCTGAAATTGAAGGTATGTTCTGAATTTAATTTAATTTTTATACAATCATGCAAGTTTGCAAACGCACAATAAAGGCTGCTACCCTACAAGTCATAAAACACTACAAATAATGAATCTGTTCCGGGTGTTAGATTTTCGTCCACGTTCTCTTGATCTAACTTTCATTATCTTATTTTCCCACGCCTAAAAAATAAAGTAATTCAAAATGATTACGACACGATAACGCGCCAACATCTCGTCCACGACCATTTTAGGAAAATGGAACGACGAGTGACACGACGCGATAATTTTCTATTCTGCCATCTTTATTATTATCGCCTAATCTTATTTGCACCGTTATTATCAAATATATCAAACGTAATTTGCAGTTTGAATATTGGTTATAACTAATATAAAAGTAATTAAAAAAAGAAACGTGACCCCTCGATTACGTTTTTTTTTTATGATCATATTGTATCATGTCCCACGTGGCGCCACGAACGTGTTCCCAGCTATTGTCAACTAACCTCGGAATAACGCCAGAAATCCACATTGCAACGTTCGCTATCAATTGGGAGCAATACTGCGATGAATATTAACAGCCAGTGGTCAAAAAACACGCTACGTGGGTTTGCTTCAATGTACTTTTCCAAACTCATCAATATATATTTGGTAGGAATGAAATATTTAGCGTAAATGTCCAAATACGTTTCTCGATCAATGTATGGTGTGTAATTATAAATAGTATTATTTTGGGTCCATATTTGAAACGCATCAAATAATTTTGATGTTATCCCATCAGCAATTAGACGTAGAACGGTATTTCGACCTCCACACAAATCGGTAGATGTGGATTGAAGGATCTCCAAGTTTGGCGCCACTCCATTAGATTTTTTCTGTGGGGCGGAGTGTAAAGTTTTTGTAACGTCTATTGTTGCTCTCGCTGAATTTAGAATCAAAATAAGCCAAGTTGTTGGCGAATTAAACACAAACAATATAAATCAGAATTTGTTAAAAATACTTTATGTTTATGGCGATTTTAAACATTAACATTATCATCGTTACCATTATTCGTTTTTGCCTTGTACGCTATTTTTAATTCTTATACCTTATTCTGAAAAGGAACATTCCTCCTTTTTCTTTAATGTCTCCAAAATTATCACGCTTAGAACGAAAAACCTTGATACTTTTTAAAGTAAGAAATATTTTCTGTTAACTGGTATAAAAATATACAGGATGTACCGTCTAAAAAGAGTATAAAATCAGTAATGTCCACGAAAATTTAATTCCTTTAATTTTTTAATTTAATTCGGATCTGTACTAAAGTACTAAAAACTTCTTTCTTTGTATCTATAATATCCTCGAAAAGAAAATGGTGATGAAGCGATTTCAATGTATCGCGCAACTAACCTGTTCCGTCGGATGACGCGATTAGAACGCGGATTAACAACCTTGAGGAAACTAGATCAAAGACAAAAGAAAAGGTGGAAGTGCAAAAACAGTTCGAACCTATAACAACATCGAAGTTGTTCGACAGGCGGTGCTAAGAAATCCACGCCAATCGGTCGTACGTCATGCCGTACACCTAGCAATAAATGACAGATCTGTCCACCAAGTCTTACATTTTCATCCGTACAAAATGCAGATGGTGCAATCTCTCTGCCCGGATGATAATGAACAGCGAAACCGTTTTTGTGAGGATATGCTCAGGAGACTCGAAAAAAAAATGAGGACCAAGTGAACAACTCATGAATGTGTGATGAGACGCATTTCCACCTACCAGGTTTTGTCAATAAACAAAATTTCAGATATTGGACGGATGCAAACCATCATTTACTTCATCAAAGGCCTCTTCATTCTGAAAAAGTAACAGTACGGTCTGCGATTTCGGCAAATGGAATCATCTTTTTTTATCCGAGAATGAGTTCGAAAGTGCGGTAACCGTTAATTCTCAACGATACATTGAAATGATTCTTTCTGATACCACAACTTACCCATTTTCCATTGAATGAAAACACACTTTTCCAGGAAGATGGGGCAACAAGCCACACAGCAAGAATTTCAATGGATGCTGAGAATGCTTGGTTCCCAGGCTACGCAACGGGGATACCGTTTGGCCTCCTCGTTCCCCCGATTTATCGGCTTGCGTCTGTTTTTTATGGATTGTTCTTGTGCTTTATATCATACACGGTCAATCAATCAATCAAAGTTCATTCTTTAACAAATAATTAAAATTTTAAATCATCCCACTTCATTGCCGGACTCGGTATTAAAATTAAACTCCAACAATGTATTTTTTCCCTTCTAAGCTCCCAAATAATGCAACTGGCTACTGGTTTTAATTCTTGTTTTTATCTATCAATTCCGGAACAATATCAATGCTTTTACTAAACATTACTAATACTAAGAGCGAACATTATTCGTTTCGAAAAGATAATTTGTTTGTCCTAACAAGGCAATTATAAAATAGAGAAATTTGTAATGGTTGTATTCAAAAATAAACTATAAAATTTTGTTTCGTCGGTATTTGCGTTGAGTTTCATCCCCGGGGTTATGTGCCATTACAGTTTTTCCTGTATTTTTTTGATAATGTACATAAACATGTCGATAAATAAATATAAATAAATCCCAATTGCCAGTCTGGATTTTTCGGTCGTTGTAGAGATTGATTGCAGATGTTATTTTATAAATCACCCGCGGGATCGGGATTGTTCAGTAATACATGTAATTGTATCGTTTATACTGGCGCGTACAACGTAATTAATATTATTCCTACTAAATCAATATTAATAGACGCCGCTTGACAATCTATGATATATTTGCCGCAGTTCCCGTTCTACTAATATTTTTCGAACGGGACATACATTTACTGCTTTATAAAATATGAACAATCAATAAATGAATAATTTATTATAACGTAGAATGGTGACACTGCAAGCGTATACGCAGCGAACAACTGTATACTAGGGAAAAAAAACGTCCTTCGTATAATATAATAGCCGTTAATAAATGAACGCTTGTGTTTGTTAATTATAAATTGTGTCGCGTTTACAGTTCAAAATTTAGGAATTGGGTGATTTATAGCGATTTGTGATGCACGAATTTATAATTTAATCTTGCGTTAATTTAATGCGATAGGTAGAATATGATAGTCTTGGCAATCAACTCCAGTTGATTTTCGCCTCTGGCATGGTTCACATGTGATCAACTGCTTCCCGCTCAGTTAGTTTCGCCTCTAACGTGGTTCACACGTTAAGTTATCGCGCTAACTGTTGCCTACCAATTTTTCCCTCTCCTGAAGAAGCCTCATACGATTGTGGACGAAACGTCGAGTTTTTATTTTAACCAAAATGACATGACCTAAATATTTTAATAAATGAGAATAGAAATGAAATAAGAGAGAATTTTGAAGGAAATTGAAGAACTTTACCTTCAAATATGTTCATTTTTAAAGAGAGAAAGGAAAATGGTTCAACTCTGTAAAGAAGAAAGCTAGCGAAATGCTCAAAATATTCGACCCTTACCAAAAGAAATTGGAAATATTCAAGACGTTGAAGGCGCTATAATATTTACCATACATAATGATTCTTTCAAAATTAAATTATGCGCGCAATGATACTAAAATTCGATTATAAAACTGAAAAACAACAACGCGCTTTTCAATGTTGTCATTCACTCCAATAAAAATAAAAGAAGCCAAGAAAGCTCCAAATACGGTTAAATCCCAAAGTCTTTTATTAGAATAGTCAATAAATTTAACGCATTACGCCCAGGAGAGAAAAAAACTCGACGAGGAACGCCTGAGAAGTCGAAAGATTCGTCGCGGCGAATTGTGTGGGGAATAATTACGGCTTAAATTTTTTCTGCGCGTCTACGTGAGTGCGCGACAGTGAAAATTCATCATCCGCCGCTGCCTTAAACGCGAGAGAATAAAAATATTTTCCGTGGAAAATTTTATTCACGTAGATTTATTACAGTTTTAATTCGTTCCTTTCGCGCAACGGAGAAGTTATCCATCCTGCTTAAATTTCAGTTTATTTGTCGTATTTATTTCGACCACCTATCGCTTCTCTGATACGCGTGGAATTCGTCGAGATTTACTTAAGGCGGGAGCTAACATTAAGAAATATACGCTGGTGAAAGAAAATTTATTCTTGCATCTTCTCGAAGGTATCTCTTCGAGAGCGTTTACCACAATATTTTTGTAGGTAAAAGTGAAAAGCAAATATGGGGAAACGAAGGAAATATATGGGAACATAGGACACATTGGTTCAAGAAATGGAAATTGAATACAGCCACACGTTTAATGTGTGTCACTTAGAAAGCGGCTGATCGTTGTCTTGTGTTAATATTATTTGTTTTTTCATGTTTTTTATTTTTTTATTTATTTTTTATTTTTTTATTTATTTATTTTTTTTCATTTATTTAGAATTTCTGCATGTTGGATGGGCATGATTATTCCAGAATGTTATCAAGTAACATTTGTGTCAACTTGTTCTCCTGTTTCTCTTTTTTTTCTGTTTTCTACACATTTAACGTTCCAATATATATAACAGGCAAAGACCGTTTAGAAAAATCTCCAGTCACAAAGGCACGATCTTCCAAGCCCGTGGAAGTATGTACATATATAGTTAATTTAAAAACAAAACAAAAGACTTCTTCCCGTTCATTTTTCATTTCTCTAATATGTTCGGCTGCCCAACTCCTTTGTTGTTTTTTTTCTTTTTCTATTTAGAACGTTCGCGCAAAACAAATTGCTCTTTAGGGAAAATCAAAAAAAAAACGCGCACCAAGCAACATAAAAGAGCCAGCTTATTTTCAACTTCCATTTTATGCGCGATTCGAAATTGTATCTTAAATAAAATCGAAATTGTACCATTTATCAGCTCTCGGTTTTCCCGGTTAGTCCATTTATTCTATTGAGGTGAACTGACATTAACCTGATGTGCTTTTACTTCACCGAACGTTTTTGTTTTGCTCGATTTTTTCTATGTGTGAGTGTGCGGCCGCGGTTGGTTTTCCATTCGTCGAAACCCGGCAAATATGAGCAACAAATGAACTAATTAAGCGAATGCGCCGATACAAAGGCATATACAATGGACGAAAATCATATGTCGTTCGGAGGCTGGATGTTGGCGTTTTTGACGTTGATCGTTTTAATGTCGTCCGATGGAGTTCCTTTATCGACAGTTTTCAATTTTTCCGCTGCGAATATTCCAGATACTCTTTGAAATTGTCAAATGTACAATTTGAATTGGAAATACGGATTCGGTCTAAGTTTAGAATAATAAAGGACACAATAATCAATATCGCAAAAATAACGTGGGGAATTACGGTGTTTTGAATGAATAAATAATATAGGGAAAATTGAATTGAATCAAACCTCAACACTATCACACACATAAGAAAAATAGAATCACTTCTACAATTGTAGCGAAATGCCGCTGGAAATGGTTGTAGGGACTGTAAAGCAGATAATTTGTAGCAGTTAGTGAAACAATATTGGAGGAACCAAGTGGTGGCGAAAAATTGGTTCCATACGAGTGAGGGCAAAAGCTACGATAAAGATGCGACTCCAACCTTATTAGTATTATTGGGCAGGGCCACAAAGTCTTTGAGCACCGCGGCCTCAATTGATCTATTGTAACAAAATGCCCTTATAAATGTTAGAGAAGTTAGAGGCTCTTAATAAACCTCAATATTACTCTAGGATCTTCGTCCCTCAGTTCAGTAGATGTCAGGAACAGTCTACTGAAGTATTGTTGTCGAGTGCGACTGATCGCAACACAATTACATAAAATCTGTTCTGCCGTCTCTAGATCTTCTACACATGGCAGCATATTTGATCCTCAGCTTTTCCTAGATTGAATAGGTGATATTTTAAGGCTGCATGACCTGTCAGAAATCCCGCCAGTATCTAAGATTCCTTTTGCTAAACGATAGCATTATTTTGGCTGTCTTAGGCAAACCTGATATAAATGCTTTCGCCTGTTTTTGTCCTGGAACATTGCCCCAGTACGAGGTCTTTTGATCGTCCTCCCATACTTTTATTACTTGTTTTATGCGGCTCTCTTGTAAGCCACAGAAGAGGCTAGGTCCAATGAAGGACATGATGTGGAGTCCCGTAGGCATTTTAAGGTGGTGGTTAGGCCCACTAATGACTATACCTATACCAACACCTTCTATTCTTGAGCCGTCCGTATGCCATGCCAGGATACCTCTTTTACTTTGAGGTCCCCCGAATGCACATTTCCGACTTTTAATGATCACCCTGTAAGGCTGATCAAAATTGTATTGTATAGAGATGTTGTCTCTTGAAATATGCATCAGGTAATTTATGTTGGGATCTTCAAGGATCCTGAGATGCCCTTCAAGATCCCCACGTACAATGAAATGAGAAGCTTCTATCCGAAAACTAAGAAGTTTCAACTATGAAAAACACGCTAGGCATCGATGTTAGCCAGTACGCGTTTGTATTGTAATCAAATTTCGACAAGAAATACGGCTTCACATTCGGATGGAATATTCAATCTTCACGCCAATTTAGGTCCGATTCTATAACATCGTTAGGGTCTACAACGTGTTGAGAAGATGAAACCGGCGGCGGTGCTGGTAGTCGATTACAGGATTCCGGAGATAGCCTTTCGACGGAATTCGCTCCTACCCGGCGAATAACCGCCCGAAAATTAGACATCCTCCCGATTATATTTTACTCGATAGCGTATCACTTAATTAAACCAATATTTCACGAACTTATCATAGTTTTCCCAACTTCAATTTATTCTGTTTGTTTGCCGCCGAGAGAGGTTTATGCACGCGTTCGCTTTTAGATATGGCTTTTAAACTTCGCAGCTTGTCCTCTCGCTCGGCTCCGTTCTCCATCGCGCTTCTCGGTTTTTCGATGATCGCCATATGCCCTTCCTATCCTATTGCTTCTCTTCTCTTTTCGGGGGTATTACAGAAAGAGCGATTTCGATCCCGCGAAATAACCATGCCGATGAAATCATATTTATAGATACGGTTTACGGTGCGAATAATTGAGAGTATGCTGCCGACCCGATATGGTGAACGTTTGCGCGTGGTTGTATGTAGACGAGGTGGAGGAGTGAGATCTTTTCTCTCTTTGCACACTGGCGCTGAATCGAAATTCAATTTTCTCTTTTGCGTTTTATTTCCTTCTAGCGTGTATGCGGGAGGAAATTATAATCCCGGGCAGAACACGGAGATTATTGTTGTGTGTCGATATGGGTCGCCGCAAACGGTATACGGGGTCATCCATAACGATTTTGTCGCAGCGATCAACGAGAAACGACAAGAGGATAATGAAGGGAAATAAAAAGTGTGGAATGTTGAAATAAACTCTTAAATTAAACACACCTCTAGAAACCTGAAGATAAGAAAATATAAAACTATGATTACACCAACATGGACGCTAAATAAAACCCAAACAGATCAACTAGAAAGATGAGGAAGAAAAATGCTAAAGTCCATATTTGATGGAAAAGGTACAGAAAAAGGAGCAAAAAACAAATAAAAAATTAGAACTGTTGCATAAGCAGCGGAAAGTAACGTTAATAGTAAGAGCACGGAGAATAAGGCGGGCAAGACATGCAAAAAGATTGGAGAGAGAAAGAATGACAAAAATGGTATTAGAGAAAGGACTGAAAGATCTGAAAACTCCATTTAAAAAACCAAACATCTACTGTGCATTGCGGAAGCTGCCTATTTGAACATTACTTGGTGTTTCCGAATAATGCCTGTCCTTACATCGGTCTTTACGCTTATTTTAACATATTTCCGGCAATTTCATATATATAATACACGTACTTCCGGCAGAAGAAATCTTTACCGTTTCACTTTACCTGCACGTATATATGTACCGGCAAACAATTTTTCCCATATGCCGGAATTGTATTAGAAGTGTGGCCAGGAGAGAAAAAAAAAACCAACAAGGTCCGTATATTATGTCGAACTTATTTATGGTCACATTTCTCACGCGGCGGTTGTTGTTCTTTTTCCTTCCTTTCAAGCCGAAAGGTACGGACAGAAAAAAGGGATCTCTCTCCAAGGAGGAAGAATCGAGGCAAATTGCGTTGCTTAGCGCCGGTATCCGAAAACGGAATATATATGTACACGCGTCTGCAGTAATGGCTGAAGAGATAAAAAACACTCTCCTAGATTGAATCACCCGCTACCAATCGAATCACGAGAAGATCAATGTTGTAAGGTTAAGGGCGATTTACTTGATGAAATACGGTGGATTGTTTTCACGGGGTATGCATCGGTTTATCCCCTTCTTCGAATCTAGATTCTGTACACACGTTAGTGGAATTTCCGTCAGCAGATAACGTTCTTGGATAGTATCGAAGCTCGCATCTATTCTCCGTAGGCGGAAGGCATTTGCGCCAGAAGTATTTGTTATGACATCCTGTTCCATGGAAAGGAACTGGATGAAAGTGAGTGCGTCGAAGCGATTCTAAACATGATAATGGTTTCCTGTGTATAGTAGTAAATCTCTTCGAATAAGGATGTACTCAAGGGGGTACCATATTATTCATTCGGCAAATATTTGGTTCGGATTCTTGGAACCAAATACATCATAATTGAAATTAATATAAATGGCAGTAATAATTTAACAATAATGTGACCATTTAACAGAGGTAATAATAATAATAATATTACCAACAATAAATGCACACTGAAAAGAATTTGTCAATAAATCGCGTTCAATTATTTCATTTTGTTAAAATAATAAAGGAAGTTATTATATTAACAAACAAACTTATTGCAACATTAAACTGCGTTTGTCAAGTTCAATCTTAATCAATACCCGTTTATTAACTTACTGTGAGAAGCTAGAGAAATGCGTGACCAGTGGTACATTGCGCTTGCACAAGACTGCATTCAGCTGAACTAGACGCTTTGAAATTTTATACATTGTTTATATACAGGGTGTTACAAAATTCGCGGGCACAAAGACAGTAAGCATTGGAAACTGAAACGGTTCGAAGCGTTGTCGTACTAGTTCAACTTCTTGCCTTTTACGGCCGTTTCACAGGGCACATTGTATCATAAATCTATTGATCCTTACGGCGTAACACAATAGGTACCCAATTATTTTTTACAGCCCCGACTTGATATTTCAGCAAAACGAAACGTAGCGAAGCGTTGCTTCGCCGATTTCGACATTCGGCTGTTTTAAAGCGACGCGCAAATAAGGACAATGAAGCCGAGCGAGTCGTTCGACCATAAAGCTACGATACACAACTGAACCGAGACGAAATTCCGACTAATTCGAATCCATTCCGATCCGAATTGGACAAAATAAAACAAACGCTACGACTGCGTTGTCAACGACGCAGACAACGCGAAGGTGAAAACGCCGAACGAACGACGTCTCCGTAATCAGAGGCCGTAGAAGTTCAAGGCGACGCGATGGAGGTTCATCAGTGTGTTTGCAGAGTGCTGTAAATACACACGGACCTCCCTGATTCATGTCCCACGCTATACCGCGGGTAACTTGAACGCCGCTGTTGCTGCTCCACTTCTCGAGAACACATTATTAAGAAAAGACGAGGACGAGAGCGGAAAACTTTCTGCTCGGCGAGCATTTAATACGATGAATATGAATTTCTCACGGCATCGCTCTTTTATCGATTCAGATCTTCAAAAGCGTATTTGAAGTGAGTTATACACATTATACAAGCGTAATGGTTGATATGTATTTGCGGTAATATGTGTCATTGTTGCTGAATCAACCAATCAAAATTTCACAGCGGCCACTTGTAGTTTAAAAATATAATGAACGAAATAATTAACACTTTCAAAGTCACGGTCATCTTTGTCACAATTAAAAGCAGCGGTATCAAGAGTATTGTTTCCTTTTGCAAAAATGCCAAATCAAGAAACGTTGACTTCTTATCAAACATCCGCTGTGGGTTATCCTTAGCCTAGATAGAATCAATAATTTTGACGAATACCATAATTTTCCCAAAAATTAATACAATTTCTTCTGTTTACGTATCTTTGTATGTATGTAATTCCCGTAGCACCAAGCTTGCCACAGACGCGCTGTATATCAAGCTTATCCTCGTCTCCGTCGCTTAATCTTCCACGTATGTCTGCGATGGACGATCGTTCATCATGTGTACGGACTGTCCGAAATAGATTTTATGGCGCTATAACAGGAAATCGCATTTATCGTAAAGATATGGGAAAACATTAAAGTTGTTCGAACCGGCCCCTTTTACGACCTCCCGATGAGGAGCGTTTGGTGTCCGAGCGAGTAGGGAACGCCATTAGCGCGTAAATAAAATCCTTTGCGTTATTCTAATGTTCCACGTTTCAGTACGTTAGATTACGATAAAAGATAAGACCGCAGGGAATCGATGACAAATTAGAACGGCGGGCGACTACGTCTTTTTATACGACCGGAAATCGTTCTGTATATGATATAGTAGAATTGATGAAACAAGTAATTAGTTTGAGGCAGTGGACTTAAGGTATTCCGAAGTTTCAGACCATCACCGACCGCAGCAATAGAATAATAGAATAATTGGAAAAATAATAGGCTCACATTCGAACATTGCGGCACATCCGATATAATTACTTTAGCAACACAATAGAAGCCAGATGGAATTATATTATATGCAATAGAGCTAAAGCGTTGTCCTGTTGTCCAGGCCGTTTATATCTTGCACAATATGTACACTGCCGTTCAGAGAAGTTCGATCGGTTGGTAAAAAACATGAAAAGGTTACAGAAACAAACGAAACTAAAAACAAAATGCAATTTTATTGCATATACAGGTAAAAAAGACAAAAATAAATAAATAAAAAGTTATTCTGGCCTAATATAACATACTGAACGTTATATTTCTTTTTCATCGAAAAAACCTCCTTTGCTGTTAATCACCGCTCGAACTATTCTAGGCATTCTTTCGATAAGTTTTGTTAAAACGGATTGTGGAATATTAATCCATTCACTTTGCAGAATATTCCGTAAATGTTCTTGTAAAGTTGGGCATAGTTTTCGGATCCTCCTGTCCAGTTCATCCCACAACAACTCTATCGGGTTCAAATCTGGGCTTTGTGGGGGCCATGTCATTACTTTCAGGGCGTGCTGTTCTTCTTGCTCCATTAGATAGTTCTTACACACTAACGCAGTGTGGTTTGGGTCGTTGTCATGCAGGAATGTAAAGTTACGGCCTATTATACGCAATCCTGATGGCATTGCATGATTCTGGAGTATTGCAAAATAATTTTCCTTCCTCATTACACCCTGCACTTTGCATAAATCTCCCGTCCCAGCAAAGGAGAAACATCCCCACACTAACACAGAACTACGCCCTTGCTTCACTGTAGGCACAATGCAGTTCGGGATCACTTTTCGGTTTTAGATCTTCGGACATAAACTCGTCGATTTTGCCCAAAAACCTCAAACTTTGACTCGTCACTCCAAAGCACGTGTTTCCAATCATCTAACGACCAATCTAGATGAGAACGGGCCCACTGTAGCTGTTTTGCTCTGTTGCCCCGACGTAATAAGGGTTTTCGAATGGCAATGCGTCCATGAAGGTCCGCATGTCGAAGTCGACGTTTTACCGTACTCGCCAAAACTTGTTCTTCATGGCCGCGATTGACTTCGGCTGCTATTTGTAGCGCTGTTAATTTTCTATTGCGTTTGTTTAATAATACAATTCTCAAAACTTCAGCTTTTGTTGTTTTCCTAGATGCTCCAGGACGAACACGATTTTCTATAGTTCCAGTTGTCCGATACCGCTTTATGATGTCATTTACTGTTGAACTTCTCATATTTATTTTTTCAGCAACTTGTCGCCCCGAATATCCTTCTTCGAACAGCGTAATAATGCGTGAACGTTTTTCTACACTGGTAGGCTTGCCACGTGCCATTTTGAAGTAAATTTTCTTAAAACTTTCGCGCAAAAACGACAGATGCACACCAATACACGTTTAACAGTAAAATGAAGCAAATTTATATCTTTACGCCCGTGATAAATAAACAAGAGTGATCCTGCGGTATATTTCCTAAATGTATTGTTCGTTAATAATCCCCAAACGACCCGTTTCAAAAGATCGGTACTTCCGAGAAATTCTTGGAATGATAATAAAAGGGACTTTATTGTGGTTGTCGCAATATTTCTACTTTACATAATAATTTATGGCTTTAATCCCTTAGAAAAGAGTGTATGCTTAATATTTTTCTAATTTTATGTATTAATAATTGTATACAGTGTGATATAATAGATTTTTATTGTATGACCGAACTTCACTGAACGGCAGTGTACATTAACCTCAAGAACTAAATATCGCTTAGTCAAGGTGGACAATGTAGTGAATAAAGCCTGTATTTCAGATATCCGAAAGGTTTTGTACGGATTTGTATGGAAAACCACCCTCTTGCGTACCATAATAATCAAATAATACATCGTGGTGAGTCTAAGGAATCATTCATATGTGCAGCTACGCAGAGCGCTCATGTGTGGCGCCCTCATGAGCTTTGTCCCAAAAAGAAAAGAATCACATCACCTGGACGAAAGCACCGATAAGTAAGCCGTTTGCTTCCTTTAGAAATGTTATTCCGGGAAGTGCATTACTATTAATTACCTCTTTGATATGAATACATCGGGCGTTTTAGGTATTTCAAATAAATTAGAAATGTTAAGGTTCGCTATTTTCAAACAACGCGAAGAATCTCTCTCTCATAACGCGCCCGGGCAAATAAATAGCAGGCCAGTCGTCAGGAATACGCCGGCAAAACATGCATACATCAATCGAATCCGACCTGACAGCGCGCAATACGCGCGGTACGTCTCCGGGTAATGACGCGGACTCACCGGAAGAATTTATTGCCATTTATTGGGCTTTGCAGATGCGAATACGGCAGCTACCACCGACTGCTCCGATCGAGGGTGGTAGAGGAGACCTTCGCGAGAGAGCTTGCAGTAAAGGCATGCAGCGCCGGTAACGCGAGGATTAAATAGGACGTCCGCTATTTTCATGCTCGTTCTTCCTATTTGTAGGATTAGTCGAAGGCCATATTGCTAATGGAAATTGCTTTCCTATCGATCTATCGATTCGATAAGGTATTCTACTTAAGTAACTCGCTATTTTCCTAGGATTCTATTTAGACGTTGGCGAATTCAAAGCTAACACTTTATAGAAGAGTAAATTCTCGTATTTTCACGTAAACTGAAACTGGCAGTGAGTGGTGCAAAGGAAACACGGAATCTGCTCGACTTTCAATATGTAATTTACTAAGTTAGAAGCTTCTAATTAATCTAAGATGGTTTGCGAATTAAAGAAGTATGTCGTTACACTTACAACGTTTATCAAACCACGTATCGTTAGGTATGTACACTGCCGTTCAGTGAAGTTCGGTCATACAATAAAAATCTATTATATCACACTGTATACAATTAATAATACATAAAATTAGAAAAATATTAAGCATACACTCTTTTCTAAGGGACCGTTCTCATCTAGTTTGAGGTTTTTGGACAAAATCGACGAGTTTATGTCCGAAGATCTAAAACCGAAAAGTGATCCCGAACTGCATTGTGCCAACAGTGAAGCAAGGTCGTAGTTCTGTGTTAGTGTGGGGATGTTTCTCCTTTGCTGGGACGGGAGATTTATGCAGAGTGCAGGGTGTAATGAGGAAGGAAAATTATTTTGCAATACTCCAGAATCATGCAGTACCATCAGGATTGCGTATAATACGCCGTAACTTTACATTCATGGATGACAACCACCCAAACCACACTGCGTTAGTGTGTAAGAACTATCTAAAGGAGCAAGAACAACAGCACACCCTGAAAGTAATGACATGGCCCCCACAAAGCCCAGATTTGAACCCTATAGGTTGTTGTGAGATGAACTGGACAGGAAGATCCAAAAAATATGCCCAACTTCACAAGAACATTTACGGAATATTCTACAACAATGGATTAATATTCCACAATCCATTTTAACAAAACTTATCGAAAGAATGCCTAGAACAGTTCGAGCGGTGATTAACAGCAAAGGAGGTTTTTTCGATGAAAAGAAAACATAATGTTCAGTATGTTACATTAGGCCAGAATAACTTTTTATTTATTTATTTTTGTCTTTTTTACCTGTACATACGATAAAATTGCATTTTGTTTTTAGTTTCGTTTGCTTCTGTAACCTTTTCATGTTTTTTTACCAACCGTTGGTTGAACTCACTTCTTTCGGCTACCTCTATTCCTCCTACTGTAATAATTAATTTTTCATGCGACCCTTTATGGGACTAATAAAGTACTTATGTATTATTTGATACACCATCGTCGTTGTCATTAAATGCAATTTTGGCTACGCGTCGATTAAAGATGTTAGTTTTCAGATTCATCATAAATTCCTTTCAATTGAATTGTATTATATGTATTGAATACAGTGTAAAATCAACCCGATTTCAATTGTTGGTACATCTGTAGAACACCCATCTAAGAGGTAGGCGTACCTTAGTAACTGATAAGCGAATCCCACTACTAAGAGCTACCTCAATAACGACAGGCCGTGACAATATCACAAACTGGCTTACCTACATTAAGAGCAAAGTTAACTATCCTATCCTCTTTCGAAGTAACGACCCAGAACCGACTTTCCTCTACTTATCGCCCTTTTTTCTTCACCCATCCACCATTGACAAACTCCTCGAATTAATATCAAAAAGAAAGCAAGTAGTGAGAGATTTCCTTCCAGATTAACGAGACAGTTTATCGACAAAACGAAAAACAATGTAACAAAAAAAGGCGGCATTAGCTGAGTCGGATCATCAAGAAAGCCCCCCGAGTGTAATCCTTCCATTCGCCGCTACTTCTAACAAGATTGCGAGAACGAGACGGCGGCGAATTAGACGAGGCTGGCAATAAAAACGTACTAGGAGCGTCGCTAGCGGCGGAGTTTCGAAGTTCGGATGTGGAAGTAGTCGCGCACCTTGACCGTCCCATGAAGTATTGAATTAAATTGTTTTTGACACGCGCATGCATGTTTTAGAATATGCAAATTTTCTAATTTGTAAAATTCTAATCGAATGCCATAATTTCCCCATTCGCAATGCTTATTTATCGTCGTAATATTTCACAAGCTCTATCTTCCAATGAATAACTGAATATATCCGACTGGAGAAGGTGTCAAATGAATTATTTATGACATTTCATATTCCGGGCAGGATGCAATGTTAGAAAACCTCTCGTCGTTTGTTTTTGTAATTTAAATGCTTCGAAATTGTTTATCAAAACAAAATGCCAACATAAACCAAGTGTTATCTTCATCTAGTATTGTGCTCCACGAAGAGCTTCCAGCTTAACACAGTTGCATTTCCCAAATTTCCCATTTTTCTTATTCATCTCGTTTCTGGCAATGAGAAGCAGCTTCTGTAAGAATTATTCAAAAATCTTCGGTAATACCGTTTTTAATCTACAAACAGTTCTTTACTTAATCTGTCACCTAGAAAAGACATTATTCTCTGGAAGGTGTAAAACTTCCAAACGTGGCTCACTTTCCACCTGCTACTTTATACAAATTTTTGCAGATTTCCCGGCAAGGACTCGCAGCTGAATTGGGACGTCCTTAATTTAATTATTCATTCCTTGTTTCGTTATTTCAAGATTTACGTGTTTTCGCTGCTTCGAGGCGATGTTTTCGGGATACCGTTGCGCAGAATTAGTAAAAGACTTTGCCATAATAGACGCGCCGCCGTGCGTAATTCTACTGCCTTTGCAGATTTATATTTCATATACATTATGTAAATATTACACCTGAAAACGTAGGTATAACTTTACAGGAGAGGGAGCCCTCTATCTGGGTAACAAAATGAGAACCAAATTTATGCAAATGTAATCTCGTGTAGGGGCGATGAAAGTTGTTTATTATTGATCAAAACTTTATCGAAATTTCTCCTAAGCTTAAGTAAATAGGTTCGTTGTTTCAAGGGAACAGGTAGGCCCACTATGGCGGGTTCTCGATGTTTAATACATGATAAGTAGTTCGAAGTATCCTTTTCGGTTATTCGGTGTTGCTATTGATGAATATGGCTCAATTCAAAAATTCGCGGTTTTAACTATAATTTTTGCTAGCAGAAATCGTACATTTGATGTAACATGGGCAAAATATCGACTTTTTCAAGGAAACCCTTAGATTTATCTTATTACTTATCTCAGAATTTAATGAGTGCAATAATATACCGCGTGTCCGGTTAAAGATGGTCAACGGCTCTGTTTCAACAATGGTAGACCCTAGCGATTTCAAAGGCAAAAGTCGCCAAGTGCATTTCATTAAAAGTACTTTTAATTTTCGAAATTAACCGCAATAACGCTGCTAATGTGAGCCAATCTGAGTTTTGTTCATAATATATGTTTAAGCATCGATGACTGTGCTTAACTACCTTTTCAACAACGAACTCCAATGCCTGTTGCAAACTCTTCTTTGTTTTCACCACTTTTTTTAGACCACCAAGATGATATTTGTTTCTACCGGAAATGATTCTTCCATTTCGCTCCAAATGCCCAAAAAGCGTATGTGTAACCGATAATACTAATCACGAATTAAACCAGCTCAAAATGTTTATGAGAACATCGAATTAAAGTTTAATTCGAGATTAATTTAATTGTAAATTAGAAAATAAAAGAAATAAACAGGGAGCAAGAATACATGGCAAAATCATTTGGGATAAATAAATTTCAGATAATCGAAAAGCAGCTAATTAAAAGAAAAATAAAATTCCAAATTGAGTGCTCATTTTTACATCGTTAAAGCGAGGTTCGGTCGTGAATTTTCGCGGGATCGTAAATACGCAGAATTTTTTAATAGGCCATGATTTAGTAGCTAATGGTGAAAACCGCAGCACCGAACAATTTTAATAATTATGTCGATTTGTTCCGTAATGTACAAGATTATCTCGCCGGCTATCGGTATTACGAGTGCGCCAACTGTAGCAAAAACCGAAGCATATTGATCACCGTACGCATTCATACCACGTACGTAACATACGTACTAACACATGTGCGTGTACAATGCGCGAGATTCATTAAAAAAGCAAAAACTTAATTTCCATTTGCATGTTCTGACCGCAGGGCTAATAACTATTCGTTATCATTGTTTGTTGGTTTTCGACGTGATGGGATCAATATCAAAATTAATTTGCAACCAGCTTTCTCTGTTTGTAGTGTTAGAACAATTTACTGAAGATGTTATTAAATATCAATCTATATCAGAGAAGCTTCTGATAAATTAAAATTAACGCAATGAGATGAACTTTAACCATAACAAAAACGTAAATTTACAAGATCCGTTTCTATAATTTAGAAAATTTGCGTTTCAAAGTTACGGCGTAGTAAGTAGGATTCACGTACGCGCAAAATTATCACTGCGACAGTAACGAAAAATAATAATACCGCACGTGGGGATGCGTGCCATCGCGCAACCGTCGATAAAACATGCTACACGTTCCGAAATTCCGCCTCCGAGAAGAAGGGAAATAACCTATCAATATCGACTGGCGGCGAAGGATCGCGAGCAACTCGCGACTCACGTTTCGAATTGGTTTTCGGAAGCGAGCGGAAACCTAAAGCTAATCGGTATTTACGATCCGCTTAGTTCGTCCAAAATAAAATCGATTCTTCTTTGGGTTCTGCAGTGCAAGAGGTAGACGCGTATTACTTGCATGAAGTAGAAAGTGAATACAATAAGCACGTTTTGGGAACCTAATTAGCGTTTCAGTTATTTATGCGAAATGGGAATTTCAATGAAGGGTAGGTATTACCCCATAATGGGTCAATATGTCCTAATCTAACTTGAAACCAAATTGTTGGGATGTAATGTCCCCAAAATATGTATAAAACGGCACATTTAATCTGTTAAATGCCCTGATGTATTTGGTGCTATGGAATGTACGTCCCAGTAAACTCTGCACTCATCAATATTGTAATTCAAAGGGAAGAAAAGTTAAAGAAGTTCGGGTGACAATATGGAAAACAATGAAGTAAATAAAAAGGATCTTGCTCCTAAATTACCAACTTCAAAACTTCAGACCATATCCTCGGGTTGTCCGTAATCTTCTGCTACCTCCCACAACGTCTGTTCCTGCAAACTATGTTCCTCCAATGAAGGTATCAACCACCAGTGACACCAACTTTCTATCACACAATGTTAACGCTCATTTAATCGAATTCCTCTAAAATTATTTCCCAGAAGTTTATACACGCATTGTAGGAATAAAAGGTTGAAACTTGAAAGGGGAAAATAAAACAAGAGAGGGTGGTGCAGAAGCTGAAAGCTCTGCTGAAAGAATTACAATTTACTGCCGTGGAAACCCGTTTGAAATCATGAAAAAATACGCCCAAATTCGACTCAAAACTGTGACGGAAACGGATAATGACTACTCTTAAGGTAGCTCTCCAGTAGAGAGTAAAATTCCTGAAAGCAGCCCTCGATAAAGGATGACAACTTATGTCGCGAACGGATTTTTGTACCAGAGTCGCTGTCTGAGAGTCAATCGAGTGTTATAAACACTTTATTTGTATTCCTCCTTCTCTTGTTTGTGGCCTATTTGTCTTGCTATATCGGAGCCACGCCCTCTTCATCAGCGGTTTACTCGAAAGACCCATTTTAGGTCGCTTTTAGTATTAAATGTAGGTTTAATCTAATATTTTTTCTCCAGCCTTTCTTCATTAATTGTAGCAGCAAACTTTTAGGCATTCATTCTCTCATCATCGCAAACAGAGTTCTGAGAGTAGTTGCGATAGAGATTCTTTCTGTTAACTTTCTAAGACCAGTTGACAGTGGCATATTCGTCAAAGTTACTCTCAAAAGAAACATGCTTCTAAAAGTTCCTCGCAGTAGTTGTCGAATTATTTTACCTTTATGCTAGTTTTGTTTGTTACTTTTACTTTCTATGAACACACTGTCTAACAGCTTTAAGCTCATTCGAAAACTAGATTAATCTGCAGCTTTTGAGAAAAAATTACATTTAAGTAATTTGCTTAGAAAATCAATATTTTAATTTCTAAAAAGAGAGGTATTTTAGACATTTTTGAGGACTTGCTTGAAAATGAGATAAAGCAGCTTTTTAACTGGAGAAGTTATCTTGCCTTCCTTGTTCCTTCTTTCAACTAAAATAAAGTATGTATTCCAAAATTGTTAGAGCCAAAACATTGACCAAAACAATAACTTGTAAACAGGCGCATCGCAAATTCTTCAGGAATGCAAGAAGCATGTTCCTAAGGTCGTTCTAAGTAAAAAAGTGCCAACGAACAGAACTTACGATTACTGAAAATTCATTTCTTTATAGCATAAAGTCAAATAACGGATAAATGATTACTATTTTTCAACGTTGATTTAGAGTTAATGTGTGGTATGGCGCCCTTTTTCTGAAGACCGAAATTACTTCGAAATTTTAGAATATATTTTGGACATGTCGGAATTCGTCGCTTTTTGGTGGTAACTCTGCTAAATGATCATTACCCTGTACGTTGTATCGGTTTTGATTGAGCCACATAATTGAGTACCAAGGCCTCCAGACATAATCTTCTTGACTCTTAAAATGTTGTGTTGGATAAAGGAGCAGATGGAAGTGCAAGAAGGTTTAATTCAACAAATTTTTAACACGGCATTTTCTCTTTGTGCTTTTCTCCTCTTTTCCTTAAGAATTACCTTTATTGCTTAATAAAAAAAAGGGCGAGACCTACATATGTCAACGCGAACTTTTTTTATTTAGGACGGCATAATATTATCTTGCATTGGTTTTAGCGATTGGTAATCCTTTAAACAGTAAGTACTAGATTATCATCAGACACAGTACTAACAAACATATAACCATAGAACTAGTTCAAGCTTGTTACTCTTTCCCAACATCTAAATGTCCCCTTTACATCTTTACGACATTCACTTGGTCCCTCCACTTCGAACTTACTGCCTTTCCTCAAACTTCTACGTCCATATAATTTAGCTCACTCGCCCTCGACCGAATTCAATACATACAATTAGCGACAAAGAATTTGCGGAGCGTGTAATACCGATCCCATTCACCGAGAGTACCCTCGGCAAGCCCCTCTACATCCCTCCCGTCCCCGCCAAACCCAAAATCGTAGCCGCGCTTCCGCCGAAGTGTGTTTATGCAATGCGGCTTCACGGAACGGTTTACAAGTCGCTTGGTAGTCCGATTAGGTTGGCTTATAGTCGGCCGTGAATCATCCTACCTCACGGCTCACTTGTTTTCTCCGGGCTTTGGCTATTTCCCAAGTTTTATTAAAGGTGCTATATTAGGAATTAGTCGGTCCTGTAACGTTGAATTTACCGACGGTCCCGAAAAGGGGAAATATTACAAGCCAGTGGAAGTCTGAGTTTGGTAATCCGGCAATCTTGTTTAGCAGTCGAACTCTCGTCGAATCAATGACTTCGGCGACCGCAGCGCGTTGTCGGTCCGGCTGCTCCGAGATTCGACTCTATTCGCAAATGTATACTTTGACGTTTCGCCGCGGTAAATCCGGCGAAAACCGACCGTCAAAAGGGCGGGCCGTAGAGCAAACTTTAATCTACACTCACGTTCCCGTTACCTTTTCAGCGGTAATTTATTTAGGAGTTTAGCAGTATTCACATCTATCTATGTACCCTCTGTGTGTATGTATGTAAGTAAATGAAGTTAGCGGTGATGCTAGCTTCGAGTAATAGATCTATATAGATATTTAAAGAGGACGAGATACACGTATGTACAACACACAAAATTTGTAAATATCTTCTTTATGTAATCCAATATGTACTTGTGGCTTTAGGTAATCTTATTGAAGTTTGTCAGTTTTAAGAGTGTTGGGAACCAGCTGACGGCTCCATTTCAAGACCAAACGCACGAGAAATACGTCCATTGCATGTCTTTCTTCCTTTTTTTTTCTGCAAAATTATGTTCTAGACCCCAGTGTTCTCAAACTTAAGCCGACTTCATACAGCGAAATTATATCTTTTTAATGAGTTGTCGTCCAAAAGCCAATAATTAATATTTTATATTAACTTTTAAAAGGGCTAAGGACGTATGCTCGGTTGCATAAATTTCAATGGCTCCAAAAAACTTTCATGCGACCAATATCCAATATTCATTGTTGGTTTTTGGTATGAAAAGTCGTTAAGAGAAGATATAGTTTCGCTCTTCGCTAAAATGAAGATATAAAGGGGAGCGTTTTGGAGCCGTCGACTCTAACAGCTGGTGCTCAACCCTCTTAAGCTACATGTGTCTGATTCGAGAAATATTCAAAAGTTTTCGCATAAAAAAATTAGCAGCACCTGACGGTTCCACTAGCATAACTAATGTTTGCCTCTGTATGTAGCCTCCGTGGCTCCACATTGCTCAATATTGCAGCTATTAATTATTCAATAAATACCACGAGATATAATAACATCATCCTTGGAACACAAATGACCTCGTGATCGACTTGACCTGCCGTATGGAGCAATCTTCATGTGTATTATTCATATATTTTAAATTATTGGCTTGATGAAACATATAATCACTCCTATAAATTCTTCTTAAGCTATTAATTAATAATGTAAACGACTATCGTACAATACACTCCCCAATATTCGCCCTCCCCATCGCTGCGGCCTTCCTATCCCTCGATAAAATCGAAAATACATTAATCATTCCAGGCCGCGCCGTCGCGAAAAATACACATCTATTTAACACCTGTTAATTTACTCAGATAAAAACGTAAGATAATACGGCAATCAATCACCTTTGTGCCTGATTTGTTTTTCTTTCATCTCGTTGTTCTTGCCTATGTATATTCGACTCTGCGAGGGAAAGAAATACTGCGAAGATGAATTTAAAAAAAAAGGAAAAGGAAAGAAAAAAAACGATGCGAAAGGATATAGGGATATAGGGGAGGGAGAGAAAGGAAGAGATGAATAGACGATGCGGCTATGGCCAGCCAATACATTTTTTTTTCTCTTCGGAAGATCGTCCGTGTTTGTCTTCCCGAAAAATATCGCATTTATGTAAATGGATCGAAAGATGGAATCCTAAGATGGAATCTAAACAAAATCTTCGCCAAAGTGGTTCAAAATGAGAAAAAAAGACTACCGATTTCGAACAGCGACCCTTCTCCCATATAGGCT
Organism: Oryctes borbonicus; assembly: GCA_902654985.2. Classification (NCBI taxonomy): domain Eukaryota; kingdom Metazoa; phylum Arthropoda; class Insecta; order Coleoptera; family Scarabaeidae; genus Oryctes; species Oryctes borbonicus. Next base: position 1,550,274 of record LR736875.1, read on the forward strand.
GACGGCTCCTTTATAATAGATGGAAAACAGGCGATCCCCGGTTCGGTTTTGTTTAATCAAAGTTGATTATGAATATTTATCGGATACGAATTTAAAATTTTATTCTGTTTTCGTATGCGAGACGGAAGCGTTATGGTTTACGGTGATACGAGTTTGATTGTTTCCGAATATCGTCGTTTAGGAGATTGCCCATCCTTCGGGGTGAATTTATGATTATTAAAATCTGAAATATGTATTGTTATACATCGTTGGGAATATTTCGAGAATGTTGTGGCTTACCGCTTCTCTATTTTATATTTACTTCTCAATATTTATTGAAATTGCAATGGCAATAATAATTTAATAAATTCCGAACTGTCTCGGAAATTCGTGGATTTCCATTGTCCAACGTACAAGATGGTGAGAAACAGTTATTTATGTCACAAGGGACGTAAGTGCAAATTTGCACCGAGACCGCAAAAGCGCTTACGGCTCGAATCTCATATTATGTTCTTCCTACTTCCGGCCCAAAATTACGAAGAAATCAGGACATACCTACATAATTGTCGAATTCATCGATTTCTGTTATGTGCTAAAGCTATACTAATGTATTTCTGCATTCTACTTCGCTGCAATATTTCATTAAATCCTGCTGTCATGGGCAACTCAGGTAAATAACTCGTAAGTCCCTCGAATCACGACTAGCTTACGTAGCTGCTAATGTGAAGAGATCTTTTTTATCTCAACCTGCAACCTGTCTCGTTTAAATTGTTTCAAACAAATAATTTTGTTGATTTAGTTTCAATTTAATTGATTAGAGTTTTCTGATGTGATAATACGTGTCTGCTTACGCTCCTGCTTTACACTGTATTTTTCTAATGTTCTAACTAAGGTTTATACTGCAAGTGGTGAGGTAAATCTTTGTTCACCTGTTAAATACTTCATTCTATATAACTTTTACCTTTGGTCTCAATTGTTTACCCTCTGAGTTTCTAATTATTAATAAATGCTTCCCTTTTTGCGTCGTCGAGTGCTTTTTGCCTTGCCGGTTATCCTCTTGAAATGAAAGAATTCCACAAAATTATTTTATTTGCTTACTTTTCCTTTGTACACCGCATTTTTCGTGATTTCCGTCGGTGTTTTAAATCATTGCGACGGACCACGCTAACGCAAAAGAACGTCCTTTGTTACTGCTCACCTTTTTGTTCTAATTTATTCGCAATTTAAACATGAATTGCATATACTGTGTTAGGTAAAGGTGAAAATCACATTATCTGTGGAATCTGTAGAAAGCCTTTCAAAAGTATTTGAATTGACCTGTCAAGAAAGAAAATACCGATCTAGTAAGCCTCAAGTCGGCCAGGTTGCCGATTGCAAGAAAAATTGGGAAAATCGCTTGAAAATTAAATACGTCCATAGTATTCCTCGAATCGGATCAAATTTGAGCTAAACAGGCCCAACGGAAACTCCAAACTTTAATTGTATTACCAAAAAAGTACCAAAAACCAATACTTCATTAGTCGCTAATTTCTCGTCATTCCATGAAGTTTTTCTCTTGGCTGTGTAAGTCTTGCCCGTTGTTCGGTGCCAAGTTGCAACAGTACTGGCCCCACGTTGTTCGCGAAATTGCAACGAGGTTGTTTGCAAACTCAATAAAATGGTGATATTATTACATACTTTTGCTTGTTTTTGAATATTTAATTGAAGCCGTCTTAATAAATTTTCTTCAGCTCGTCAAGTTGTGTGTTTCTCGAGTAAAAAGTAGACATGCACCAAAGAACAAAGGCATTGACTTTAAAAAATAACAATGTTTTATTATAAAAATGACAACAGTGGTAACAGTGGCTCTGGCTTGCGGCTCTGCTGGCTATGGTGACCAGCTTTACTATATGCACTCTTATCGCTCACTTAAACCACTGTTTAAGTTGCGGTTAACGCCTGCGCATCGTATGGCACCTAGCGTATCACCATGGTGCAATAGCATGTAACTTCTGTCGTTCCATCGTGGCTCTTCTGACCACGACAGAGTGCCAAAAATATTTTCTTTTACGAGATAAAGGAATATTTGCCCTTTACTCCACTTTTCGGGCAGTTGGGATGTGATACAGCCAACTGGCTATACTTGGACGTTGATCATACGTCCTTCCGCCTTGGCCGCTGGGAGAAGGCCTTTTTTGTTTTATTTTATTTATAACGCTCGGTCATCAACTCAACATCATTTCGTTGCAAAGGCACTTGCCATCTTGCACCAATCACAACGCGTACAGCATAACATATGGGAAAAAATCGATACTTCTTCTGAGTCACGCACTTACCTAATTCTAACATAAAATATGCACTAGAAAGTCATATACATTTAAAATAAAGACATTATAAATATAAATATAAATTCAAATAACATTTAAAAATGGCAAATCCGAGCTCTATTATTAATGCTTTTATCCGCTTTCAGTTATAACTCGAAGAGATCGCTTAAAGTAAGAAGAAGTCGGCTACCTTTCCTATCCATGCACGAATAAAAAAATATTCATTTTTTTTTATTTACAAGCTAATAAAAGTATCCATAAAGCCATGTTTACCAATCTATCGTTCGGAAGATCTTTCGTTCGTTTCGACGTTTTTCTTCGCCCGTCGACACCGCCGACCTTCCCATACCACCGCCGGCTGCATGTTTATTCACTCGTAAAAGTAAAATTTTCGTTTTAGCGAACTTCGATCTCGTATCGTAAATCAATCTTGGATAAATGGCTCGCGATTCGGAAAAATCGGTGGGGGTCCACCTGGTGGGCCGTTACGCTCCTTCGGGCTTATACGAAACGTATCGATTCGAAGGGTTCGCTGCAGCGGAAGCGCAGCCAAGCTCCGTCGGATCGGCGAAATATTTCGATTAATTAGATGTAGACTTTAATGAGGCGTTTCAGAACCGGTGTGCAGCAATTGCCCGATTATTAAAAATTCATATATTGATCGCGTTCGTTTTCACGACGAGTTCGCTTGCACAAAACGATTCTAGTAGACGATTCTATCCAATGACCTAAGCAGAATGTAACAATCGGTAATTTCAAATCAACCAAGAAGCGAGTGGCGGGGTCGTAGTCATTATCTTTGGAAAACAAAGAAAACATTAAAGATTTAAGACCGATTGAAGAACGAACTTGGAGAGAAGGCATCGGCAAGCAATATAATCTAATTGTTGAAACAGCAACATCAACTCAACTACCATTCCTTGGGCTTCTACTGCAAATCTAAAGCGTTTTGATTCTAGTTCGCTATTAATTTAACACTTGTTTTATCATTCCTCCCGACGTTGCGCGTTTTACATGCTCAAGTTCGTGCGTGGAATTTCGCTATACGCGACCTGGATATCACACAAGTATCAAGAGGATATCACGACGTATCGCGACTTAATACGGAGCCGGGATAATTTAGAATGTCAGTAATTTAATTGGTAGTAAAACGCCGTTTCGCATTACGCCTATAACTCCATTCGTATAATTACGCGGGGGAAGGCTAGAAGTAACAGTTACGCCGATCCATAATTGTAAAACCAATTTATCAGCGCGTGTACTGCTTGCCGTATTTATAGCTGATGTATGTAATGCCGGAGCTGATAATAATGTAACGCGGCATCACGTCTCCCCCTCGCCTTATTTTATGTACTTATGCGTATATCTTCGTCGTTTCATCTTTAGGATGGTAATAAAGATTATTATGTTTGGATAATGGATAATTTAATATCCTTAAGTGGGGGGATATACTTCTTCTAATTTATTTTTGTGTACGTAGGAGACTTTCCAGTGACACAGATCACATCCAATTGCTTTTTATAACATAACAAGCACAAAAAAATCTTTAATTCTAACATGCCTTGCTCTATCCCTACCCTACATGATATTTACCTTCTCCACCTTAAAACTAAAACATGCGAAATACTAAGAACTGAAGGAAACATGATTGGCCTGTAGCACAAAAATATGCGTTCGTTTTATCCAAATAAATTGCAACGATTGTTAACCCTAAGTTGTTCCATCATTTAAAGCTTTTTTACACTGGTCGTCCGTTTGCGCTCGTTCGATTTTACGTGTATTAGGAAAAATAGCATGTCCGACCATCATTTTCGTTGACCGACAAGTCAATGGCCGTTCGAATTTATGTTCGCACGTCCCGCATTATTGCCGCGCGGCAAAGGGCCGAACGCGATTGGAATTTGACGCCGGACGAAAGCCGTAAAATCCAAATTGCAGGTGCGAAAATAAAGAAAGAAGGGCGGCGGGATCGCAGAGACCGGGAAAGAAGCACGGCGATAAATGCAGTCGCGATAAATTTACCTAATTAGGAGATAAAGTTTCCTTTATTGGTCCCTTTTACGGCCGGGGTCGCGTTATTGGAAAAGCGATCGTCCCCCATTAAATCGGTAAGTTCTGTCGAATGATGGAGCCGGCCGCGCAATTTGTACTTTTACTGTTTACCGTGCGGACCGCGGTAACGATCTTCGAGGAGTGATTAGCGCTTTTATGAATAATCGCCAGGAATCGTTACTTTTTTTTAACGAACTTAGCTCGGTAAAAGCCTAAATTAGAATCATTGCTGGATCCTAAAACCATTTTATCACAATTAAGTAAGTGCTCTATAAAGGACCCAAATCAACCATTGTAAACATTCAGAATTCGCAAATCGATCCATTCTCCCTTAAAATAGCAAAAGATCCTTGTAGGACAATGACAAATAAACAAGATGAAAATTTGTTTAAAAAACACTGCAAATTATCTTTTTACGCGTCCTATTTCGTAATGATACATATGACCACCCTCCTCAAGAAATAATTGATGCTCTTATCGAACGATTCACATTACAGCTTGTCTCTGAAGAAGAAATAATAACAGACCATGACTAAACAGTACGGACCATCGCCAATAATGTTCGGAGGGAATCCAAAAATGATTAAGACGATTCAATTTGCGAAGAAATACAGTAAAAACATCAAACGCTAATAACATAATGAAATTCTTCACCGTCGGCGCGTCCAAATGTTTCAAAATCATTTCGCATGTTATTCCAACCTCCTTTCTTAGCATCCACGACGAGTAACTCTGTGACATACAGCCCTGCACTTAATGTGTCGATACCACGCCTTAAATTTTACACCGTCGATGCATCTGCGTCATATATTTCACGTTCATGCATAAGAAACCGCATAAAAAAAAGCAGCACACAACCTCGTCGAAGTTGTGCCCCGACGTGCCTGATTTACATGTATTTGAAATTCAATTGGGAGCGCACAGACAGAAAGGATAAAATTGACATCACGTCGGATCGTCTTAGGCATTCATATAAACGAACTAGATTAAACGTCATTCCTTCTGCGGGCATTATTCACATCGCCGCAATTTTTCTGAACAAATTCGTCAAACTTTGCTGTAGATGTTATCGTGTCCTTGGCCCGGCCTAGTCACGGGGTCTGTTTTTCGGCGCAAGTAACTAATAACTGCTCTCTAAAAATAGCGAATACTTTTCTCCGTCGGTAATCGTTCTTTCGGATCTTGGTAAGTAAGGAGTACTTAGTAACGAGTGGTAAATCTCTACCGGACACTCTGTGAAATGTTTTTGAAAAATCGATTCAGTTCCTCTGGCCAACAGTTCCATAATCTTTGAATTTTCAATGTTAAACACCTTCACGGTTGTAAAAGCTCAGATGTAGACGTCCACCCGTCGAAAAATGCAAATATTTCAAATATGGTAGAATTGGCAACATAGTTCTTTCATCTAACAAACAAGATGTAATAATACGCAGGACACTCTGTTTAAAATAACGGAGTTGAGAGCTACTTCCCGTACAACGGAAGTCAGACTATTAAAGATATTTTAACAACAAACCACATTTAATAATGCACGTACAACATTTTCAGAACTTTCGAATGCACACTCTTTCATGTATCGATCGATACCCCGCAGGGCTCCATCCATTGCAACAATCAGTGATTGTGTTTGACAGCGTTTTATGTTTTTAATAAACATTTTATAAATCGTTTTTCCAGCAGGCAATTTACCATGATCGTTATAAATGAAATATGAATAAATGAAAAAAGAAAAATACGAAATGTTTTTAAACGTTTGCTTGATATCATCGAAAATAATGACGAAATTTATTTTAATTGGAGCACTAAGTGCCGAAACGACGAGAACACGAAATAACAAGCCAGAAAAAAGCTGCAGCTCGATCAACGCAATTGTCCGACGTGGAAATCTTTGTAATCCGCGTCTAGAGATTCGTCGTGAACTCTTCCGCATTGTCAATCGGGACGCGGCCGATTTAATGACGGGCAATATAAAATCGAACGATATTATCATTCGAAAAGTGCACGGAACGCTGCGAAGTTCCCCACTTCCTTTCGGTTTGTCTACGTGATTGCGACCGTCGGATTCGCTTAGTATGCAAATATGGATTTCCCTTTGCTTTGTTTTTAATGCCGGGTTCATTTCATGCCCAAGTGCCTCCATCGAAAGCACATTTATAATAATTTAGGAACCAATAGATTTTAAATCGGCGATTTCCACCGATGAAAGGAGGATAAAGGGGAAAAGCACTAACAGATTGATTTCTTCTTCCTTTGGTTGCAATGTTAAGAAACATAGCACGTTTATTCAGTAACCTTTCAGATATTAATTGAGGCAATAAGATATACATTATTTATGCTATCATACTGCTTTATTGGCTAATATTTTTAACCCGAGAATTGCTGGTTGGTTTGTGTCAAGGAGGCTATCCGTTACCAAGTGTAAGAAATGTGAAAGAGCTTAAGGATCTGAAGCCTATTAATGTACTACCAACCATGTTTAAAGTCATCAAAGAATAACCAACCAATGTCACAGAAACAGTGGTTTGTGGTGTGTTTAAATCGTGTGTTGCGCTTATAGATATTTGGCGTGAGTGTATTTGATTATTTGCCAAACGAAAAGAGCGTAGGCACCAGATTCAAAGAGCACATTAGGTGTTACGGATACGGTGGGATAGAATCATCATACAAAACGAAACTGGGCCAAAGAAAACCTGCAATTTATTAAGAACGTAACTTCGCCGCGGAAATTAGATGTTTGCGAAACCACTTACATAGAAAGGAGCACAGATACGTACAGCCAAATGGGTCGGTAAAACAATTCTAATTCTAACTTAGTCCGGATCCTATTCCTTATCCAATCCCCAGTTTAATACAACTCAAAATGTTTCAATAGGCCTGGCTCGAGGCACGTTTAGCGAATTATCCGCAAGAAACATTGCGACCATTGTGTTGTTTCTCAGGCGTAATGACGAAGCTTGGACCAGAATATAATTTCGTCATTTTGCTGATGTCCCAGTTTGGAATTTCAATTTTTTTTATTTGAACCATCTTTTTAATGATTTTATATCCAGTGTCTGGTCTCACTAGTACTCACTAGGAGTATAATTAGGAGCAAAAGACGCTATATGCAAGTAAAAATACGACGATAATAATAAAATAAAACGATAAAAAATTAGATCTTCTCAATCGACGCCAAGCTCTAATCAATGCTATCGACGCGAGTCGTTCAAAAAATTCCATAAATATCCTCTTGTCAGAACGCTGTTAATAAATCTAGGTCAACGACGGAGATAGAATTATTGTAAACGAAACCGACCGGGTTAATTGATGAATGGCCGCGGCTGTGCGATTGGAATTGCAGTTGACACTCGCTATGCAATTTTCGACATAAATAATAAAACGCAAACATTTCCCGTTACGCTCGTTTGAACCCGGTTACAATGCATTTCGTCGATGCTCGTCTAGCCGCCTGTATAGGTCGTACAGTGCGATATATACATAGATAGAGTATAGACCAGGCTAGGAGACAGGCGTAACCGTATTACGCAACACAATGAATGTCAATGCGCAAACGGCAAGGTGTTGCAATCTATATTTAGTTTCCTGTTTACTGATGTGTACAGCTATACAAAATGTAAGTTCGCCGCGAAAGGTAGGAACGAAAGCAGCGCAAAGGAAACGTGACGAGGCCATCTTGTTAGCGAGGATACAGCGGGAAACTTTCGTAATCAGATAAGGAGATCAAACAACGAAAGTGTTATTTACAACGTCGTCAGAGCAACAACGTTAATTTTTACCTCAAACAATTCTATTGCATTGAGGATGCCGTTAAGCAATCTTGATGGAATTAGAGGCAAGTGATGCGGATACGTTAACTTTATGCACTCTATCACCTGCAACGGCGGCATCCGAAATTGCAAAAAGGAATCCGGAATTGCATCTAGAATCATTACAAAAATGTCCGTGTCTTTGACAACGAACAACCCATTTTAATCCTAAGGCTTCTCATATTATGAACCATACTTATCGTGTTGTTGCAAACTTCCGCGGCCGATGTTTTCTTTTAAAGAATTTAGGTTTCCGGGTAATTCCATGAGAATGCCGCCGTTTCGCTCTCAGTTGCATGGAGCTTCTTCTGAGCTGCTACATGTTATCTCGTTATTTTAAGAAGAATGATACTCCTTCTTACAACCTAGAATATATTATAATTCGTTATTTTCTGGTTTACTCTTTCTTTTCCATCGATATTAACACGACAGTAAGTACACTGCATAAAGTGTGCCAATGGCATAGTTTACTACAAAAAATAACAACTTAATTCAGTTAAGGAATAGCTGTCGCCACAAAAGATGTGGTGCGTGCAATGAATAAAAAGGGATTTTGCATCGAAGAATAGGGAATAACATTTAGCAGAAAACTTCCTACAAATCCGCAGATTTACTCTGGAGCAAATCAAAAAGAAAGTAAACAGTTGGAAGCTATCGACGAGCCAGTTACCGCAGACACCGCTGTTCCCATGGGTGTGCGTTTGCCTGTATTCGCGTAAAAGATTGGCGACATAATCTGTTCCGGAAGACATTCGTAGACAGGTGTCAAATAAGCGTTCCTTATGAAACCGGTGTGTATCTTGGGTGGATTAGCGATCAGAGACACGCTGACGTGATTAAACCGGGGGCTCCTGACGTACATCACTTGTATTTCTCCGTGAGGGGTGGATATGAAGGGGGAGAGCAAGGTACGGAGGTCGGGCGCCGTAATTAGGAGCCGTTGAGCTCACGTCCTGTCCGCCGCAAAGACAAACTATTATTTCGGAAGTTGCGGTGTTTTCACCTCACCTATCTCTCTTAGTTTCAGAAGAGGTGAAGCTTAAGAAGGAACCTACGGAGAAATATGTCTGTTTACACTATCGCCCGTAAGTTTCATCGTCTCGATTGAAAATTGCCCGGTGCAGGGTCGAAAGTTTTGTAATATGTATTCAAGAATCTTTAGTAGATTATAGAAGAAAATCGAAGTAGTTCGAGTGTTAGTGTTAGTGTTGTAGACGAGCAATTGACACACAAATTTTTGTATAGGTAGGAAACGATAACTTTTGACATTCTCACAGAAGAACCCAATCCTAGATAAATTGCTCGATAAGTTGCTGTTGCCCCGACGTAATAAGGGTTTTCGAGTGTCCATGATAGTCCGCTGTTTGAAGTCAACGTTTTACCGTACTCGCCGAAACTTGTTCTTCACGGCCGCGCTTGACTTCGGCTGTTATTTGTGGCGCTGTTAATTTTCTATTGCGTTCGCTTAATAATACAATTCTCAAATCTTAAGCTTTTGTTGTTTTCCTAGATGCTCCGGGACGAACACGATTTTCTATAGTTCCAGTTGTCCGATATCGCTTTATGATGTCATTTACTGTTGAACTTCTCATATTTATTTTTTCAGCAA
>LR736875.1:1560425-1583102 GCA_902654985.2 Oryctes borbonicus
GTGATATAATAGATTTTTATTGTATGACCGAACTTCACTGAACGGCACTGTACGTCACGATGCCGACGGACCATTTCCCGCGTAGATTTCGCCAATTAGGTACTCCTGTTTGGTCTGTCCACTTTCTTGGAAGCCACTCACTTTTGTTACGTCACCTTGCTTTAAAAATACTGATCCATATCGAATCGAATTTTCGGATGGCAGTGTAGAATCTACCTCTTCGGAGAGCATCAAGGTGATGTCTTAATAACACCTAAGTCTTCGTATTAGTTTAAGGAAGAGAACTTATGCTCGAGCCCGCTGCTCGGCCGATAATTTTCTCGCGTTCCATAAAGTGTCTTCCTCGCAGCCATCCGGGCTAATCTGCGGTTATGACAAATAGCCATAAGTTGTGTTTGCCGCGGCGGTGGCATTCGATAAAGTTGGGGCGGTCTCTGGTGACCGGCTGACGTATATACTTACATGTTGTGCGCACAACGCGAAGCTACTACGTTCTTCTATGAACTACTGTAGAGCGGATCGTTAATCTTAATTCGCAATTTGTTTTTTTTTTTACATCTCTTTTGTATATAATACTTACCCATTTTAGTAGTATCTGCGAAGGTTATTCCCTTCCTTTTCGACATCTTTATTTTGCCATTTCGTCGCTTGCCGCAATTTAACAAAAATTGGTGTCCGCCATTCTTCATAAGAGTACACGCTCTGCTTTTCGAAGAACACAATGCTGATGTGCCGCAAAACAATTGGTATGAGAAATTTACATTTTTGACGCAATAATGTTCACATTCTTTATGGCCGGAAATGTGTTTCAATAATTACAACTTTTTTACGATAAATTTCAACACGGTGCATTTTCTTTAGCAGGCAGTGTACAATACATTAGACAGCTATAGGCGTTAGTGATATTACTGTAATAACATGGCGCAGAGTATTTCATAACCTTTAAGAGACTTTTTCCGAAAATACGCAACTTCGCGAGACATCCCAGCCAGTAAGAGGCAGACGACATTTTGCGTGAACGACTCTCGAGATCATATATCACGCAACTACACTAAAGTACAGCATTGTTTAGACGCCACTAATGGCCATTGGCTTTGTTAGCGCCCTCCACAATAAAGACAACCTGATACCGATGTATACACTTCATCATCTCGCCCGGCATTATTGGACTTTAATTGCGACAATTTTACGATTATATTGTTTAAACATTAGCTCCTAGGACGGTACGATTATTTTGCACCGTCGTTCGCTGCTTAAAGGTAATTTTATAGTCACTACACACATTGTTACGAATGCTACTTAGTTGTTCGTTACAAGTTCTGTCGGCTACGATGGAACTTTCAAGGCGCTAAGCAAGCAGGAGAGCAGGCGGCGGGTCGTTTTAGCTCGAACCTCTGCGCATTGTTATGTCTGTTTCATTTCCCGGGGGGGAAATTATTTTCCCCGGCATCGATAACGAGGTAGGTTGAGTGTGGGGCACGGGGACGGTTTCTATTGTTGTATAGGTATGTAGCGCCCGGGAACATTATAACCGGTAGGAAAGTAGGCGGCGGGTGACCGATGGGAAGTTGTTCCGCCGTTAAAAGTATAGAACCGAAAATGGCTGGGATGGAAGTGGAAAAAGTGTAGCAGTAAAACCGGATATTTACAGGATGAAATTATTTAAATTCGAGACAGCTGTATGCACTCCGAAATCATCAAATAAAGGTCGTTTTTTTTTCGTAGCACGAAGGCAAACCCATTTAAATTTGTTGGAAATCATACCACAAAATAACATTAAAATTTCAAAATCGGGTTTAAAGTAGATCAAAATGGATTGGAATAAATTTTGAAAGAAACTAAAGTAAAACATTAGCGAACCTAACCGGTCATGGTTCTACCAACCAATCAAATCCTTCGGAGTTATATCTTCATGTGTGCTAGGCTCTCTTTAAAACTAACCCTCTCTCCTTCTGACTCTACATTTTCCTTCCTCCAATATCTTGAGAATTAGGTATCCAGGTCGCGGTTGTTAAACCCATCCAAACGGCTTTTTCTTTGGTCTTTAGTATTTCTTTCTTCTTCTTCGTCTTCTTCCTCTTCTTCTTCTTCTTCTTCGTCTTCTTCTTCTTCCTCTTCTTCTTCTTCGTCTTCTTCTCCTTCTCCTTCTTCTTCTTCTTCTTCCTATTATTATTACTATTACGTCAGGAAGTACAGTACAACAGCTAAAAATTTGGGAAAACTGTCTGTATGGATGGTGAAATAATAAATTCTTTTATTTTAATTCATAATATTTCGTTTGTATTTCCAGACTTCCCCAAAGGATAAAGTTACAATGTTTAATGATTCATATTAACTGCGAAATTCATTTGTTTCATAAGAGTTAAGGCAAACCATTCAAGAAAATGAAGTATACGTTGCTTCCGGTAAAATCGGAAGTTGAATAGGCATGCCGATATTTTATAAAAGTTAGCCCCCTCGAACAAAATAAATTTGCTAATTTACAAGTTTTTAATCGCTTAATTTCTGATATACGACGTAACGTGAGCTCATCCTGGGATATCCTGGGACATACTAATATACATCATATATTAATCTGCAATAAAAATCGCTTACATCTTCCTTAACTTTTTCTCCCGGAGATTTATGCAATTGTCTCCCAATTTAAACGCTTCACCTTTTATATAACTACGGTGACGACAGGGCAAAGCTAAGCTTTCACATTCGCCGTTCAGTAATAAATGCTCGGCCTCGCACAGTCGCTGGTACCTAGCGCCGTTCCAGTTCCCACTGTTTCCCCGTTTCATCAATCAATAATTCATGATTTTCGCAATATTTTCGGAAGTTCGAATTGCTTCGAAAATCTATCTGAATTCCTGCGTCTTCCTTTGTTCGCCTCCGAGAAATATCGAAATATAATTGAGAATTCTGAATAAAGAACGCTGCGAGAAAAATGGCATACGTCTGATTCCTTAATAAAATTGCTACCAGGCAGGTAGGTTTATAAATAAAGATGGAAATATAGGTATGAAGTGCAAAGGTACGTTGACGACCTAGTAATCATGGGGCGTGGAAAAACGGTGTTTTCGTGGCGAAAATTCAATAACTTTTCAATTTATACGCATAGGCCTATGAAACTAAATACACATGATCTACAATAGTTATCTCTTTGTTTGAAGAAATCGATTTGTTCATATCGTTAATGTCGTATCATTATTATAGTCATGAATACAATTTAATTGTTAGCAAAATATTAAGTAAGTTTATTGAAATAATAGCAGATCTCCGAATTGGATTTGAGAAAAAGCTTCGGCGTTTCCATCACCTCTATTTCCTGTTCCTTGTTGATTCCCAAATCGTTCCTGGGCTTTATCTGTAGGCTGCAAATATGGACTCCGGACCAGAGACCAACACTCTCATAACTGCATTTACTCTAATAATTCTGGAACCTTAAAATACATTCATTCTAGAGAAACGAAAGTAGTTTTTGGCCAGGAAGGTACCATTTCGTTCCACTTTGCGACGGCGCGAATTTCTATACACTCCTAGACGATTCTAGCATCGGAAACGGATATGACATGATAATTACGTATTTCTCAAATCCAGACAACTCTAGATAGACCCACTGTGTTATTTCCTGTTATAGCTATATGTAAATAGCGAAGAATATCGAGAAAGATGGTATTAAATTACAAAATCCTTATCAAAGTTAATCGCTTCGAATTCAATCAACCCGTTTAACGTCACGCTAAAATACGAATATCACGCAATTAGATGTAAAATTTTATAAATCGACGCCTAAAGGTTAAAAAGAAGGCAACAACTGGAGAGAAGACACAAAATTAAATTCAATTGCTCCACTCCCGACAGATCCCTAACCGAGTTTGGGAGAAACCTCGTCTAAATTAAAAATAAATATAACATTTAAAGACTCTCGTCGAGGAAAACGAGCAAAAAGGAAATAGAATGGGGAAAGAAGAGAAAGAGGCATCTCACCGGGAAAAGCACGCTTCAGGGTTAAGGCCGCGGCTTCATCTCAACAGACATAATTAGGAGCATTATTACAACCTCTTCCTCGATGTCGTCGTGGTTCTCTACTGAGAAAGGGAGGCTGGCGAAGCTGGCGCCAGCCCCTGTCATGTCGCGCGAAGAATACTACTGTAGGAAGAAGAAAGGCGAAGGGAGAAGTTAATACGAAACGAAACCGCACCCGTTCACTTACTTTCCATTTTAAATTAAAATATCACTTTGTCTTCGACGCGATCAAAGTGGTTGCTCGCGATCCCAGTGATGAAACGGCGGGCGAAGGCGCCGAGTCGAGCCGAATAGGCGCTATATTAAAATACAAGATCGAGATTGAAATCAGACGCGCCATATTTTCGTATTCCTAAGACAAGCTCATCACGAGAAAGGTATGCATTAAGGTTTCGAGGACGCGTTTCCGTATTTAAATTTAATAGATTTGATGACGAGGTGTTTTTGAGTGATGCAAATTGGCGGTGGGTGCAATTTTCAGGTGTCTTTTGAAGACAACAAACACGTTTTGCCCTACTCACCACAGTAGATATTAGAACTTTTGTACGAATAATTCAGATATCTTGGAAGAATAAAAGGAAAAGCACGGTTTAATATTGCTTATATTTCTTAACTAAATTAGCTGGCCGCATTGCTCAAACGGCGCCGTTGATTCAATGTATGGTAAATTTTGCTTCGACAAGGTATTCTGTATTTTTACGTCTAACTATAACAATCTGCGCTATAAAAAACGACATTTCGTAAAACTACAAACCACTACGTGATATTGCTGTAACGTTTAGAAGAAAATGAAAAACGTGTAGTCTAAAGTACACTGCCGTTCAGAGAAGTTCGGTCGGTTAGTAAAAAACATGAAAAGGTTACAGAAACAAACGAAACTAAAAACAAAATGCAATTTTATTGTATGTACACGTAAAAAAGACAAAAATAAATAAATAAAAAGTTATTCTGGCCTAATGTAACATACTGAACATTATATTTTTTTTTCATCGAAAAAACCTCCTTTGCTGTTAATCACCGCTCGAACTATTCCATTCATTCTTTCGATAAGTTTTGTTAAAACGGATTGTGGAATATTAATCCATTCATGTTGCGGAATATTCCGTAAATATTCTTGTGAAGTTGGGCATATTTTTCGGATCCTCGTGTCCAGTTCGTCCCATAACAACTCTATCGGGTTCAAATCTGGGCTTTGTGGGGGCCGTGTCATTACTTTCAGGGTGTGCTGTTCTTCTTGCTCCTTCAGATAGTTCTTACACACTAACGCAGTGTGTTTTGGGCCGTTGTCATGCATGAATGTAAAGTTACGGCCTATCATACGCGATCCTGATGGCACTACATGATTCCGGAGTATTGCAAAATAATTTTCCTTCCTCATTACACCCTGCGCTCTGCATAAATCTCCCGCCCCAGTGAAGGAGAAACTCCCCCACACTAACACAGAACTACGCCCTTGCTTCACTGTTGGCACAATGCAGTCCGGGATCACTTTTCGGTTTTAGATCTTCGGACATAAACTCGCCGATTTTGCCCAAAAACCTCAAACTTTGACTCGTCACTCCAAAGCACGTGTTTCCAATCATCTAACGACCAATTGAGATGAGAACGGGCCCACTGTAGCTGTTTTGCTCTGTTGCCCGGACGTAATAAGGGTTTTCGAATGGCAATGCGTCCATGAAGGTCCGCTTGTTGAAGTCGACGTTTTACCGTACTCGCCGAAACTTGTTCTTCACGGCCGCGATTGACTTCGGCTGCTATTTGTGGCGCTGTTAATTTTCTATTGCATTTGCTTAATAATATAATTCTCATATCTTCAGCTTTTGTTGTTTTCCTAGATGCTTCGGGACGAACATGATTTTCTATAGTTTCAGTTGTCCGATATCGCTTTATGATGTCATTTACTGTTGAACTTCTCATATTTATTTTTTCAGCAATTTGTCGCCCGAATATCATTCCTCAAGCAGCGTAATAACGCGTGAACGTTTTTCTACACTGGTAGGCTTGCCACGTGCCATTTTGAAGTAAATTTTCTTAAAACTTTCGCGCAAAAACGACAGATGCACACCAACACACGTTTAGCAGTAAAATGAAGCAAATTTATATCTTTACGCCTGTGATAAATAAACAAGAATGATGCTGCGGTATATTTCCTAAATGTATTGTTCGTTAATAATCCCCAAACGACCCGTTTCAGAAGATCGGTACTTCCGGAAAATTCTTGGAATGATAATAAAAGGGACTTTATTGTGGTGGTCGCAATATTTCTACTTTACATAATAATTTATGGCTTTAATCCCTTAGAAAAGAGTGTATGCTTAATATTTTTCTAATTTTATGTATTAATAATTGTATACAGTGTGATATAATAGATTTTTATTGTATGACCGAACTACACTGAACTGCAGTATACAACTTGTTGTATTTATTCTTGCTACAAAGTCCAGCTACTGCATTTACATTACTTATAAATTAAATTAAAAATGTGTTCTTCTTTCACTGATACAAACCGTACATAATATATAATATAGGTTCGCGTCGGAATATTCGCGAAGAACGCAGCCGACGACCTCCTCGCAAACACCCCGCTGTTCTCCACAGCCGGAACATGTTTCGGTATGCAAACGCAGTAGGCAACACATAAGCGCAGCCAAAAGAGTCCGAGCGTATAGGACGTAATTAACGGCAGTGGAAATGTAATTATATTATACGAGAGATCGTACCGGATGCGCGCATTCCTCACTATTGTATCGAAGAACAAGTTTATAAATGGAATTCAGCAATTCGCAACAATTAAATCCGCTGTCCGCTTTGATTTATACGAAGAGCTCGCCTCTATGCCGTGCACGCCTTTCAGCGGGCGTCTTCTCCGTTACGGTTAACAAGAACGACCATTCCGACCTCCATTCAATAAGTTTCCTAAGTTCTCTAGTTAGCAGTTACGATGTTTACACTGTTACCCGTACCTCCGAAGTGCGCCTTCCCCGAAAATACACACACACAAAACGCCCGCTATTTCGCTAAGAAGTGATCAAGTCCTTTCGGTAAATTCTGCAGCAGCAGTTCGCCGTCTGGATACTTTAATTACGCCAATACGCCCTTAACCCTTATGTGCTGAAGTTAACGAGAAAATTTACTTCGTTTTTTTGGTCTGTGACTTCTACTGCTTCTTACTTCTTGCACGTTTCATACATACGCGCTAGTAATTAAGGGGACTATTTTGGATTGTAGAAGATTGAATTGAGCACTTGAAAACATGTGTACTACGATGTGTTTTCATCGATATTTCCTTTTTTATTCTTTAAATACTTTTTATTGCTTTCAACTTAGGTTTTTCATTATTGCTTGCTGCATTTAAAAGTGGTGGCTTCGTAACGGAGTTTGATTAAATTGGCGATTGACAAGACAATGACCACAATGTATGCAATGAAAGATAGCCATAATTTCTTATTCCAATTGCTAGACTTATTTCGTAACAATAAGAAATAGCGGAAAATTAGGAGGGAGGCTTCCACCCTGTTAAAACGTTTTTGGGCCGATTCAGAAATTAGATTCTTTAATATTGTTGACTATTAAGCTGCGGGGTTCCACTTTGCTTTGAATTTTCGGGTTGGAGATGTCCCCTTGTTAGAGCTAAATGTCCGCATATTAAATTGTTTTTTTCTTATTCGCAGACGTAATTTTACGCCCACTGATTTAAAGCACGCAAAATCGCTGCAAATTATCAAAATCAATTAGAAGATATCCCCTTTAAGCTGCCGCCTGCCGATTTTCTACCAGCCAAGCGAAATTTCCGTATCTGAGCGAGCAGAAAGAATCAGAAGAAGAACAAACTCAAGAAACAGAAGGCCGGCGAGCAGCGAAGTGTACGACGGCAGTGTCTCGACGTAGGAGATAACGTCCTATTAAAATTTTCACCAGTTCGGTCGGAAAATTAATATTATTAATTTAGAAAGATACTACTCAGCACGCGGAGATACAGATTGAAAGAGCTGGAGGAATTATTTATGCTGGCATAATTAAAAGCTCTTGTCTGCTCGTGCGACGACAAGGACGCCGCCGCCTCGACGAAGTAAATTTATGAAATTCTGTGTCCGTCCGGGAATCGGTCAAAATGAAGAATAAATCTGCTGCTGATGTACGCGATCTTCCACCAGTCCATATGCAATATGAATGACGTGAGAGCTTCCGCGTAAGCCTATTAAAGCTTCCGCCCGGGTGATTATCGGAACTATTCTGACTCTATCTGCCTTTGCTGAGCTACCATTGGGCAGAGTGGGTTTTTAATATTCTATTAAACGTTTCAATTTTAATTGAGACCGGGCGGCGAAGAGGACTTACGTAAATATTGGAGGTAAATCTAAGTAAACTTTTACCCTATTACCATCTCAATACAATAGTAGATACAATAGCGTTGTGCTTTATCCTTCGATATTATTAAATTAAAAGTGTTTGTTATTTGTTATTCGTAGAAAAAAATATTGTACAAACTTCGTGAAACATTTCCCGAATTCACAACTTTAAAACTGGCTCCTCATTCGTGAAATGCCTTTTCAGACACTTGGTTCGTAAATAACTATTATCGGTAAGTATATCGTTTTAAAGATGGAAAAACATCACTAGATAATCCGACCAGTGAACGCCCAAGCATCTCAGAACGTAAATGACATGAAATGCGCTATAAAGAGGTGATTTGCGGAGACTCCAAAGAACTTATTTGAGGATGGTTTAAGGAAATTAGTTGAACGTTGAGATGAGTGTGTTCATTTAAACTGTATTGAAAAACTACATTGTAATGTTGATCTTTTTGATAACTTTCACATAATAAATGATTTGAAGATGGTCCATGTTGTAAGGTTTAATATTAAATAAATTAAATAAATTAAATAAATTAAATAAATTAATAAATTAAATAAATTAAATAAATTAAATAAATTAAATAAATTAAATAAATCAAATAAATTAAATAAATTCCTCGTATTCCAGTATATTTTATATTTGCTCTGGTACTAGTTTCGGGAGATCGCCGCCATCACACAGAACCTACAGAAGCACACACAAACAAACAAAAAAACAGAAAATTTAACATTTAAACTGTTAAAACAACTTTTAAGCAACTATAAAAATGCAAATCCATGCACATGGGCCAAACTGGTGGACAATCACAGGAAAAAAATGTAAATCTGTTAGAAATGCTTGAAGTTGAGAAACATAAAGCACGTTATAAATTAGATAACCTTTGAAAAACCATTTTCTCTTACATCAATTTTTAGTCTACCGTGTTGTGCTTCCTTGTGTATAAGGTTGCAGACGCTGTTACGTGCATTCCAATATTTTATGTAAAAATTCCTAGTTATTTTATATTCTTCTGTCGTGCCTTGTTTTATTTCTCCTCGACCGGTGGACGTAAAATATGTGTTTTTAATTTTTAAATTTTTGTAGTTTCTCACATCATTCAATTACCGGTTGATGATGAGGACCGTTCGTGGCCTCGAAACGGGCGTCCCGGATTAATTATTATATAAGTAATTAAACTTGTGTGGTGCGGAGGGTGCCGATACTTATGTGTGTTTTTCTTAGTTTTACCTTCATTTACACTTCTCTTATGTAACAATAATCTTTGTAATTAGCTTGAACAACATTTAAATGTTCTAACAAAAAAATTTTTACGTATATCCAAAATTCAACAATCCACATTTAAACTTAAAATTAATTAATTAGAAAGTAAATTAAATGGAAAGAATTATATTAGTGATGAATATATAGGGTTGGGACAAAGTATGAATCCAAGCAATTATCTTTAAAACAGAAGCAAGGATATTTGCAATAACACATAATGCATATGGTTTCAAATCTTTTGTTGGTGTTGAACTTTTTTTTATTTAAATAGGAAACCCTGCATATTTTTGCAGATTACAGCAGACCTTGTTTTTCTGGATTCGCCCATACTGGTTTCAGTACTATTATCTGTAAAAATTAAATTAGTGACAAAATAGGAATCCTCCAATATAAACAAAATCATTTCAAACATTCAAATTGGTCGCCGTTTGTCTCCTCACAATATGCAAGCATGTTAAAAAATTCCCGAGTTACCTTCACTACGGAGTCGCTCACATTCGCCGACTATCCTTTGTTTCAACTCCTGTAAAGTAGTTGGCCCCAGAGAAAAAAAATCTAACAGACTAAGATCTGGGGAACCCGCAGGCCACTCAATGAGTCTCCCACGTCGAATCCATCGATTTGGAAAGGTAGCATCTAAACATTTTAAGGTAATTGCCTATTGCGTTGAAGACAGGAATAATTTTGGATCCAAATACTCTTTCCCATTCAAGTTTCCATCTACAAAAAAATGGGCCTTCAATTAAAGTAGCTACTAGAGTCCGTACGCATTAAAGCAGATCCGTCCCAGATCGTAACGTTCATTGGCTGAAGTCAACAATTTATGTTTTTGTATATGACTACGTACTCACGTCGTTAAGAACGCATTAAGAATGAAACTGATGCCAAGCGACAATTTCGTCCTTAATTAAAATCCCGCATGCATACGTAACACGACGATACTTCGCATAATTTTTGGTCCCTATGACCGCGTCCAAACGAATATCGCCTACTGCCTCCCATTTATGACCGAAATAGCGCGTCTAGCACGAAATTTAGCGGTCGCTGTTTGTTACTTCGCCGAACAAATGTAATTTAATAACTCTGCTGGGGTTTTATGAGCGACCTTAGACTTCGTACTGTATAATAGATAATGAAGTTGCGTACGACCGAGATACAACGTCCCGTTCTTTGTACTGCATAGTTACAATGGACGATGACAATGATTTTGGAATTTCATATATGTTTTATTTAACCTAACGAAATATGTATTTGCCGTTGATTAGATTAGATGACTACCCGAGGTGGTTCTTGACTTATCCCGCTGCGACCTTTTTACAGATCTATTGTGGTTCCGTTCTCATTAGATCAATTTTCAAAAACTTTGCTTTCTTTGCTACATTCAGCAGTCTTGTGTGTATGTAAAACGCCTCCTCATTTAACCTTTGATAATAAGTTTGTTTAATAGCAACTACTTATCCGCAAATAAATTTAATTTGAGAGGAAACGTGACGTAAATTGTACTTGTTATCAAATATTTACGTACGCAGTATAAAAATATTATTTTTAACGTCTAGCCACAAAGATGTTCGGCTGTTATCAATGCAGAGCAGATATTGTGTGTAACTGCGAATCTGTGTGAAGTGAAGAAAAGAACTGCGATTCTTTCAAGTATATGATGGTAAGCACATAATTAATTTCTTTTTCTTTAATAATATATAATAACTTATTAATAACAAGCTATCAATAGACTGCGGACCGACGAATTCCTTGATCACTATGAAAAGATGCTGGAACGCAGACGTACGCTGTACATATATAAATGGCACCTGATATGTTAAAAATTAGCAATAGTTATTTGACGAAAGTAGCGGAGCCGTCAAGAATTTTCAAATATTCTTGCTGATAAGTGAACCCACTTTCAATCTCTAGAAAAAAATAACGTAAGGAAAATCTGAACCAATCGTGTACATTCCGTTTTACACAGTATACGGGGGTACCCCGTTTATAGTGACAACCATCGAGCTCCTCAAAATAACTAACAATCGTAGACTCCACCTCTTCATTGTTGGTAAATTTTTTACCAGCCAGTCGCTTTTTCAAGTTTGGAAAGAGAAAATAATCCGAAGAAATTAAATTTGGTAAATAGGACGCCTGAGGAAGCAATTCGAATTTTATTAACGCCAAACACTCGCTTGAAACTTCCTTACGACGCTGTTCCTGTTCCATTGTGAGCAATCGCGGCACCCATCTTGCGCACATAGCTAGGGAGGTTCATGGTTTATGTGGACTTTATCACTGCCCCAGTGAGGCTGCAGACTTGCCAAAAAAGATAAATATTTCAAAGCACAAATCTTCAAATTAAAAAGGAAAATGCGGTCACCAAATGAACAGAAGAATATATTTAGTAATTTCGGTATTCACATAAATACAATATTCTTTAAAAAATAGCTTTATTAACCTCTTACGCTTCTGCTGATTTTAATTGCGTAATCTTTGTTTCAGACCGCTACGATTACAACTGCTGACAGTATCTTTTATGACAATGCCGGTAGGCTAGAATATTTCATTATTCCGGCCCCAATAATTTTACATTTTACAGGCCAATTTTTACCGAAGAAGTTCATTAGGTATTTAGATAATGAAGGCAGGAATTTTCCTTACGATAGAAACAAACCAGAGAGGGGTCGGTTGCCCCCTTACTACGACGAAGCGAAGTTCAAAAGGTATTGGTTGACTTGTTTCAGTAAACATATGCATTTGGAGTTGAGCAGAAGTAACAGGGTGTAAAGTAATCATTAAAATGTAAAAATTATAAAAAGTCTAAGATATTGCAATTATCACATGTATGGTGACGATACGCAACTCTATTACTCTTTTTCAACCATTAATGTGCGTGACAGTGCTTTTAAAATCAATTCTGATCTGGCCTCGATTGTGACTGAGTCTGCACGACACTCTTTATCTATTAATCTGAGAAAATCTTGTGTACTGGTCTTTGGTCGGAAGAAGGCTAGAGCGGCTGTTTTGGATGACATTAATATAGTAATTAATAATGTTAATTTATTGAAACTAAACGTGTTCCGGGTTTGAACCGTGTCATGTCGTTGGTTAAAATAAAGCTCGACGTTTCGCCCACAATCGTATGGGGCTTCTTCAGGAGAGTCGTGGCGACAGTGAACAGCGAAACCACCAACTGCGAGCAGTTGGTTTTCGCCTCTGGCATGGTTCACATTCTGAGTTACCGTGACCACTGCTTCCGGCTTAGTTAGTTTCGCCTCTGGCGTGGTTCACACGTTGAGTTACCATGCTAACTGTTGCCATCATTCTCTTGAAGAAGCCCCATACGATTGTGGGCGAAACGTCGAGTTTTATTTTAACCAACGACATGACACGGTTCAAACCCGGAACACGTTTAGTTTCAACTGACTCTGGCCGTGGAAGCCTACGTTTTTAATGTTAATTTACTTCATTCCGAGAGTGCCCGTAATTTGGGATTGATTTTGGATACTGGGTTGCGTTTTAAGGAGCATGTCTTCTGTTGTTAAAAAAGCATTTTATAATTTAAAGCTTTTGTATAGCTGTAAGGATTGTTTGAACTTAAACCTAAGAAAAATATTGTGCGAGTCACTTGTGCTCTCTCACCTTGACTTTTGCCTAACTACTTATTATCATTGCCTTGATAGTGTTGATAGAATGCGTTTACAACGGACACAAATGCATATCTAAGATTTATAAATGGTATCCATCGATTTGATCACGTCTCGCCGGCCCTTAAAAGGGCTAACTGGATTTCATGCAGATTTATATCGAGATGTTCCATTTAGGGCGCAACTAACTTTCGAAAAATACAAATATTGCTTCTTGTTGGTGCAGTTGGCTGGATTAATAGCACTATTGTTTGATGCAGTTGCCGTGAAAATAATAATGTTGACGAACAGATCGGGTTTGCCAGCAACTGCTTTCGTAAGATACCGGGACACCCTTCGACATGTTAATACCTGGTACACTAGCGACTTCCAACCTGGTTCTAGGTAAACTCATCCGATTCTTCTTCATGCAATAGATACGAATTCACGTCTACCCTTACAGCTTATGGAAATCAATCAACAAGGTGAAACGCATGCATCACTCAGCAAATTTGGCAGCCGATAGGGTACCGCACGTTCTCACTATAACACAACGCGAATTAACAATAACTGTGCATGGGTTTATTGGTTTTGCCATTACACATCCCGAATGGTTCGGTTTACAAGATCTAACAGACGAGGAATTGGAGGCAACAGTACATTTTTGGAGGGTTATATGCTATGTTCTAGGCGTAGATGATAGGTTCGACAGTTGAGCTAAGAAACGAAGAATAGATTTGAAGTAAACCGATTTCGATTGCAGGTTTAACCTATGTAGAGAATCCTTAGCAGAAACCAGAGCAGTCTTCAACGAAGTAGTCAACTATTATTACAAGCGTCGTATAATACTACGGCATTCGAATTCTGAAGCGATGCAGTTCGCGGCACTTAAAGGAATCCAAAGGTTTGGAATCAGCATAAGACCGAAGGTGATTCTAAACCTTTTGAACGATGTTATACTTATGGATCCGGTCAAATACTCCTGGTTGTATTATGATATGAGTATTCGCGATATCTTATACAATATGACACTGAAATTAATTCGAAAACTAGTAAGATACGAATGGTTTAGGAATATCTTAAACGATTATGCCACACGTCGAATCAGCAAGCTGCTTAATTAGTATTCAATAGAAAATTACTGCAAACCAAATGCGAAAACATAAACATGTACCTTAGGAAACTTATGTATGCAATTGATTTACTTTGATCATTATACTCTTGTGATAAATAAAAAATAGTATTTATTTACATTGCCTGATAATAAAAAGAAGGAATTTCCAAAAATGTTCTAACCACATTCTAATTTACTAAGTAGCTTATAGCTTAGGCATAATCCCACTTAACAAGCCTTATAAGGCCATCTACTTCGCCATGGTGCATCCAGAAGCAGGCAATGTACACTGTCGTTCGGTGAAGTTCGGTCATACAATAAAAATCTATTATATCACACTGTATACAATTATTAATACATAAAATTAGAAAAATATTAAGCATACACTCTTTTCTAAGGGATTAAAGCCATAAATTATTATGTAAAGCAGAAATATTGCGACAACCACAATAAAGTCCCGTTTATTATCATTCCAAGAATTTCTCGGAAGTACCAATCTTTTGAAACGGGTCGTTTGGGGAATATTAACGAACAATACATTTAGGAAATATACCGCAGTATCATTCTTGTTTATTTATCACAGGCGTAAAGATATAAATTTGCTTCATTTTACTGTTGAACGTGGGTTGGTGTGCATCTGTCGTTTTTGCGCGAAAGTTTTAAGAAAATTTTCTTCAAAATGGCACGTGGCAAGCCTACCAGTGTAGAAAAACGTTCACGCATTATTACGCTGTTTGAAGAAGGATATTCGGGGCGACAAATTGCTGAAAAAATAAATATGAGAAGTTCAACAGTAAATGACATCATAAAGCGATATCGGACAACTGGAACTATAGAAAATCGTGTTCGTCCTGGAGCATCCAGGAAAATAACAAAAGCTGAAGATTTGAGATTTGTATCATTAAACAAACGCAATAGAAAATTGACAGCACCACAAATAGCAGCCGAAGTCAATCGCGGCCGTGAAGAACAAGTTTCGACAAGTACGGTAAAACGTCGACTTCAATAAGCGGACCTTCATGGACGCATTGCCATTCGAAAACCCTTATTACGTCGGGGCAACAGAGCAAAACGGCTACAGTGGGCCCGTTCTCATCTAAATTGGTCGTTAGATGATTGGAAACACGTGCTTTGGAGTGACGAGTCAAAGTTTGAGGTTTTTGGGCAAAATCGACGAGTTTATGTCCGAAGATCTAAAACCGAAAAGTGATCTCGGACTGCATTGTGCCTACAGTGAAGCAAGGGCGTAGTTCTGTGTTAGTGTGGAGATGTTTCTCCTTTGCTGGGACGGGAGATTTATGCAGAGTGCAGGGTGTAATGAGGAAGGAAAATTATTTTGCAATACTCCAGAATCCCGCAGTGCCAGCAGGATTGCATATAGTAGGCCGTAACTTTACATGCATGCATGACAACGACCCAAAACACACTGTTTTAGTGTGCAAGAACTATCTAAAGGAGCAAGAAGAACAGCACACCCCGAAAGTAATGACATGGCCCCCACAAAGCCCAGATTTGAACCCTATAGAGTTGTGGGATGAACTGGACAGGAGGACCCGACCAGGTATAGGCATTAGTTATTACATATTTCAAACGGAGATTTATGCTTTGAGCCTGTGCAACATAAAAGATCTCGAGGAATACGAGACACAACTTTAGATATTTCCAACGATGGTTAGGTGGTTCTAAAGGCTATTAAGGCCCACACATATGAATCTGGTCCGACACAACCTAAGACAAGTAGGACAAAATATTCACCTTGCTCTACGGTAGGTTCCAAGCCACCAGGTGATTGAAGGAAATGAAAAGGGAGATAAGCTGGCCAAAGAAGCAGCGAACATGCTCTTCATTGATCCTAACCCCTTTTGTGTCAACAGCCAAACGTACTTATATCAAAGACAGCAGAAGTGGTACCATCATTCAACAAAGGGGACCTTAGGCGGGATTTCTGATAGGTTTGTAGCCCTACATTGTCACTTATTTTAATTTGAGAAAGCTGAAGGTCAAATCTGTTGTCTATGACAAAAAGATTTGGAGACGGCCCAATCATTGGTCGCGCACGACAACATTTCAGTAAGGCATTTCTAGCATCTAGTGAATTGAAGGAAGAATATTCTAGAGTAGTGCTAAGGCTTAGTAAAAGCCTCCGTTTATTTTAACACATACAAGGGTATTTTGTTACAGCAGATCTATTAAGATCGCAGTGACCAAACATTGCAAGCTTTGCGGCAATTTTGTTTCCCAGAACATTGTTTCGTTAACTGCAGTTGGCGTAATGTGGCATTGGCTACAATTGTAGAAGCAATTCTAACTTTTCTTCTGTGTATGTTTCCTAAACTGTACTCCCTCCACGGTTTATTTCAAACATCCTCTTCCCCTTTAAATAGATTTACCTTCCCTAGAACATATATTCGAATAGCAGATAGCATAAATCTTACGTATATGCAAACATCTACAACGCAACGCATCGTCACCCCTCTTGGAAACAATAGGATCGGATCCATAGGAACCCAGCTCGCAATGAGGAATTATAAAAGCGAATAATTCCTCGGCTTTGTCGTATTATCGTGGAAATCTCTTTGAACTCATCAAGCTCCTTTGTGTCTTCACTTACATCCATCCTGTACATACCGTATAGAATTGGGCGACACGACGCCATCTGTCGGTCTAATTCGTTTCGAATTGATGCGCCAACTTCGACTTGGTCATTGCGAAACGGCGAGAGGATTTGGCCTGTAAATGTTGAATCAAGTATATGTAGTAAGTACCTCTTCGTAATGGCCTCTCGATAATGATGATGACGCGAGATTCTCGAGAAAATGATTATCGGATAATCGGAATGGCGAGAATGGGAGGTGGAAATGGAAGAGAAGAGTGCGGGTGGAGTAGTCGTCGAGGGTTCCCACGTTCATTTTCCATTCATTCTTGACAACGACAGGCACTTTGCTTCATTTGTTTGGCCTCATGCCTTATTCACGAAATCTATAACTAGCTGTTGATAAATTATAGAGGCGCAAATGGAGTTTTGCATCCATTACACGAGCGTTTTCAGCTAGCGCGCGCTCACACACCTTTCATAATTCTGATTGCTTCCTTCGGAGATCCCTGCAGAAACCGGTACTCGCGTTCTCTCCGTCTTTGTTTTGCTCTCGCATCGTCTTACCTTCCAAACGGAGAGTTGCTGACACCGTTTAGCCTATTGTTTTCAAGCGTACTATAGATATATATATATATATATATATATATATATCCATAACCCTTCACTTCAACGGCTCTTAATAATTCATTTGCTCAGCTCGGCATTCACCGCTGTGTGCGGAGAAGATTGCCGCTGTTGTTTTCTTCTTGTGTTTTCAAACAATCAAGAAAATTAAATTAATGGATCGGTTTTTAATCGAGGAGGTATGCTCTCATTGATCGCGAATTTTATTTGAAGAATCGATGAGCAACTTACAGTTTGTTTTTCCAATGGGTTATAAGGAACAAACAATTGAAGAGCGAGTAATCTACGACGTCAACTTCAATTTAATTAGGTTGATGTAATCTTTGCAATGGAGCCACCCGCAAATACACTTTGCTACGCTGAGCAAAATAATTTTCATTCGTTATTACTACCAAAATATTACATATTAGCTAGAAGACGTCGAAACATTGGACCAATATAGCAAGTCTGAGAGGCTGTATGCCGCGATTAGTATGTGCCCGGACATCGAGCAATAAGGTTCCTTTTAATAAATTATATCGCCATTGCCATTGGCAAGATATTGGGTACAGTACGGTTTTTCTATGTCGATATATCCTCGTTGGACATCCTCAATACATACGAGGCAGAGTGAGGTGATGTTCGTAACATCGATGTTGAACGTACGCTTATCGGAGGCTATTTTGTTCGATATGCGTCTTTGGTAAATACCACTTTGATTATTGTGTGTTATATGCATTTTATAGTTTTAGTAACTTATCTTACGTTTCCAAAACTGCAATGTTTATAGAAAGAGAGTAACTCCTCAAAGATTAACTTTTCATCATCTTTTTGCCCACAGCCAATCAGCGATACGCAATTAAATTTAACAGAGTGCAATTGCAAAGGTCTGTTTGGCGTAAATTTCTACAGCCGTAATTATTTTAAAGATATACACTGCCGTTCAGAGAAGTTCGGTCGGTTATTAAAAAACATGAAAAGGTTTCAGAAACAAACGAAACTAAAAACAAAATGCAATTTTATTGTATGTACAGGTAAAAAAGACAAAAATAAATAAATAAAAAGTTATTCTGGCCTAATATAACATACTTTACATTATATCTCTTTTTCATCGAAAAAACCTCCTTTGCTGTTAATCACCGCTCGAACTATTCTCAGCATTCTTTCGATAAGTTTTGTTTAAACGGATTGTGAAATATTAATCCACCCATGTTGCAGAATATTCCGTAAATGTTCTTGTGAAGTTGGGCATATTTTTCGGATCCTCCTGTCCAGTTCATTCCACAACAACTCTATAAGGTTCAAATCTGGGCTTTGTGGGGGCCATGTCATTACTTTCAGGGTGTGCTGTTCCTCTTGCTCGTTTAGATAGTTCTTACACACTAACGTAGTGTGTTTTGGGTCATTGTCATGCACGAATGTAAAGTTACGGCCTATTATACGCAATCCTGATGGCACTGCATGATTCTAGAGTATTGCAAAACAATTTTCCTTCCTCATTACACCCTGCACTCTGCATATATCTCCCGTCCCAGCAAAGGAGAAACATCCCCACACTAACACAGAACTACGCCTTTGCTTCACTGTAGGTACAATGCAGTTCGGGATCACTTTTCGGTTTTAGATCTTTGGACATAAACTCGTCGATTTTGCCCAAAAACCTCAAACTTTGACTCGTCACTCCAAAGCACGTGCTTCCAATCATCTAACGACCAATCTAGAGGAGAACGGGCCGACTGTAGCCGTGTTGCTCTGTTGCCCGACGTAATAAGGGTTTTCGAATGGCAATGCGTCCATGAAGGTCCGCTTGTTGAAGTCGACGTTTTATCGTACTCGCCGAAACTTGTTCTTCACGGCCGCGATTGACTTCGGCTGCTATTTGTGGCGCTGTTAATTTTCTATTGCGTTTGCTCAATAATACAATTGTCAAATCTTCAGCTTTTGTTGTTTTCCTAGATGCTCCAGGACGAACACGATTTTCTATAGTTCCAGTTGTCCGATATCGCTTTATGATGTCATTTACTGTTGAACTTCTCATATTTATTTTTTCAGCAATTTGTTGCCCCGAATATCCTTCTTCAAACAGCGTAATAATGCGTGAACGTTTTTCTACACTGGTAGGATTGCCACGTGCCATTTTGAAGTAAATTTTCTTAAAACTTTCGCGCAAAAACGACAGATGCACACCAACACACGTTTAACACCAAAATGAAGCAAATTTATATCTTTACGCTCGTGATAAATAAACAAGAGTGATACTGCGGTATATTTCCTAAATGTATTGTTCGTTAATAATCCCCAAACGACCCGTTTCAAAAGATCGGTACTTCCGAGAAATTCTTGGAATGATAATAAAAGGGACTTTATTGTGGTTGTCGCAATATTTCTACTTTACATAATAATTTATGGCTTTAATCCCTTAGAAAAGAGTGTATGCTTAATATTTTTCTAATTTTATGTATTAATAATTGTATACAGTGTGATATAATAGATTTTTATTATATGACCGAACTTCACTGAACGGCAGTGTACATGTTCATTGGCGGAAATATTGTTTGAGGTTATTCCAATATGTAAATATTAAACGCTCTAAATAAAATGTTAATATTTTTTGATTAAACTGGTTTATTCCTTCTCCTTCAACTTAATAGATTCAAATTACTTATAATTCGCCACAGCCTATAATTAACAAAATTTCTAATTCTCTGGTAATGCAGCAATTTTAATGCAATTCTGAACAAAAGCGCTTTGAAACGTTCCAAAATGCTTAATTCAAAATACAGGTTGGAATCGACGGGTTCGTCGCAACATATCAAACTATAGGTAAAATTTAGAAAGGATTTCGGCTTGATCGGCGGTCCAAACATGCCAATTCCCTCGATAGCGGCGAACTGCATTTGTAAAGAAATCGGATCTTTCATGAGCATATGCTCCTTGAAGTAATTAGTTAAGAGAGCGTCGAAAATTGCTTTCGTCTCTTCTACCGAGTCTCTGCATACGTTGAATCTAAAAGAATCCCACGTGGCAAGCGGAGCCTTTGAGGAGATTGTCAGGTTATATTACTTGTCGTCTACTCCTAAAAGGTATCCTATCACCCTCCAAAAATGCAATAGAGCTTCGACTTCTGAATCCGTAAGGTTGTCCATACCGAATGGTCCTGGTCTAGTGATCGCGTAACCTACGAAGCCGAATACGCTGCCGGCTAGTTCGAATTGGGTAATTTGAGACATCCCTGGGATTTTACCCGCTTGCAAATTAGCCGAATGATGCATCATTTTGACCCGGTTTATTGATTGCCATAATCTAAAAGGATACGCCAATAACCGCAGATATTATTGTGTGAATTGCTCACGTTGAACCCTCTCGCAAATCACTGACATACCACGTCATCACATGCTTGATGGTGTCCCTGTATCTTCCGCAAGCTGAGTCGGGTGTACTAGATCTATTGGTCAACATTATTATTTTAACTGCCGCTTCGTCAACTAACAGCGTTATCAAGCCTGTTAATTTCACAAACAGAAGGTTGCAGGCGTACTCTTTAAACAGATCTTGCGCCCTAAAATGTACCTCTTGAACCTTAGTTTAAAAAAATACAGAAAAATACTTCTTGAACTTAGTTTCATCGTAGTAAGGCGGTAACTGCCCCCATTCTGGTTTATTGTGGTCATAATGAACTTTGCTGCCTTCCTCTTGAAGATATTGGAAAAAGTTTTGACCAGAAAATGTGCCTAGAATATTTTTATAATAAGATGTTGTGAAATAAAGGAGCTTGCGATACCATTATCGTCGAAAAATTGATTGCTGGGTACTACGTCATTAACCTGAAATCAAGGGAAGATAGTAACAATTACAGGCGTCTTGTGTGTTTACATTTCTCTTAATCAAATTGTCATGAGCAATATTAAAGAAAGTTAGTTGAATTACACTTTCTTGGGTGCGGGTATCTTGTGTAAATAAGCCAAAAAGGTTTGCGAACTTCATAATAATTTTAATTATTTTTGCTTACCTCTATTTCCATTTCGTTTACAATCGAATTCATAATTGTCAACGCTGACAAAGATTTTGAAGTTTTGCATAGGCCAAATAGTGTGACGCAAGTAATGTAGAGCACCCTACTCCTGCTGTGAAATATCCCATTTAAAGATGAAGAATAAAAGAGATTCATTCCTTAACTTACCAGTTTTACAACGAATTTTGGCGCATTTTTTGATAGATGCGCTTGCGCTAGTAAATATCTCCTTAGAAACGATGCGGTTTGTAATTTGATGTAATTATCATTATGATTCCCGTCAATTTTTCCTGCGTTTTGATTATCCAACCTGCGTCTTATTTATTCTGTCCTGAAATAATTTGAACTCAAGAATCTCCCTTTTTCTATCGTTTAAGTACGTAATTAGAGTGACGAAACACATTATATAAATAGTTCTTTAGTTATACGATGCCTCTCATTTACTAACAAGGATTCGGGACAATTAACTCCATGGAGATATTGAATTTAAATAGCGAAAAAATTGTGAACAAATTGTTTATTGGCCTGACACAATAGCATTTTATGAAATGGACGTTACCGATCGCCTAGAAGATTTGGGCGTTTGAAGTTTTCGGAAACTGCGCCGGAGACGGTCGGAAACGGACGGAAAATCGACATCGCTCCGATTTTCGTCGATTATCTCCACAGGTAAGCGTCTGCGGTATGCGAAGTTGACACGCGTCCGATAGAGAATTGACCGGCGGATCGATTGCGACTAACCATAAGCCTATAACTCTTCGTTTTGGAGGGTTTCTCGGGCGTCAAATTTGAAAAAAGGAATTTTCATTTTTCAACTTTGAGACGCCGTAGCGTCCGAACGGTTAGAGCTAGGGAGTTCAGATTTCCCGCCCTTAAAGCGCCCGTCGATACCTTTCGAACGAGCCCGAACTTATCCTCGTAGTTCGTCCGGTTGCCGAGATCTAGACAAGCCGTAAAAATTTGAACCCAAAGTGATGGAATTTTTGAAAAGCAAAAAAAAGAAGTTCGGAATTCGGCCCTATGGCCGTATATGTTCCGCAAAAAATTTCAACCCGCTACCTCTGCGCTGCATCTGCGGTATGCGAAGTCGGCACGCGTTCGATAGAGAATTGAC
>LR736875.1:1583112-1881724 GCA_902654985.2 Oryctes borbonicus
CATCTGCGGTATGCGAAGTCGGCACGCGTTCGATAGAGAATTGACCGATCGACTAAGTAGAAGCCTGTAGCTCTTCGTTTTGGTGGGTTTCTCGGGCGTCAAAGTTTTTCAAATAATTTTGCAACTTTGAGAGTTGAGATTTCCCTCCTTTAAAACACGTCCTATCGCGTTGGCCGCTGGGAAAGGACTTCTTCTATAGTAACCTTATAACACTCTGATGGGTTATCTCAGGACACCTTGTTCCTAAATTGGCGTCAATCACATCGCGCATAGAATATCATATGAGAAAAATAGATACTTTTCTCTGAGTCACATTCAACATACAATAAATAAAACAAATAATTAAAACCAATTCTGTTGGTGTGTGAAAAAAAAAATATATTAATTAGAAAAATGTTTCAAAATGGGCATCTCGTTATTTTCACCCTACCGCAATGAGAGGATGCGAATTTCTCTTCCAGCGCAGTTCTCTCTGGTTACATGCTGCTCATTCATCCTGTAGCATATTCAAAGTATGTTAAGTGTCACATTATACGCTTTACGTAAGTTTCTACACATGTAAACATATCAGCTATCGTCGAGAAAGGCGAGCAACCACCTTTATTACTCACGTTTTGACGTCTGTTTCTGAAATTTTATTAAATTCCAAACGCAAATAAAAATCGCCCCCATAACATTGTGTCGCGTTACCGCTCCTGTGAAAGAAATAGGCGCTCCGGCGAACCAAAGCGGAAACATTTTGATATAACTCGTGACATGCTGCATGCCTTACTTTCTTTTATATATCAACGTGCATGCCGGCGGCTTTATACTGAATATTTCAGCTTTTTTTTCCCCGGTTATACGTAATTCTAAATGCGTATACGGGGTGTATATAAAATACAAATCGCGAATGATAATAAAAATAGGTAGCGGGACAAATTGTGGAAATAATTAAGATAAGGAACTGAGCTATTATAAAATATACCCTATTTCTTTTTAACTCAGCCTTCACAAAAGACAAAATGGGACAATATGATCATAAATACGTTAGCGAGAGGAATATTGGTTGCAACTATATTTCACGCTTGGATCTTGCTTAAATCATGTCAAGATTGAAACTTCAAACTATGTTTAACATATTTGTCAATAATTATAAATATAATAATAATTATAAATATTATAAATAAGCTCATGTATAGGCGTAAATGATTAATGTGGCAATTTAAGTTAATCATAATAAACAAAAGAAACAAAAGAAACATTTAATAGCTTAGAATTCCACGACCAGAGTCAATTAAAACTAAACGTTCCGCCACCGTATTCCGAGTATGAACCGTGTCATGGTTAATCGAAAACTCGACGTTTCGCCCACAATCATATGGGTCTTCTTCAGGAGAAGGAAGAATGGTACCACCTGCAGATTTGCAAATTTTTACGTTCCTCCAAGATTATAGAGTGCTTTAGCTGATGTTGTCTTTAAGTTGCGGATGCATTTTTTTTTGGCTTCTTTGGTGTAATGTTCTAACAGTTAAATGTTCACATTATTACAACATCTTCGCCCATAACAACATGGTGCGAGCATAGCCTCGGAAATTAAACAATAAAACGAAGGTAAATCCTTTTCGAAAATTGCGCGTTTAATTATTCTCGGAACGGAACCCCATATATCGGTCTAATTGCTCGCCCAGGTCTCGAAAACGACTCACTAATTTCCCCCCATCCCGTCCCCTTGGGGCGCCCTCGATGGTCGTCGTCCTCCTTACGCAACGCACACATAACATCCCTTCATTGCGAATTTACTTCAGCAGTAACATTTGCACGGTTTTGCTGAGTACACCTGACTAAAATTGATCTGACCTGAATAGCAAGTAGTTAACGGTATATGGCCCCGGCGTACCCTCTGTCTTTCGCATTCCGTCTCGTATCCTCTATTGCGCCTCTCGGTTTTTCTCGCTTGTCAGCTGGCGCGCGTCAAATTCAGTTAGGGCCCGCACAGAAGTCGTTTATTTATTGAAAGTGAGATATCCACCCTCCCCTTCATAAAATTGCGCGATTTTGTTGTCTACGCTTTCGCAGAAGGATGACAAAACGTATATTTAACCGGCCGTGGTTTAGGCGTTAAAACATAAAACTGATAGCGATGAGAATTACTTTATTAAACATATGATCTTATCACCACGGATTTAATGCTGTAAGTCTGATAACATGTCTGGCATAAAAAGTTAGAGATGTTTTTTTTTAATATTTTTAATAATAAAAGCTCTCAAAACGACTGCCCATATTATTATTGACTTACTAGCAATGTTCTTCCTTTGTCTATGAAAAAATTCAATTTTGAAATTGAACGGAAAACGCAACTTTATTGCTCCGGAGGAATTTCATTATTGTAAATCACTATAGGGTGGTTTATTGGAGCCCCCTTCGCTAAAAAAAATATTTTAATAATGTAGAAACGAGCGCAGAGATCCCGGAAGAATTTGCTGACGCGTGAGCTGCGTTCTCGGTGAAGTACTTGCAATTTAAATTACCTTTGTTTGCTCTTAATCAGTTCTTGCCCAATGTAATTTTTTTTTCTACGCTTATATATTGATGTATCATATTTCCACAAATTTAAATCAACCAACCATAGTAGACACCCCCTTTCGCCAGCAGGCGTTTTCGCATTCCCTACAGTTAAGGTAATGTTAATAGTAGGCACAACAAAACGGAGCATTTCGACCCGAATAGCACAAGCAATACATGTCATTACTACACACGGCCAAATCTCCTCAGATCGAAGACCACAGCCTGCCAGCTCGAAAACATGTGCCGTTAGTACAAATTCAAAAATCACCAAGTTTGTAAGTCGCTCGTATATGGAATTGATGATAACGAATTGAAAACCACAGCATTTGCTTTTGTAGAAGGCGTAAAATCAAAATTGGATAAATAATATAAATGCATCACCACATTCGTATAGGATAATATGAGAAGCAGCTGCGCCGCGGCTCGGCAAACTTCGGACATTTAATTATAACGACGCATATTTTACCCCTGAAGTCGGTACATTTCCCTTTTCATTCGCAAAATAATATTTTAAAGCACGATTTACCATAAGCACAATTTGTTTTCTTGACGACGTTGTTGGGTGACGCACAAAAGAAAACGGGAAAAGAAGGAAGATGAAAAGCCTGCGAAATATTGGAATCGAACCGGAAAAATAGCGCGCGCGAAATATATAGATCATTAAATTAAAATATCCATCTCTCCTCGGCCTGGCAAATGATTCTCGACTCAATAAAACACGAAATGCTTTTCCTCCGCCCACTACGGCTTCCCCCTCCCATTCGCGTTTCCGGTCGTCTCCTTCGCAATGGCTCGATGTCGAGTCGAACGAGCCGGGAAAACGGCGAAACGCGAAAGCTAAATTAAATTCATCATCGAAAATCAAGTCGACGAGATCGGGGAGATCTTCGCTCGTTCGCTTTTAATAACGGATCCGATAATGAACAACAAACAGCGGAAAGTATGCACGTGAAAAATCGAGGACGGTTCTGAGGATCTGGAGGAAATGTAATGACGTAAAAGGAGCAGCTCTTCCTTCAGCTTTCTTTAGAGTATAGTAGTATATTTCTTTATTCTTTAATAAAAATTATAGCGAAAGTCAATACGTAATTGCTGAAAATATATTATAACAGCACCTTCTGCCGTAAGATATCTTAATGTAATGAAATATGAGTTTAAAACTTCAGCATAAGACCTATTTTTAGCATCGGATCCGTTTACGTGCTCGTATTTTGGATAGATTGGATGTCGCTTGCCGGAAAGCGGAGGTAGAATGATAGATGATAATGTTTAGGCACACATTAGTAGGATTACTCGACGCAAGTAATAATTACTTGGAGTAAGTAAACGGTGCTTTTACGTATACGCAAGAGAATATATTCTACATCCAGGAAAGTCGCTGTTTACGTAATAATTCTTTTAACGCTTCTACAGCAGCAATGAAAGTGTGAACAGCACTAATTTGCATTTCTTCAGCCTCAATTTATTTCTTAATTGCTATTTATAGAGCGTATTAATGGTTGTATAAATTTTATAGCTCCTTACAACTATCAAAAACTGGGCAAAGCTCTACGATTATCTTTAATACCAAACTCCTAACAAATAATTTGATATCGTCATTCATCAATCGCAATATTCTCTTATAAACCCACAAGCCGCAAGTTATTTAAAATCAAGTTGCCTTTGAGTGGAAATTATTTTGAAGTGTACAGGATGTTTCGTTTCTTCGATGCGATGTTTTTGAATTAATTGTTTCTGATTAATTCTTGTATTACAGCGATTCTTAAAAAGGTATAAATGAAAGGTAATCATCCAATCCCTCGAGGACCTTACAACGGAAACTCCTATCGAAGGAATGTTCATCGCTATCGCGGTACACGCCAGTCATATCTCGCGATGTTCTACGCGAATTTGCGATAGTCGCAGGGCAATAAATCAAGACAATAATCCTCACGTGAGCCCATCCATTTGAATATCGCAAAACAAGCTCTCAAGCGGCCGCGTAAAAACGGTCCGGTTGCGGCGCGGCGGTCTAATTTAATCAAAAGGACGGGACAACACATAATTCACGCAATATTTCAGAGCGAACGTATACGATTTCCTAAAGAGAGAGAATGTAGTGTGGTGTAGTGTACAGCGCCAACTATTCATCCCGCGGACCGGGAGCTAATTACGCCACTTTTATTTACGTTCGCCGAGGGCAACAAACTTTACCGCCGCTGTGGCTTTTCGCAGTCGCTGTTCGGCAGTCTCCAGTTAAAGGATATAAAAGGACGACGCGCGGATTCACCGCAACGTCGTATTATTACATTGCGAGTATTGTAAGATGGTAACGGATTCTACTTATTCATTTTTAAAGGAAATGTAGGTTAATTGTAACAGTAATAGTAGCGCTTATTTAACGAAATAAAAGTTACATTAAAAGTCAAGTAAATATATATAAATCCCAATGATCGGTATGTTGCTAAACGATGGTATGGCACTTTCAGTTAGTATCTCCTGCGTTGTAATCTTGAAAGTAAACAGTTTGTTTCCTATTTCATTTATTTGTATCTTATAATTTAATTTATTGTCCATATATGGAGCTAGGCGTTTTATGTTCTTTGTTTCTCCACCTTTCCTCGTGGTATATTCTAGTTTCTGTGTTTTGCTCTTGTTTAATTTTAGTCCGTTTGAAGAAAACCATACTTCTGCCTCGTAAAAGTGTACATATGAACATTTATATCTAAGTCGTTGATATATATTGCGTACAATAAAGGCCCAAGCACAGATCCTTGCGGAACACCCTGCTGAACATTCAGTATACCTTTGTTTGTGGTTTCCTGTCTCTAAGATGCAATCAACTAATTAGTTACAACCGACACTAATAAAGGAACATCGATAAGTAATACTCATTGATCTAAATGAAGCCTTGTGAACTTGTCAACAAATTTATTTTTTTTTCAGTTTTCAGACGTAGGACACCCTAAACACTGCATACTCCTCGCTATTTGCGTCAATACCTACGAAACTATGTCTAACGTCGTCTTCCATATTATTTAAAAAGGAGTATTTAGTATAAGCCAAGTAAGTGTAAGTACGTACATTAAATTTTAAACCCCATTACCAATATTTTTTTTATCGTTCCGTTTCGACAAGAATAGGTCGCTTGCTTTCCATATACCTCTTCCATTTTCTCTATTTCGCTAATTAAAGTTTTAGCCGCCTGTTGCCGTAGTAGATTAAAGTCAATACATTATTAAAGCGTCTTTTACCATACCGTGCGTTCCGAATTTATAGAGAACAGTAATAGAATATTAATACGTAAGTGAATTTAACGAATATACAATAAATCTTCTGAATAATACACAGGGTGATATTGAGAAAACTGCAATGCATTGCACCACGCTCTAGACGACCATGAGAGGGGGTCTTCTACATTATTCTCCATTAGCTTTTTGTTTTCAGGAAAGTTTTGGGTCTTTTAGAAACTTTATTTTTTTTAATCTCTTGCAACTAGACAGACTATTAATCAAAGAATGTATCACATGCATAACCGTGCGTCAGCACGCTCTTCTCGAAGAACAGGAGAATTTTTGCAAAGACTGTTTGGGAATAAGTGGACTGGTCGCGGAAATCCATGTTGTACTCCCGACTGTAAACCCCTCGATTTTTCATTTTGGAGGTTTATGCGCATGACGTAGCATTAAATAATGAAGAACAATTATTGAACAAAATTATGAAGTCTGCTGATCATAATCCAGGCATGCTATAAAGATGCCGTCAATTATTAACACAAAAATTTGAAAAATATGTCCAAAGACAAAGCCATCAATTTGATTCAATATCCAGCATCTTGAAAACAAAAGACTTACGGACATATATGATCCGTCGCGTGGTACTATGCACTGTAGATTCTTCAAAATCACCCTGAAGATGGCAACACCTACCGCTAGTAAACACAGTTTTAATATATGCAGTGATTAGTAGGTTTTGTATAATTTCCTGCGTTAGAGGAACCGTAATGTTTATGTATCACCCTGTATTAAACGATCCCAAATTTAACAGTTTCTGCTGTGAATGCTTATATACATACTTATACGTTGGAAGTAAGCCCGAGGGGAAAAATTTAGAGCCGGCGTAGAAATTTAGTAATAACTAAGCCTGCAGAAACGAGTTGCGCTCCACGAAATTAGCATAGACTAGGCAAACTCATGTTTATTCGACTCATCTTGCCTACTGGTTTCTTCCTAATTTTTTTCATATTTTCCCCATTAATACCTAATTTCACTCGCTGAATAGAATAAATTACAATATCACGTATAGTATAAAGAAAACTTCCAAGAACTAAATACAACGAAGAAATGTTGGTGATTAATTTTGTCCAAGAGTTTAGTTACGCAATTCAAAGAATCTTGCCCAATCTGAAGATCGTCATAGCTGCATATAAAAACACGTCGCTGTTCGCTGTTCGCTGTTCTACAAACGGCACCGGAAACAATAATCCTTAACGCATTCAGCAGAGACGACCTAAGAGGAAGGCGGAGGATATAAAATCGCAGGCGAGAGAAGTCGTTTGTATTGTTTGTAAATGCATCCGTAAAACAACAAAGGCATCCATAGTAATGCGGAGCGACTAATTGTAATCAAGATAGAAGAAACCCGGCTGCGAAATACATACACTACGGTTCGCGAGTTTGCATGCAGTTGACGTGAAATTCAAAGTAGAATATTAAAAGTACTCTGAGTAAAACGCGGGCTAGCGTTTCAGAAGGCACTGAATTTACTTAAGATGCTTTCCTTCCATGTCTTGTAAATTTGTAGGAAATATTTAGAAGATTAAAGCTATCGCAATAGCAAAAATCTTCCATAAGTTAATATGCACGTAAGCTAAACCGCAAAAGCCCAAAAAAAACTTAGTTGATTTTTATAGATATATATCAATACATCTTTTGATATGTTATGCAAGCTCAGGGCAATACCAAGGCAGAGGCAGAAATTCGGTTGTCGTACCACATAAACCAAAGTTGCGGTAAACAAATATGTTACAGTTCTAGGACTCCGAACAGATTTCTTCGTTCAGAGCGATTGTATAGACCACAAGAGAACCGCCGACCAAGCCACGGGAACCGCAATAAAAAAATGTTTAGTATAATAGACGCGGTTCATATAGAAAGCACCGCACATCCAGTATATTGAACGGTGGTTGTCACAATACACGGTGGTGTGGAATTCAACATAAACAGCATCATCAACAATAATGCAATAAAACTATCACAACTACAATAAAGACATGTTACCTCACAGTGCTCAGTAAGAGCAAGGCCAAGAAAATAAAAAGCTCGTCGACTGTACAATAGCATTTTCTTTTTAATTTTTTTTCATCTCGAGGTAATGGGACTTATAGTCTCGTCGCGGACTATCGGTATTGAGAGCGAGTGGTAGTGGTTGGTATTTTTTACTGGTGCTTTGTCAATATATATTTTTTATTTCTATTCAGCTGCTTGGTTACAACCGTTCCAATATTTTCGAGTGCCCCAAAATGTCGTCTCTTCGAGGAAGAAGGAATTTTCTTATAGCAATCGGTCTTTCTACCACTAGATGGGCCTTATTCTCGATAAGTGGACAATGTGAAATGCCAAGAAGAGATGACTTACAACCTCGTTATAACATTACAATACAATTAGCACAATATACGCAGTCGTTTCATTTGTATCATCCTAATAAAAATATTTAAGTTTAAATTTTGATTCTTTTTTTAAAGTACGCGTTTATTTACGTAAAAAAATCATGCCTAGATACCATCAGATGATTTCTTCGCGTGAAATTGAAAATTTTTGAATTTTTAATAAATTCCAACATAAAACCAAAATTTGAATTTCTCGTGTTTTACTCTAAATCTCCTTGAGGACTTTCCAGCGCAATACAAAGGTTTTGTTTTTGAGTAAAATCGGACTCGGAGAATCGATTCCGGCCACCGTCATTTACCTATCTCGTTAATTTTTCGAATTACACTCCGAAAAAGGCTAAAGATAGGATCAACGTGTCCCAACATTGTAAAACTTATAGGTCGCTTACCGAAAGAGATAGAATCGGGGGATTCAGCGTATCGAAATCTATAAATGAAGCTGTTAGTTGAGGAAAGAAAGGAAAATTAAGAAAATCATGAAGAAAATCTCTGAGGGGTACCTCTTTGGAAATTCGAACAATTTGACGATTTCAACAATTTCTTTAAAGTATTTGTTTTGATGATGGTTCCTTATCCAGTTTGACATGTTGATTACAGGGATTACAATCGTTTTGCAGTATCTTCAATGGTTTTTGAGAAATTTTGAAAAATGAATTTGAATTATTTTGTGAAATTGTACAATTTGGAGGTACGGCAGAGAGCAATATTTAAGACTTTTGTGTCAAAAGAAACTAATGTTAATTTTATTATTTCTACGCCCCAAAGAATTGAATTTGAGCGTTAGATCGAACGCTACGTTGCTATTATTTAATTTACACAACTCGTATTATAAGTGTTGTTAAAAAAAAAACTGTTGTGAAAGCCGAGCATCCTATGTACTTGAACATGTGTTCATGTTATGCAGAACTCCTTCCCAAATATTTCCTTAATTTTTTTTCTTCTCTTCTATATATATATGTGCTACGTCCATACACTGTATAGTTTGGCTTATTCCCAATATCCTCTTATGAGAAAATAATATTCATAAGTTGAATGGACATTATGGATGTATATAGCTATTATCCCGGTCTACCATCCTGACCTCGCTTATAATATCCCGCATTTCGTGTAAGGGTGCAATATGATTGAACCTCGGTGTATATTCCAGTCGTATCTACCTTCGCGACGATATTATGTCAATCTAGAGATAGAGGAAAGGCGAGCATCGCTCGGCGCGTACCATTTCTTCCTTCGGGAAATAGAGACGTTTTATACGCGCTCACAACGCGAAATGAATGACTCGCGATGTTTGTTTGTCTTAACGCAGATAGCTCGGCACTTAGCGAAATGACTCCGACACGGTACGTATGTACAATGATCGCTGCCGAGCGCGCTTTTTCCTTCCCTAGTTCAGTTCAACAGTTTAGGTTGTTGTTACTGTTAACGTATAGAGGCCATTACCTACCTATCTAGACTTTCATATGTC
Organism: Oryctes borbonicus; assembly: GCA_902654985.2. Lineage (NCBI taxonomy): Eukaryota > Metazoa > Arthropoda > Insecta > Coleoptera > Scarabaeidae > Oryctes > Oryctes borbonicus. Next base: position 1,592,772 of record LR736875.1, read on the forward strand.
CCAGCAGTTGCTTCCTGCCGTTGATCCCTTCGCTTACATGCAGTACTCTTGTATGGGGTACGAATAGGTTGTTGAATTAACGCGATCATGCAAGTGATCCTTGCTTGTATACACGCCGAGAAAAAAGGGTTTCATAAAAAATTTATATTAACGCTAAATAGAATCATTATTACTAAATAGAATATACAGTTGGAATGACAATATAATATCTTTGGGACATTTTTATATTCAAAGTTCTTTATTTAAGAAAATCACAAATGAAAACGGAGACAAATATGTAACACAAAAAAGCACGGTACTGTCTAAATAAAAACATGAAAAATAGGAGAAAAAAAACGACGAGATTAAGTAAACATTGCTCGGTCGTTTCCAATTGTCGAAACGCGAAACGTTTCAGCTAACGCGAAAAAAATTCGAGAGAAGAACAACAGAACGCCCGCCTTGGCCGCCGATACCCTAATTAAGTTTAAACCGCGCTATATTTATTTTATATAAAAGGTAGGTAGGTAAAATGCAGAATGGCACTTAACTTCCAGTTTACTCAGATGAGAAATATTAATCATTACGTATTCGGCAAACTACATTTCTCTAGAGTGTTTTATGATTTATTTTTTGCGCGCTGATGGTACGTTCGACGCCGGTTTCCTTTTCGAAGTTGCAGCGTCTGCAATTAAAACGAAGAGACTAATTATACCGACCGGTTCTCTCTCCCGCATTACCCGCGGCGCGTCCCTTTCCGTTTTCTGGAAGGGGCGCGGCCCGCCATATCGCGCGGAGAAGAGCGCAATCTGCGAAATTCGCAAAATTACGTGCCGATTTCACTCGCTCCCGACGAGATTCGTTCGGGGCGTTTAGCAGATGCTAGACGGGGAAATAATGGAAACGGGGCTTTTGTATCGCGTATGTATTTCGCGAACGTTACGAGATAATGGAATAAATCAAAGGCAGGTAAAGATAAGTGGAATTAGGTATCATTTTATTAATGAATCTGGAGGAGGGGGCTACGTATTGAGATCTGTCGATTGCGCTTCTGTTGTGCTCTTTGAACTGTAGAAGCTATACAAATCAATGAAATTGAACAAGAAAGCACGATTAAATTTACACAAAACTTAAAGAAACAGATAGCGGGGACTTTGGGGTAATACGAGGTAATAGTCTGGATCGCCATTAAATTCTTGCATTTGAAAGGCAATACGTCTACGCAAATTAAAGCCAAGATTGACCGTGCTCTGGGGACTCTGCACCATATATCACATCATATCCCACAGTAAAATTTTGAGCGGCTGAATTTGAACGTGGTAAGCATGACCACGTTAACGATGAAGGCTTATTCCAATGTTCTTCTAATAAAGGTTTTTTTAAGAAAATCTCCCCCTTCCACCGCCACTTTTAAATTACCATTCGAAGAAAAACGCGAGCCTCTCAAGTTTTTTTTTTTTGGAAATTTAGGGTCGCTCAGCGCCAAGTCCAGACTGTAGCTCTTCGATTATTATCTTACAGATTTATAATAATAATAATATATTTCGTTCCACTCCCATTTTCAAATATAAATGAAATGTAGCGAGACTCTTTTTAAAAATTAATTAAAATTAAATATTCAGGGCTTCTTAATATTTTAAATCGTGGCAACCACTTGTTTCTTTACGATCGAGAGAAAATTAACGAAACTATGTATGTGTAAGGTGTTTTCTTCAGTACCTGCGGAATCCAAGTTTTCAAATTCAAATCCAGAAGTCCTTCCCCAACTTCAAATCGTTGCGTACTCGGATCCGGGTGATCCAGAGCACGGAGGCAAGATAGATGAACAGAATTACGGTTTGCCCGTATATCAATAATATGGCTCCTGCGAGAAATTACGTTATGTAATTTTATACAGATGTTTATGGCATACTAATGGAAGAATTTACCTTCAGGCGTTTCTGCTGGCTTTATAACAGTTAGAGGTGCTTTAATGGAAACTAAGTAAACGCTTTAGCTAATGCGCGGCGCATATATATGTATGTCTACTGCCTTTCAATGCATAAAATTAATGAATAGAAGAAGAAAATTAATTCTTACAAATAATATATTTTTTTTAATGTATAATATTTAATGAGAAAAGTTACATTTTTATCGATATCTTCGCCGTTTCTTGAGGTGATCTGCAAATTGGTTTAACACTCAAAAGATATAAAATAATAAAGAACGTTTGCAGTTACAGTCTTGTAAAATTACACAATTGGTGATACGCACAGCTTTGTGCTGTTAGTAAATTAGGCAATTGCATTGAGACAAAGGGACATTACTGCCAACTTATTATTATTAACCCTGCAATATCGGTTAAAGTAGTAAAATATTAATGTGTCTGGTGCTGCTCAAGGTATACCTCCAGAAAGAAACAATTGGAATGCCGTATTTCTGATGAAATTAAGATTTAATATTTTTTTAATGGAGCCTGTTCTAATGGCGTAAGCTTCCACGGTCAGATATACTTGTTCAGCTTGAAATGCTGTAGACCAATCCGTAGCTCCACCTTCAGGGAGTGCATACTATCAAGCAAAATAAATCTCTTTTCGCTTCTTGGCTTCTTAGGAGAAGCCTCCGAAGTTGAACATGATACTTTCTAAGTAAAATGGTCCGAAAGACCAGATGCTATAACTTCCGCCTGAATCTGTTGAACATTTACAAAAACTGATCTTCGTTGCTTCATCTATGGATTTATGCAAATTGTAAAATTTTTTGCTTAGGTCGATTTTGCTGGTAATTGCTCTAAATCAAAATTTTTCAACTGTAAATTCATTCTTCATCAGGGTGACAATGTATGATTTTTTTTTTAATACATTGCCACCCTGATGAAGAAAATAGTAACATTTAGGCCTTTATAGTTTTTTGCCTTTCTAATTTTTTGAGTGAGTTGACAGTGTTACTTTTCAATAGTTACGTAGCACTCCGTTACTTCTGCAAAGAAGTAATCTTTAAGAAATATGCAATCCTCCCTAACTAAGTGAAACATGTATTTTTGCGTTGTTTCAACCAATACTCCGTCAAAGCTAATCCATTGATCAGTTAATATTAGGATTACGATATTCTTCGATGAATAAGTATGAAAGTTAATTTTTTCTCTATGTTACGTTGCGAGCAATGAAGACGTGCTGAATATTTGTAGCTCTGAATGGTGTAACAATGGTATTATTTGGCCACAAGTTTGGGTTAAAGATCAAATAACAAGTAGGTTTTTACATCATCTTCAATAGCTGGTTCTTTAATTGTGAAATAGATACCCATTTTCGCTTTCCCAGAGCTACCAATGATATGGATCAAATAATGCATTCCTATTTCCATGTACCGTTGTTAGTTTCTTTTGTGTTTTGCATCAAGTCTCTTATCGTATTGCCTTTCTCCATATATTGAATTGATCCTGATATTCCTACTTTAATAGCCGATATTCGATTTGCTAACTCCAGTTCCTCAACTTACTTGATATTTTCGTTGGTTCTTGGCTTAAAAGGTTTGCCATGTCTCGAGTTATCTTAAATTGATTCCCAACCGCATTGAAACAATTTACACCGAAACTTTACCGTAAAATACGATAACCCACCTGGCTTATAGATATCATTGTTCCCTCCTTCGTTAAGAATTTGATAGCGCTTCTGTGTTATAGAATTTCAATCATTTTTTGTTTATTAAACATTTCTAAAAACAACACAACCTTTGGAATATAAATGAAACTTGGCTAACTTTAGCCTTAGAAAGCCAAGCTTATATCACAATGTCACAACGATTCATAGTTCATAACTCATAGCTTCCGCGATCCAGGATCATGAATGGAACAACGAGACCTAAATTCTTAGACGCTGCTATTAATACCTTCCATTTTCTTTTTATCAAAGAAAAGATCAAATAACAGGACTCTACCTATACAAACTTCCCCTTCTTTATTTACTACGTACTATACTACCCAAGCGAGAAACCAAATTTGAAACCGGTCCTTAACCTAGCAAGAGATCGATGCTAACATGGTAAACTATCCGAAAAATTGAAAGCTTCCTACCGGAAATCCACAACGTACGACACATAGGTACCTTCAACATCGCGAATATTATCTCGGCCGTCGATATTAATGATAGATGCGGTCGTAAAGGATGGCCTCGATATGCGTTCGCCATCCAGAAGATCCATTATCTATTCGTATCTAGCGCGCAATGCATGCCAAAATGCAGCGGCGTCTATTTCCATGCACATTTGCTAGAATCCATTTAGTACGACGAACAGCCTGTGTCACTCAAGCCGTAGATGTATATAGGTATAATATGTAAGAAGATCTTCCATGTATGCGTACACATAAGAGCATCGGAGTCATACCCTGAATACAGATGATGCAATAGTGCCATATTACAATTATTCGCATTCAGTCGATCGTATTTAACTCATTAATTATATATGTACTATCTAGTACGTAATTTGAGATAAGTACTCCAGTCCCCAATGCTTGCTTCAAACGTAATTATAGTAGGCCCTATTTATTGATCAGGAGCTACGTTAAGCAACTATGAAGTTAACGATAACGTTGTAAGGTGTTCTTTGACACAACTTGGGCCAATAGGGCAACACGCATAATAACTTTAGAACAGCGAGAAACAAGAAAATCCAATAAAACCAAGAGCACGGACCAACGTAGATACACTGCTTTACCGTTCAGAACAGGATGAAAAATCCAACAATTCTTACAAACAGTCAAAAAGACAAACTACTCACATAAGAACGGAAGAAGCAAACTAGAATCCACGTAGGACAAACAGAAACAAAAAGCAAAGAAAACGCCAAATACGAGCCAAACGCTGGAAATTAAAGACGATACCGGATGCTCTTATCAAATGTAATGCGATGTTTCGCAATAATAATAAGTATGTGTAAGTGGCAAACATCACTAACGTATCGGCACACTCCGCACCACACAAGTTTAATTGATTCATGCCAAACTGCGCTCACACGCAACACAGATTTCAATCCAGAGGAGACATCATGCAGAAATGCGACGAACCGGCCGCTACATCTCAATCGAGGAGTTCCAACGCTGCTTCAAACAATGAGAGAACCATTGGAAGAAGTGTCTGATAACCCAAAGAATCAATATTGAAGGAAATTAGTGTAAGAATAAAGGTTGGGTGTTTTTTTTAACAAATCTCGTACATAACAACGTCGCGCATTCGATATAAACTGAAGTGAGAACACGCGCTTATGTGCTCCTCTGAAATAATACGCGAAAATCAATTCATTATCTAAATTACCGCAAACGGATCAGTTCCCTACGTATAATTGAAATGTCAAAAGCACGCTAGTATCGCTATTCCGTAACTGGAAGCAGAACGTTATGCCTTTTACGTGTACGTACGCACATGTTCCTCTGATGCGGTTTTATCTTTTATTTGAGCGCGCCGAAACTCTGCGATCATCAAAGGATGTGCTCTTGACATGATTGTCGTTTGTGGAAGGTGTATTTGGTGTAACTTGCGATCGGGAGGATAGGAAATAAATAAAAATTATCGCTGAATACACGCTTTGATAACTTAGTAATAATCTTCAGCAATGCACTAAAAACTACAATGGTAGCACAGGATGGGTGGATTATTTCACGCACTTACATCGATCAATAAGATCTGTTGCAGGCCGGTAATATAATCCTTGTGTAGTCCGCCCAAGAGACCTACACCTCCGGCGAACTCCGAGAGTTCATTCGGCGAGGTTTTCCGAGGGTTACAGAAAACCCGGTAAGACAATGGCAAAGTATGTGCTTAGGTATTTCCTCCTCTTCCAGGCGCAAACGGTACCCGACTTCTTAAGCGAGCCCCATTGTGTTTAGGTGCTTCCTTAATTGGGCATGGTTAATAACGATGGCGGGTAAGGCCTTGATAGACCTCTCAAGTCAAGTTCTACGAGCTTCCTAGGTTCGAAAGGCCTCTCATTCTGCCTCGTGGGTGACATGCGATTTGGCGGTGCTAAAAGATATGCTCCTGCTCTAACAAGAGCAGATGAGGTTAACGTTGGTCTTTTTACCCAAAATGATACGATTGTTTTAGAACAGAGCCTGCAGTACAGTAAACATTAAAGCAGACGAATGTCGTGTTTTAAAAATAAAATCCTTTCATTGTTCTTTATTTTTATAAAACGAATTGTACAACAAACAGTGCAAAGCTTTTATTATTGTTAAATCCTGCAATTTATTGTATTATACATTATAAATCTCTTAGTTCATGGATTTAACAATAACAAAATTGACAATAATACAACGAGCAAAGCAAGTATCTTTCGACGACTTGTGCATAACACCATCACCAAGGCTTTTTCCCAAATTTCACCACGACTAAGTGCAGATAATTCACAAGATATATTTCCGCATATAGTAGAGGGTGTCGTTCAGACATTTTCGCTGCATTACCATAACTCGCCGATGAAAGTTTGTTTCCTTTTCGAGACATAGTTCAGTTATCGAACCTTGTGCGTTATACACGGCCAACTTAACTTCTCAAATACCACTAAATCTTTAATCCCTCGGTATTTCACGTTCGCCACTTTCCCTCCAACATAATAATAATTCCCCCAACGAGATCTTCTTCGCCCTCCCCTATCGTCTATCCTTCTCCTTGCCCCCGATCGGTAATAAAAATGCAAAAGCGTCGTCGTTCGTTCGAACGTTAAACTTCTATGTGTGTTTGTATGTATATCGGATCGGTGCAACGGTAATCAAGTTATCTAGGAAAACTTTCGTATAGAGGCGCTTTTTATTGCCGCCGTTGAAACTATAATGCTTCGACGTCCGCAGATCGCCAGTAGATATTTCCGTTCGAACGATTCTGTTTGCGCGAGAAAGTTCGAAAACGATTTGTTTCCACAGGGGTCGGAGTTAGGGTTGATGGGAGGGGGATCACGTTCTTATATTTATAGTAGGAAAATGTGGAGTTTTATACAGTCCACGGACGTTTCCGGTACACGTTCGTGCATGCATTATTTTCGAGGGATACGCCTCGAGAGTTTAATACGGGAGGATAGTAAACACGACTGTAAACTTTTAGGAGAAAGATCTTAGTTTTTCTAAAGAGCTTTTATATGAATTTCTTTAGGTACTTTGACGATCCGAAGAAACTTCGAAGTTCGAGAAATCGGTGAATGTGATGTTATTGTAAGATTACGTAATCATTGCGACCCTTTTCGCACTTTGTTTTTTTCAATATTTACGAACCAAAATGTCCGTTAGTTTTTCTTTGATTATGTACTTGTAAGCTGCTTAAAAACATTGTTTCCATAATAAATATCTCATATTTGCGCACCATAGAATAAACATTTTTAAAATAAAAGCATTTTGGGCAGAGCTTTTAATCTAGTCAAATGTTTTTTGAACTCTCACCGTGTTTACACGTTGAGTTAACGTGCTAGCTGTGACGTACCACATTTCCCTCTGAAGAAGACCTATGTGATTCTGGACGAAACGGTGACCACCACCATGACACGGTCCAAACTCGGAACACGTTTAGTTTTAACTGACTCTAGCCGTGGAAGCCTACGTTATTATTTTAATTCTGAAGTAATTATTCGTACAACGTGGAGCATAATGGAGTGCCATATTAGAAAATCACTGGAGAAGCCCGCGACCAAGTAGAGGGAGGCGATCGGTCGCGCTAATATGCAGACCTACCACTAAAAATAACCTAACATGTTCTTTGAATGAATAAAAAAAAATTTTTCATATTATCGTACCGCTTTCTTGAAATTCACCTTGAAAATATGGAACTCCATTATGCTCCACCCTGCAATTTTTCGGCTTGAAACGATTGCTTATTGTAGAAGGGATCACCCGCGTTGCTCCCAAGAAATCCTATGATGCATGTACATATTCGCCATCATTCAGTATTAGCGTTCAAAGGATTCGTACGGATGGAAAAGCCATCAAGAGAATTTGTGTTTCCGTCACATTTCTCTCGGTTATATCACCTCATATATTTCTGTAGGTTTCTAGAAAGAGAACCATTTCGCAAGTTTTACGAATGTCTCGGGGAAATATGCTTTATTGAAATAATAATGCGAACGGTAAATAATCATGAGGCTAGAGCTATATGGTTAGGTAGGATGATAGCTAATAAAATGTGACAACGTGATTAACTGCTCTTCCGGTTTATATCTTATCGACGGTGAAAATCGAAACATTTACAAGAAGCTCCTAATAACCAATTCTTATTTCTAGAGGTTATTTCAACAATAGGTAATGATGAGGGCTTATAGAAGAGGAAAGTTACAAAAATGGTGGGTTCTTAATGAAAAGGAAAAGATACCCCGCGTCGTTTGCGAATCGATGTTTTATTGAGGAGAAAAGGAAGAAGCGATAACGAAGGAGGTATCGTAAAATATGATATTTTATTCGCATTTTTCATTATTTGTAATCCTAGCAACACGGCGCGAGACCTCTACGAGAAATAATTGACTTGAGAGAACGAACTCTATCTTATACATATATCGTGATACAGTACGTATAACTAGAGAAGCGATGCAGTAGCGCCCCTCGGCGACATATTTATATGTGTCATAAATTGATATGATAGTATCATTATGTTACCACTTTATTTCTAGTCGCGGCACGGTTATTTATGTATCTGTTTATCACTACCTTGGCTCCTTGTAAACACGATAAACATTCCTTATTATGGCGGCAATAGATTAGGAACACGTAATAGGATGCGGTAAGGATTTATAGCCGAATCTGTTTATTGCGTTCTTGAGGGAGTTCTAATCTTAGCAGAAATGGCCTCTACTTTCCTTTTATACTTATATTTCAGATTATTATTTTTTGCAAATTAAAATAAATTGCTTTAAACAAAAAAGTTAACGATCACCTATATTCAACAATGAATTTATTATTTCTATTAATTTAACAATTACGCGGGTCAGTAAAATAAGCTTCGTAACTTTAGTTTTAATTTTTTTAACAAATTTCGAATGAATACGTCCTATTTTGGAATGTATTACTTGTACTCTTTAAATTCGTTAATAAAACTTAAAGCAAGAATGTGAAAAGGTAATACAACTATACACGCTCCAATCCAAACCAAAAAAATCCAAAAAATTATTACTTTTTTGCAGCGACTAAACAGGCTCGTGTTTTGTAGGCAACACGAACCCTTTCTTATGAGACGAATAAACACGAGTCTGTCTAGTCGCTGCAAAAAAGGAATAATTTCACCTGCCTTGGTCATCTCTAATCATAACAAAACCTTTTAGGACTTTGTTGTGCTAATTAAAAATTAAGTTGTAAAAGGGGGCCGTCACAAACAGATTAAAACGTTGTATTGTACGATAAACTTCTTTATAAAATTACAATTTTTTACCATATGCGACAAATATAAAAAATTTAATATTGAAAATGGGGCCCCCGAAAATAGAATAAAATGAATATTAATTTTATGAAAGTATCAAAATTTACAACTAAAAGAACAACAGGTTTAAAACAAATCTGAATATGAAACTAAACCAAAGAATTTATTTAGGATGCGGCTCGTCGCTGAAAAACCGTCAGCATCCGTTGGCGGAAAAGGTGCAGCGTCTTCTCACCTTCCTGGAAATATCAGTGACCTCGGACTCCCTTGACGATGGTGATCAGCTTGGCTTTTAACAAAACTTTGTACGTTACCATTATGGTGCAATACCACGTAATTCTAAAATATATTTTCTTTTGCGAGATAAGGGGAATTAATTACGCTTTACTCGTCTTCCTGGGTAATTAGGGTTTGATACAGCCAACCGCTGATGCCGCAAGTCCTATCGTTTTAGCCGCTGGGGAAGACTTATTTATATTTACAAATAAATATTTAAAAGTGGGCATCTCCTTACAGATTGTATGTTTAATTGTCCAAAAAGTAGAACAAACGTTTCACTTTTCTCGATTTGAGATCTAAAAGGTTAAAAGTATTAAATTATCTTGTACAATGTTTCACATGCTTCGTATATTCTCTTTAATTTTATTATACAATCATTTCGCACTAAACATCATCAAAAATGAATATATTAACGTTGAATTATATCGTTTTCTCATCCACGCGATGGCGTTCGTCCCGCTTTCTCCCCAAGCGACTGGGATTTCTATGCGCCGAGAAGACGAGAGAAATACGGGAGGAAACAATGAAAAAACGAGAAAGAAGATTCGCCAAAATCCTTTAATATGTTTGCGCCGACGATTCCTCGTGATAGAATGAATAATAATAAAAAAAAAGAATAAGGTAACTTTCCGCCTATCCCGCTGCTTTTTTAACGGTATTTATTTGTGTAACAGACTCATGGCCCCGCCGGGAAATCAATTCGTACAGTAGTCAGCCGTGTGTCGTCCTCGGATGAACGATATCCCTCCGAAATGAAGACCGCTGAAACTTTTACTCATTAAGCCTGACTGCGTCGGTGTTTGCAATTGTGCGTTTGCTGATGATAGTTGATAACTTGCCTCTTCTTGGGAAATAACATAATTGCGCTTAAATCTTCGGCTGTCGTACACATCCACAGGAAGGATGATCGGCTTAAATATTGAGAACTACCGCCCAATATTATTTTCCAAGATTATTGAAAAAGTAATTGCAAATAAAACTTGTTTTTTTCTCGCTAAATTTGATATTGTTTAGGCCAGGTTAGTCGACAGAGACGGAAACTATTGAGTGTCTGCGATTTGCCATTATCTTATTCAACCTCTCTCAAGACCTTTGACTCTGTCAATATTTCCTTCGTTTCCAAAAAAAATCATAATTAGATTGTCTCATTTCTTGAAATCATTCTATTGTAGTCCGACAGCACTTTGTGGTGATGAAACAAATATCATCAAAAATCATTATGGGCTAACCACAAAATTATTACAGCATCATAGAAGAATCCTAGCGGTCCCTTTATAATATGGACTTAACAGTGGTGGTGGAAGGTGTTTTTCAATTTAAATTGAAGCACTTACTTAGGTACCATCCTCTGCCGATAACAGGATGACACTTATCATAATGAAACAGATATGTATTGTTCGGCGGTGAAGATCGTCTTCGTCTTAAAGTAACTACCACATAGCACACGACATAACAAAGCAATAAAAGGTGATTTAGTAGCGGTAAAGTTACCGCTTTGTTTACAACGCAAACAGAGCAATAAGGGACGCGGAATTGCAGATCTCTCTTGATACGACAAACGGCCGTACATAAAGCAAAGGGGTACATACAGAGTTATTTAAATAAAGCAGCGCCGTGTGCCCGTCAACAGGAGCAACGCGACTGGAAACCTAATACGCTTGAAAATGAGCGCCGTTACTACCGGCATCGCGTCGAGTATAATTCAATTAGCGACGAAACTGCGCTGTGAACTATGGCGCGTAAGGTTTACGTAAGGAAGAACTCCAAAATCAATGTAATCGCATGTTATTAGAGCTGTGTTCGTATAGGGAAGTAGTGAAGGAGTAGTGTAATTTACAAAACTCTCTAACGCCCAGTATTATTAACAGGTTTAAAACTAGTTTTAGGTTGACAGTGCTTTTAACACCATTAAAGCGTATCACCCGCATTTTTAAATGAAATTTGCGCCTAGATGCGCTTTTATATTTAAAAGGAGAAAATTTGTTACTTTAAATTGAAATAAGCGTGCGATTGGTTTATAAGAACTATTTTGAGGAACTATGGGACCAAGAATCCTTGGTGCTGAAATATTTTAACATACATCGAAAATCAATGATTCTTTAAGAAATCATTGCTCGTCACCAATGCAGCAATTACTGTTAACATTAAGGTTTCCTTTTTGCATAGAAAAGATATTCAAGCTGCCATTAACCGGTACATCAACCCTTCTTCGCAGCAACTCCCCTAATCCAATCCCAAATTCCGTAAGCAAGTGTATCTATCGTGTCACCGATCGCATCAGGAAGATCCTCTTCAGGAACAACATAAAAATCATCTTCAAACTTTCAGACTACTTTGCTAACAAACCCCGCACGCATCTGGAAGCACTTGTTGTCTACCAGATTCCATGTTCGTACGATATCGATGAAATAAAGCGATCAGCACTCACATTGCTGAGCACGACCGTTGCACGCGGTAACCGGATATGGCCGAGCATAGAATAGAAATTTGCCACAAAATCCAATTTAACTCTACTCGCATCTAGTCTCGCAGCTCTCACTATTATAGTAGAAAAGATCCGTTAAATAGTTGAGTGTAGGCTTTCACGACCGTAATCCATAGTAGAAATGTCTTTCGGGTGATGTCGTGTAGTTAATATTTTACTTGACGTTTCGCTGACCATCCTGTCAGCTTCTTTAGAAGATTTCTAAAGACAGTCTTTAGAAACTGATTAAACCTTCTAACAGCCACCGCGGTTCATTGATCAGTAACTGTGCATCTCCATTGCCCTATATAATCCCTTTTGGAACGAATAGTCCCCAGTCAGTGTGTAGCAACAGCCCTGAGGATGTGTGGACGAAACGTCGGCTAGAGCTACTGTAGCGACGCGGTTACAACCCGGAAACCAAGAGTATAATGTTGTCGATCACTGTTCTTAGTTTTGGTATCTATATATGTATTTGTTCCTTTGCTTCTGATAATAAATTTAAGAACAAAAATTCAAGAGAACAAATTATGTTAATATTGCTACAAAAATGCTTATGTAGAATAGCAGCTATGAGAAAACATCGAACAGTTAGGTACTATTCTGAAAGAAAAATAAACTGCAATTCGAAGTATCTCGCGCTTTATAAATCGAAAGTTGGAAGACATCCTACGTCCGTAATAACGTAAAGCTCCACAACAACGTATCCAACTCCGGATAGCCAAGATTTTCGCTATTTCGCCGTATTCACCCCCCGTGTTCGTATAACTCGCAATTTAAGCAAAATCCGATAGGACGTCCGGCGACGGCGTCTCTAAACGGGCATTAACAACGAGCCGGTGGAACAATGGCCGTCGATGTCTTCGCCGCCACCGTCCGAGGAGGTGACGAGGAGCAAAAAAGGAAAGAAACGGAAAAGGTATTATTTCACATTAAGACGTTGATCGTGTAATAACAATAAATTGGTCTCTAGCGAACACAATTTATTTTCATAAACTAGACCTGCTAAATGCACTTTACTTCATCAATCTGTATTTCGTGCGGCCGCTCGTCGCCTTAAACTTTTACAATAGCTCCGTTGTCTAGTTAGAAGTGCAAGATAAATCTTTATTTAAAACTTCCGCACGCATACACGCTCTCGAATACTTGTATCGAACGGATTCTCCGTGTATACAGAAAAAAGAGAGTCGGACAAGGCAACGTCACGGTGGAAGATAATTTCCACTCGATTTTCCGTAAGCTTTGCGAGGAAAAGAAAGCCCTTTAATTTTTAAATAGTAGCGGGCGACCCAAGATTGGGGTTGCTAAAGCCGAAAACAATCAATCATAAACCTTTAACTCGATAGTGGATGCGTTAAGTGAATATAAATCAGACGAAAACCATACCAGTAAGATTAAGAATGAAAGTAATCAAACAATTTGCAACGAAAGTTAGTGTTTTACGTCGTTTCAAATCTTCATTTCCACACAATCTTTACGAAACTAATTAGGCAACTTGCACTAATTGAAATGAAAATTAATTAAACGAACGTATCCCACGGGGTATCCTCTATCTGAAAAATACGCAGTGTACGCCTGTAGGCTGAATACTTTCAAGACGATGTAAAAAAAAAAAAAATTCCACATCCACGCTGATTTACATTTTTCGGAAAATATCGCCGACCTCCCGAAGAATTTAAGAGCTTCCCATGCTAATTTTAGCTAAACAAAGGCCGCTTAACAAGATACGCGGGCCTAATTTCTGAAATTTATTTTTCTCCTAGGTAAAAGTACGGACGACTTCCCGTGAACTTAAATAACAAGCCGTTGCTACGGTCGTATCTTATCGCGGCTCGAGGAGTAACCCAATTCCGGAAACTTTACGAAGAAAAACACGCAGCCATACACGCTAAACGCTGTACGTAACACGTGTAGTTCGCTAAAACAACAGTCGAATTAATTAAATCCGTTAGTATGTATGTAAATCTAGACGAAGGGCGCATATATGAGTATTTATTCTCGCACATACAGCGTTAAAATGCAAAAGCGGACGAGTTGGGCGCTGTAGTGATGAATGAAGTGGCTGTTCTGATCAGCATTTGGCGTGCGCTAATTATAATTGAAACGACTTACGATCGAATTGCAGAGAGTTGTCAGCCCAAATTGAAAGACTGGATTCTTTTATGAAACAATATTTCGTTTGTGTTATTGCAATTGAAGCACAAAAAAAAATTCAATTAACTTCTTAGAAATAAAAGGTATTATTAAACCCACTCGACTGAGTTTAAATTCCTTTAATTTACAAAGCTCCTGATGAACAAGGAGGTAATTCGCGTCGATTAAGAATTTATTATTTCCGTTTATTTGTTTCCTCTATTTCTTTTAAAATAGCAAATAAAGATTATTTTGCTTTTTTTATGTTAGCAAACTTATTTATTTTCACTCAACTAATTTATACGACGAACTCTGGACAATGAAGCTACCTTCGGCAGACGTTGATGGACACAGCGCTCGACACCGAATTAAATCACCAATTTCATTAAGTCCGTAACACCGTAATTAATTCAAACACTCGCGGGTTGATTACTTATTTTATCAAATTAGACAATCTGACAGTTCCAAAGCTACCCCGTTGGGATGTGCAACTAGCTCCCTATGGCAAGCCCTTAAAGTAGATTTCCCACTAGCTTTCGCTAATAACATATTTTAAGAATAAAACGAGCAAACGGTAATGAACGGTAATTTATGTACATTTATCATACAAACTCATAGTAAGCTTCATAAATCGAAAGAAAATGAGTGAATTCATGATGATTGGTGAAATATTGAAACCAGTCCAGAAAGAGCGCATGTGTCGTAATTTTTGAAATTTTCGTCATAGAAAACCCTCTCAGAATTCACCAAGAGGCTTTGCAATTATTTATGTCCGAAAGATACAGTTGCAGCGAATGCAGCAAATGGGAAGGTGTCATTTGTCCATCAGTCCTACTCGTTTTGAGCAATTCAGATCATTTTCCTCAATGAACTGTTTGAGTGTTCGAAAGACATCTTTACTACAGTTTATAATGGGTAAAGATTCATAAAACGAATATTCCTCTCTCACATGAACGAATAGCGATAATTGGTGAATTGGTGAACAAAACGCCACTTCAATGAACTCATCCAAACATAGAACATTGTTTCATCTCTGATTACAGAGAGTGGTACATTTTTTATTCGCCTTAGTCATATGCTGCTCACTAACAACGAGCTTTATTGAGTCCAGTATGCAAAGTTTTATCAGTTCCTCTCCTATTCGTTTGATATAGAGTTACAAGGCATGATTCGTTTGTTTTTTCCAAATGTTTGTTGTTTTTCAAAATGCCCACCCTCATGGTTATAAAGAGTTTACATTGACTCAAAAATGTACTTAGTTGTTTAGAATTTAGCTGCATATATTTCCCTAAAACCATCTTCCCTCAAAAATAATCCTGGTGATTCGATATTTGATATTTGAATCTGTTAGTGGCAACCTTCTCCATAAAATTCCGACTGTAAATTCCCCAGGACCCAATCGGAAGTAGAATTTTTTACACTCACATTTACATTTCCTCTATTTTATGCATACTACTTTGGTTTTATGTTAAGGAGTAACACTGCTTTATTGCAGAAGTTAGCGGGACTCCCGGATTCACTAAGCATATTATATTTAAGAAGTTCTAACATTTTATACCGCGTAAAATTTATTGACAAAGTTTATATGCTTCCAGTTTAGAGCGATCATGGATTAGGCTAGCGACAGTGGCGAAATGAAAATCACGCATTTTATAACATTATAATTATCATAAATTAAATTCGGTTACAATTCGTTTATCAGCTTCTTTGATTACAAGCAAAACCTCTAAACTATAAGGTTACATTTCGTAAGAATCTTCTAAAAACTCGTCAAACCATCGCAAACAATAAGCTTTAGAAGTTGACAAACAAATTAAAAAAGAATATTTATTTAGCAGAGAGTCCGTTGTAATTCACCGTTATGCAATACTTGTGCTAGAAGAATTAATGATTTCTCTCGAGCAAAATAATCGGAAACATAATTATCGTCTTTTTCATTTTCCATAATTTGTCCCGCGCCGGTTGGACACGAGTCGGTGCAAATGGTCTTTGTTTTTCTTATCTTGCGAAGCGGCTTCTTCTTTTTATCGCTCCTAATAAAGGCCGAGATTAAAACTTTAATTAAGAATGTCACAAAAAGAAAGTTATTTCCCTCTTGTTAGCTTGACGTTTTGCTTTCGTTTTTTTTCTCTCTCTCTCTTCTTTTCTTCTCTGATATAATTACAAACTAAGAAATCAAAAGTCTCTTTTCAATAAAGTGGAAGTTAATTGGAATGCTGCGAGCGCCATTCCTGGACGGGTGTGAGGGCTGTAAAGCATTTCCATCCACAGCAGCGCACTAGTTTTAAGATTAATTTTATTTGTTCTTAATAATAAGGTCCTTTGATCTTAAAATGTAGCAATACAAAGTCGAACGGCAACCAGTCACATTGAGATCGAATTGTTATTATGGAGCTGGAGGTTAGTCTTTGTAAACAACATCAATTTGCGGAGGCATATTGTCTTTCAAATGCAAAAATTTAATAACCGCTCCATATTCGATTTTTCTTATTTTTACATTTTAATCAATAGCCTTGCATATTGTACAATTTTCCACGAATTAATGGCATATATCCGTTCGTAACATTTAGCAAAAATCATGTTTGCTTATGAACGTCATCTATCTCTGATACGGACGACAAGACAAACAAATTTAAACACTTTACTTTCCAAATACTACTTTCTTTGTTTACTTCCGTCTCGTAGAAATGTATTATATTGTTTCTTAAAGCGACTACGTTTACTTTTTTAGCTCCTTTTCTCCGGGTAAACGCGACCAGATTAAGTTTACTTTTCCTGATCCGACGTAAGCTGCTCCAAACAAATGAACAGATTCTAACAATCCTCTGTAACACGAGAGGTCGCGCTGTTCGTAGTTTTGCGAATCAAACGGTGGATCTTAAAAATACGTTTCTAGAAATGAAGCTGTAAGCTTCTGAGGCATAACAATATATGTGGGTAGGTATTGTTACGGCGTTTGGCTGAGATAGTTCCGTACACGGTTGTATGGTTAATAATTCTTTTTTATGTTTTTTTGAAGAATAAATAATAACAATAAAGAAGAATTTAATTTAGTTCCCAAGATAAGATTCTTCAGTATTAGTCGCTGGAAATATCCTTTCCTTCCATTCAAACAAAACATCTTTACCGACGCGAATCGTTTAAAATAAGCAAGCACATGTCACCTCACAATCTTTTCGTTATCCTTTAACGTGCATTTCAAAATCATAATTTAGGATATCTTCACAAGCCCACGCTTTCGAAATTAATATCCAGCCGACGCGTTTGAAACGCGGTGTTCATATATTTCCATTAACTTTCGCCAAATAAGATGATCCTCGCGTATAAAACGTTTAATTCCGGCGACTCAATAAAATCCGCCCAATTAGTGATACGAATCGGCGCTAGACTCGGTATAATTGTTAGCCGGCCGGCGGACTTAAGTATACTTAACTAACAATAACATAAAATGCGCGTCCCAAAACCACCTCGGCGTGTAAAGCTGGCGGCAGCATGCAGTAGGTAAAATTATACGTATACCCGCAGACATTTGCATTTGTATACCCGTGAATACATTCATACATACACGCGGGCAAGCTAAAAAGAAACAAATTACGGCGCGAAGGAGAGAGAAGGGCGGATATGGATCGCCCGGCCGTGTAGGATTTTAATCCGGCTCGCCGCGAACACCTGGTAATATAGATCGGGAGAATTTAGAAGTACCAAGGGTATAATTGTCCTGAATTATGTCATGTTCAAGTTTATCCCTCGTTACGTGTTTATTTCGATTTTGTACGTCGGCTAATGCGAGTAACGGTCGACGCGCGCCGCGGCAATCGCATTAGTCCGTTATTAAAGAGAGTACAGTCGTCCGACGAAGTACCTACGTACTAGCCTCCAAATTACCAGGACATATCTAAATCTTTCTTTGAAACAACGTCCTAAAAGTGCTCGAATTAAAAATAACCAGCATCTTTCTGTACACACTAAAATATTAACAATTTGGACGCATACAGCGTTGCTGTAATAATATTTCAACTTGAGTATTCTTTTAACAAGCTTCAATTTTGAGCAACGTTCTTTAATAAGCACTCTAGTATGTACGCTATGAGCTTCGGACAATTTCAATTTCAACAATGTAAACAACTGCCTCCAAATCATCGTAAAACTGCAAGTGTCGCGCTTTAACGTAGACGATTTTACGATATGTGTTTGGAAATTTATTGCCGAGGTGCAAGCTGGAAAATGCGAAAATAATCCGAAACGAAGTTCTAATATTCGAAGCGGAGTCTATAAATGTAGAAAAAATGCAACGATTTTAATACTGAGGAACGTTCACGCACACGTATCCCATATCAAAGCCTTCGAACCTGCGAATTTCGCATTTGGAGTGAAATGACCGAACGGAAGTACTGAACCCGTTCTGATTCGATAGCCGTAACTCATTTAGTTCTGGAATTAATTAGTCCCTAGCTGAAAAATGCGTAAAATATGGTTTTTCCGATTGCGCTCTTGTGCCGTTAAACTGCTTGTTTCGCGAAGAGTTATGTTGTTCGGAAAGCTTAGCCATTGACAGATTTCATTGAGCGTAAATTACTCGGCATTAAGCGATTCCATTTCGATAAATGCAGGTTAGGCTACGTACTTTTCTATAACAATTATGGAAATACTATAAACAAAAATAAATCCCTTTAATGACAATACTAGGCAAGGGTTAATTTTATCTCCAACGTTCCTTTTGATCTGCAAGCCTCGCTAAGGTATCGCCCTAGCACAATATTATGACGATGCTGTACATTAACAGCCGATAGGATGGAATCCGCCCAATCAACCAGTTTGCATTATATGCGACGGGAACATTAATACTTAATAGTCGTGTACTTTGAGGTAACTACAAAGACAAAGTCAGGTCTGGTGAGGATACACGACACGACTCCCTCTGGTAATTCGTAGATGGCGCTCTGCTGATATCAGAATACATACTGATTGAAGAAGAAAGCATGTTGGGTACTTGCATAAATCCCCGGACGTATCCGTTTAAATATGGGAAGCTAATTGGAAAGTTTCATGGAGAAAATAGAGTGACGTCATCTTCCTTTGCAAATAGCTCCTTCATCGTAGCATCTCTCTCTGTCTTTTGCCTTGTTCTCCATAGCAAAACAGATTTGAAGTGACTTGTAGTTGAGACATGGGGAAGGGTGATCGTGTGTCCTACTGAGAGATAGCGAAATTTCATAAACTAAGCTTTTTAGATAACCCCACAAAAAAATGAGGGTAGGTGTAATCAAGAAAGGATCGTGCGTGGCGGCTAAAATGAGCAGATGTACCGTCGTGCATAAACCAGCTTTCTAATCTAAGCAGTAGGTTGACTTCAACCATTAAATTCCGTAATTTTCCAAAAAGTTCGTGTAAGCTCCGCCAGTTAAGCGACCAGGGACATATTAAGTCATTATGAACAACTCCACAGGACAACCATAAGGAATTAACGCTTGTACTTTTTGAACGAGGAAAAGGTACAAGAGTTGCTTATGTAGAATTCGCCACACCGTAAAAGCACCAAATCCGCTTTGTTGTGCAATACATAGGTCGACTACTGCTTCTGAGGTTGTTAGCAACAATAACTATCGACTGCTGCCGTGCGAACAGTTACAATAAACACTCAAATTTTCCAATTTCACGAAGTACCTTATAAGATTGAATTTCCTCCAATCCCATCTCCATTGTCTTCCCTAAAAAGTTGGACGAAACGAGCAAGGAAAACGAAAGATGATATGAACAATTTTGTAATGAGCGACTACTGTTGGAGCTTAATGCGTGAAATGGATCCCAAACAATACAAACGACTCGTACTGGCGATTGTAACTAAACTTTGCAAATCGAATCCGAAAAGCTCGAGATGAACCCAAGCTTTGCAGGACGGCCACTTTACACGCTCGTATATGGCTGACGTTATACGTTAAATGAAAAATCCAAAGCGCTCGTCGAGATTTATTTAGAACGTGTCGAAGCGTTCTCGTTTTTTTACGCTAGACCGGCGACCCGACATGCCTAGATAAATAAACCGGGAAACATCTGAATTTACAAGTGCGCGTGAAGCGACCCCGGCCCGAACTGTATAACGGCAAAAGTCACGTCGGCTCGTGATGTATCATCCACATACATCTAGGTAATGGACTTATTCGGATACCGCTGACTTCGCAAGGAGACACCCTCCTCCTGTGTCCTGACGCCCTTCCGGGTTTTTGTTTCTATTTGAAACGATTATTCGATCGTCTCCGGCTTAATTCAGTACTTGGGAGGATAGAAATCACTGTGTTGCAATCATTTAAATGACTGCTCTATATGGCTCGGCTTTAGCGAACAGGTCCGTAACACCATCTGCCCTAGTAAACAATAGTAGTAGTAGAACCACATATACGAGTATAACAACGCAGAAGATCCTCTTCACGCGTCACGCTTACTCTAATTGATGTTTAATAATTAATTGTCACATTAGCAAGTGATGTATTACTCGAAACGCTGCACTATTATAATATAAATAGGATTGACCGGCGGAGGTGCGACGAAATAAGCAACTGTCCATCTATCATTGGCGACCATGATGAAGCGAAACTAGAGGGGCCAGCGACGTGACAGTTGTATGAAGTAGCGAGGTCGCTTCGTACGGCTGGGAGCTTCGGACAGCGATAAGGACCTTTTTTTCCGTAGGTGCGAAGGAATCGTACGTAATTCGCTTCGACAGTCAAGTTACAATGGTGCGATTCTCTCCCTTCCGGGAGAAAATAATACAATTTTACCTTATAGCGAAATCGATCTGATAGGTTTGAACTTCGGGTCTTCTGGAAGTTTGAAGAACTGTTTAAGTTTTTCGAATTTCAAAGCGTGTATTCTCTGAGTCGGATGTGGAGAACAGTATTAAAAGACTTAAATGAAATATGACAACGGGAGATGATGGATTATCGAGCTTCTTTGTACGTGATTGTCTACTGTTAATTATATTTAACTTCGGGATAAGAGAATCAACTTTTTCGTTTGGTAGATTTGGAAAATTTCCCGCATTTAAGAAAGGAGATTAATCTAAGTTGGTTAATTATAGGCCTATAAGTAAAATCTCCAGCTACGTTAATGTGCGGAAAATTGCTTTACTTATTTATTGGCATAACGGAACAAAAAGTACAATAAATTGTTGCACATATGTACAGCACCAAAGAAACCAAAACGCCTGAATGCAGTTACATTATCGGCGTTCTTTCTTCGGCCTATAATGAATAAAAAGAACGAAAAAAAAGATATATACAAAAACGAAATAATATGTTTACGTAAAATTCAGGTTAGTCTGTCCAAGAGCTACAAGGCAGCTACGAAGGTTGTAGCCGAGTCCAAATTGATGGTTAGTCACTGTTTGAAAAGTGGCTTGTCACCTAAGAAGCGACGAAGACAACGAAAAGCTGCATCCAGAGCCCAGTATGTAACTATTTAGTAACTTGCTGACGTTGTAACTAAAACTTCGCTTGAAAATTTACATTCTGTGTCTAGGGGTCGATAATAAATTTGTGCCGCGGATATGCGGAGAACACTCTTGGTGTCTGAAGCGAACTTTGTTATATAGATAACGCGGCTTCTCCAGCGCACATATAAAAAAGCGTACACTGTACAGAATGCGCCGGTTTCTCATGTTTAGGATATTAGAAGATATAGAAGCCCATTCCATACAGGAATTCTTTTTACGTCGGCTTGAGTAATGCAAAAGCTGTAGATACTGTCGCAAAAAGTAAAATTAGATGTGGCAAAGCAGATGCCTTATCGCTTGATCCAAAAGGTGCCTATGCAAAAAGATTTAAGCGGAATGAAGTGCGAAATATTTTCATCAAAGCGGATATTTATTATTACCTAAATACAATCCTAAATTTTTTACTCTAATTGATGGAATGAGAAACTCGTTCTTAACATGCAAGTGTACAGTATTCTCAAGTTCTGGAATTACCCCAAGCAGGCTCGTCAACTGCTGAAAATCGCCCAATGCACTCGGTGGGAATGGCACATGCGGTAGTAAAAGCAACCCTTAAACAATGGAAAGATAAAAAATCTCAAGACTGGTGGAAGTTCATTCCAGGCCAGAGACAGGGCAAACAATTTCTGATTGGTTGTGTCCAATCAGAAATTGTCTACATTCACAACAGACGTACTAAGCAGAAACAGGAACAATAGTGGGCCTGCTAACAGGGCTATATGCTCAAGAAGCACACGAATAATTTGGGCCTAACAAAGGAAACAGCTTGCAGATTCTGCCAGGTGGAAGAAAAGACTGCCGTCCATGTGCTGTGCGACTGTATAGCACTGGCAGGAGGACGGCTCTCAGAAATGGGCTTGGAATACCCAAAAGGCAAAAGAGAAATCACTCACAAGACTGCTGAATGTAGCAAAGAAAGCAAAGCTAATGTAATTGATCTAATGAAAGAGGAACCACAATAGATCTGAAAAGGTCGCAGTGGGATAGGTCAAGAACCACCTCGCGAAGAAAGGTAGAAAATGTTTGCAATGTTTGAGATCTGAGGGCTAAAGGGCTAAAGTGGGACTTCATTGGATACAACGATTGGATCCGAATATATACCACCATCTCTCCGAGATGGGATTTAAACAATGATATAGCTGACTCGGACCTACCAGCACTCTTGAGGGTGGATAACATAGAAGCATAATGAATGGTATCGAAGGCACGAATAAAGTCGAGTAGAGTCGGCACCGTAAAATTACTGTTCAGCCTCTTTAAGGGTGTCATCAATGATGTGAGTAAGAGTAGTTGTGCAGCTATCCAAGACTGAAATGGTGGCAAAAACCTCAAAATCAGCAAAAAATTTGCCAAGTTAAATAGCGATAAACTTCCCAAATATTTTTGCTGCTATTATGTTAATGATGCTTTACACCTCGCAACATCAAAACTTCAGACTTTGGTGTCTTCTTGGATAACGGACCGGTATCTACTGAACATATGTCATTAATATGCTATCTTGCTCTTACAAGCATTTTTCAGATGAGATGTAATGAAGCGTTTATACAATGCTTATTTTAGATTCTAAGCGCGAACACACCTCCATTCTTTGGTATCAATGTTTATTTCTACGTCATCCGTACTTATACGACCATTAGTCGATTGACTATCGCGTTGCACAAATGTTCACTGATGAGCTGTTACACAACGAAACGTGCGTCTGTACATAGCGGTTGGGTGCTTGCATAACTTCATTAGTTCTGTGGTTAATTAATCTATTAGTTGGTCCTTGCAGCCCTCACCAGCTACAGCTCACCACTAATTAGACTCTTTCATCGGTATATGTTTCTACAAGATCCACATTTATACAACAATTAGTCAATTGATTACCACCGCCCACAAATGTGCACCGATGAGCTGTCGTACGGCGAAATGCGTTTGGCGCGGCCCACATGCCATTTGTTATAATGGAACTCTATTTCACAGACATGATATTTGCGAACCACAAGGTAACGCTGCTGCCATTAATCGTTGGTTCCTCTTGAAATAAGTTCCACCTCAAATTAATTATAGTCTCAAAAAATTTAGTACCATGAGCAAAAACCTAGGAACGCGCCTGTAGGTACCAATTTTCTTTCTGTGTAATACGTAAATCTTTCTAAATTTATATACTGTACCGCGTTTAAATCGAACGACCTTCATAATAAAAATAAATTTAATAATTCTTATACCGCTCACGTGCGTGCACATAAGCATTCCTTCCTTATACACATCATCGGCATCATCGCCATTATTGTTGTCTTCATCTAACTCAACGTTTTCTTGATAGTAAATTTGACTTGAATAACCTTAGCTCGTAAATTCGACGAAACAGACAGGTACGTCGTATAAATAAATATGTGAATAACGGGCTTTTACGTAATCTAACGTTTGCCTAATTAATTTTTAAAGACGATTTTCTTTTGTTAATGGCGTAATCTGCCGTTAATAAAATATGATGTTGCACATATACTATTCAATTAGGAAGGCATGCCATTGAAATTTTTATAATGTCAACTGGGTTACAAGCAGATTTTTGTTGGTTCATTGGTTAGGAATGAGATTTCGCAAAAATTAATGGTGACAATTTTTGACCTAGATGCACGTATTCGTCGAAATCAATTAACACCTGTTAACAAGTTTCTCATAACGCTCTTTCAAAGGTGTTGGTGTGCGATGGACGACGAACATATCCATTTACCAAGTTATGCCCTCAACGCATTGGGTAACACTTACAAGTTTCGTAATAGGATGATTAAAAAAAGACTAAATTAGTCACTCTCTTAAAGCCTGAGGTCTACAAACAAATCATTGGTAAGACTTGTAAAAAGGAACTTTTGCTGAGAAGTTATTGTTTCTGAGGCGCCGGATAATTCGCGAAACAAAGAAAAAGTACGATAAGCTTGAAGGGAATTTGTGCGCTGGAATTTTACCTTTCTTGTGGCGCAAGTTGTAAGGCTGTGGATCTAACAGGATGTAACACTAAGCCGTATCTTTCTTGCTGGTGTTAAATGAAAATACTCTTACATACACTTTACTTTGTTGTCTTTCGTGCAGAAATGTGTCAATACAACGATTGATGTAGAATTTTAGTTTTCGAACTTAGAACTAAAGGAACCTCGAAGGTGGGCTGTATAAACAGAAAATTTTGTGCTGAAGGCATTTCATTCGTTACCTAAAGGGAATTCCATTCCAGGCTGATAAAATCATCTCCTTTTTACATTAATCCGGGCCTATTCTTATTGTTTCATCTAATGCTATTAAAACTGAAAAAGAAACCTGTGAGGAAACGAGTAATTAAATTATTTCCTTAACAACGCTAAAGCTATTTGTGGTGATACTTGGGGGTGGTTAAGTATTTGTCGTAGAGCATTGTTATCTTATTTACAACGCTTTGACTTTGGCCGAATTCCAACAAAAGACGTTCTTCGCATTGAGAATATAATTTGTTCGTAAGATTACAGGCTACTGAAATTGTTGTAAATGCACCTTCGCGAATTAAATAAAATATATTCATAATTCGCATGAGATAAGGCCAGAGATTCAGATAAATGGCGGAACAACTAACTATTAACAAAGAAATATTTATTTTAATTATCTAATTTTTTTCTTTATATTTTGGTAAGTGTATTTTTATGAAGGCGATGAGTTATAAAAATTATCCCATTTCTTACGTACAACTACAACCCTCTTTTTTTTTTGTTACAAGACTTCCTAATTCCTCCAATTCTTTCACAAATCACACTTGCTACCTTCGCAAAATTTATCAAAAACATATCTAGTTCCTTACAAATAAAAAATGTATTTTAAAAAATCAATATAAAATCTTTGTAATTGCACAACATTATTAAAACAACGGCAATGTCTTTTCCTAGAGCTTCTTAGCTTCCACTGGTTGAGGATGGGCTGCAATCCATTCTAAAGCGCGAGCGATTAGTGGTGGAACTGGTGGGGGCGTAGGAGCGACCGGTAAATGTTCTCCTTGAGGTTGGAACCCGTTCTCGTTCGCCACATAACTTATTTGAATCGGGGTGCCGTCCGGAGCCTGATACTTGTACGAACCTTGAACTTCTTCGGCTTCAGTATCTTTGTTTCCGGCGTTCTTCAGGACGCCTTGTTCCTCAACGACGATTCCGTTACCCGTTTCGTAGGATGATTTAAACGAACCGTCCAGATTTACTTCGCTATTCTGTTTCACTATTGGAATAGGTTCGTCGGCGGCGAGAGCCAGTGCTAAGCAAGCGAAAAGTAGAATCTGAAAGAATTGAACAGCTTAGATCCATAGTCCAACCAGGTACAAGTCAAACAATTTTAATGAAATCCATGCAGTTATCACACGACTTTAGTCGCACTACGTCGTTTTAGTCGACGCAACTTACCAAAATTATTTCAGATAAAAGAAATTAACGAAATAAGCGTCACTATTCTCTTTCGTTAATAGCACAACCAAATCTTGGTTTAAAAAATACTAACATCCGTTTTGAATAAAACTCAATTTTCAACACGTTTACTTCCTACAAGAGCCAGCGCTAAAATCCCATGTGAACATACCTGAATGTACGTGGCTGAACAACGCTCGTACGTGGCTGAATTCTCGCCATAAAGAAAAGAAATATCACGAGTGAACAATTAATATTTGACAAACATATAAAAGAAGATTAAATCAAATGTTGGTTGATGCATTTTTAAAAACTTGGAAATAAAGCTGCTGTTCATTTGCAAAAACTTTGCGTTATTAATGAAAAAGGGAGTTTCTCGTTGCAGCTAATATAATTTTTATTTTTAATTACAAATATATCAAGATATCACAGTAATAGTAAATATTTATTAAAAATTTGTTAGAAAACAGAAAAAAATTAAAAAATTTTTATTCAAAAACAATAATTTAATTTTCTACTTTTGACCATATTTCTTTCTCTTATAAGGACTTAATTTTTTAATAGACGCTATTATAAACTATTCCCAAAACTTGATTGCATGAATTTTAGCGAAATTAAAATTATTCTAAAATTTATAGATTGTTTATATTTACAGGGAGTACCATGAAATGGAGAAAATTTATATTTTGGCCTTTTCATATTTTGTAATTTGGCGTTTTCTTGTATGAACGTTTTTTGAAAAGTAAAGATTTCAGTCGAATTGCAGGATCTTGTATCGAAATAACTAGTTATTAAATTTAAAATTTGAGCTTTCAACTTTCAACAAGTGAAATTATTATTATTATTATTATAGTGAAATATATAAATATATTTTGTATTTTAATCGGTTTTAATCGTGAAACCTAAAGGAATACACTATAACAGCATTAATTGGATAATATAAGGCTTACCAAATCAAGTATTGTTAAAGGGATATTAAGAAATTATTACAGAAAACGTAATTACTTACGATTGCCTTCATCTTTGATGTGAATATCCGCTGTTAGCCCGCGCCAATCACAGGAGAATCTGCTCGGTTGGATTTTCTAAGCGTGAGTATTTATACTAAAATGTTTTGTAACAAACGATCTGCTGGTTAGAAGGAAAAAAAATCGGCTAGAATTTTGTTCGTCGTCAAGGTCGTCTAATCAAGAAGGATGGCATGATTCTGATGTACATATACTCGCCTTAAGTAAGTACGTAATGCATTGTCTATACAAATATTGGCGGCGTCAATGAGTGCGTCGTAAATGTCAGACACTTTTACTTTGCAGTTGGTATATATTTGCTTAACATGATTCCGTGAAAATTTGTCAAGGAAATGGTGTTTCTCCTAAATAAACGCAGTAATACAATTACGTGGCGTTACATCATTAATTTTTGAAAATTATATCACATGTGTTATGGAACCACCGTCTTTACTATGGCGTTAATGTCTGGAAAGGCGAACATGTACAGGATGTCACATAACAATCCAGCCGTATATCGGAAGCTTTGTAGGTTCCAAATTTGTAAATTTGCAAACTTATTGATTCCACTTTTAGAAAATATCGGCACCCCTTTTCAACTTCTTCTTCACGTCGTGCTTTTAGTTGGCCATTAAGGCTACTGAATTTTATAAAAATAAGTCAGAAAAAGGACGTATTAAAATAATAACCGGAAAGGACTTTCTCTTCGGCATAGGAAGAAAACATCTTCACAGCTGCCTGTAAAAATGAGAAGGTGGTTAAAACATTTCGGCTAGAACAATTAGAAGACGCTTAAATAGTTAAATAGTGCAGGATTAGCCATTATTGCCTCTGATCAATAGAGAAAATCGTTTAGAATGGGCAAACACCTACATAGGATAAATAAAAGCTGGTAAACGGTGTAATGGACATCGAAACAAATATAGAACAATAGACGACGCAAGGGTATTAACCACAGCCCAAATAGTGGCTTTTTAGTGAAATACACAAGTGTTTCAAAGTAAAACTGGGCACCGCCACCAGGAAACCAAGAACACGCTGTCCCTTTCCCGCCATCTGACCGCACCCATCGAATTGAATCGCACATTTTCTTTTGTTTATTCTTGTATTTATGTTTATTTCAAACCTATTGGACTCGTCGGAGTCGTTTAAACCATATATTCTCTTTGTTGTCAATTTTAATTGTTTAATAAAATTAATATTTAGTCAAGGACTTGGTTCAAGCGTGCTACAAAATATTCAAAAGAGTTTCATTAATACTTAAAAAACACGCTCTTCGTAAGCAAATAGTCATTTCCTTTCAATTTTATTTAGTTTACAATCATCCCCGTTGTAATTTAGCGGCCAGCACTGTTGCAGTGTGCATGTCATCACAGGGCGTGGAGGAAATGTTCACGTGGATTGGATACACGAAAATAGATCCTATCTTTTGGATTACCCTGATCAGTTTCCAGATAGAAATCCAATCAGGCGCTTCTGGCACACTACTTGAAGCTAAAATAAAGCGTGGAAAAATATTTTACCGGCGCATGGCGAGAAACACTGCGGGTACAATGGCTGAATATATACAGACAATGATGCTTTTATCACAATGTTTGGATTTTTTCGCATAATCGTGGTCTACAAAACATTATTGCACCAAGTGGGTACAGACTCTGGTGAAATTCTCAAAAAATAAAGAAATATTCATATTAGTTCAGTAATTGTCTGCCGCCTTTGCTCGAAATCTGAGTACACTCAAAGCGGCACTGATTAATTACTATGTGACAAATAAAAAGATAAAAAAAAAGGGAACGATAACATGATTCAATTGACTTGCTTATTGAACGCCTTGTACAAAAACGTTTATCACAAATCCTCCGCACGCCGCCCCACTTATTGATTAGTTCTCAGCTGGTTTCAAAACCTAAACGCGTGCCAGAAAGAAACAGCTCGGCGCTTTGATATGTTCCGCCTTACTGACAAATCTAAGAAGATTCGTATCTTCATTACGCGATTTGTATTTTTAAAAATTAACACATCTCGTCGGTATGAATGGCGTAGCTTACGCGCGCCAACCTGTAAATCAATCTGTAGGAAGAACCGTCTCCAGCCAAGTAGTATGCACAATACGAAGAGGACATAAAAATGTATCTATAAAATATTTACAAATTTTTACTTTCGCCTTGACATTTCGGCATGCGATATATATGGGTAACATATGTAAACATGCACGTAACAACAATCGTGTAATGATTACAAGACGTGTTAACAAGTGTATCTTCTAGTTTTTATCGGGTCTTATATAAAACTGGTTTAAATTTAGAAAATAAATTAGTGTTGTGACAACCACATGCTGGTACTTGCAAGTACATATGTGGAGTGGTATTATTTCAAAATTAAAAAATAATAATTCAATTAACGAGATCTTAAGAAGCCCACGCAACCTTTGAACTTCGTCTTCACGTAACTACGAATTAAATTCAAGGTTTTCTCTAGCTATGGCGATAAAGAATGCTTGTGGGGGTTTTAAGAATAAGTCATTAATAATATTCTCTCCGCGCTTCCTTCACCTTTTAGAGTTGACCTCCGTTATTCACCAACTGCCAATTACCAAATAATATTTGGGGTCATATGCAATGTTCTTTAATATGTTTGGCAAAACAAGAACTTACCGAAGCAATTCAAAATGTTCAACACCTCGTCAACTCATTTAACAATATGAAACTACGTGTAAGGATTTATTATTTTTATTATTATTATTTTTACTACGAAATTTTTTTTAACTTGTTAACTTCATTATTACTACATTAGCCACATACACTTTAGACAGAAGCTTATTTGTATCATTACTGTCAACGCTACAAAAAGGAACAGACCATTTGCGGAGATTTCTGCTTGTTTTGGTCCATACTATCTCCCTTCAAGATTTGAGACATTTTTCATTTAACACCCTGTATGTATCGCATTGAACATAGGGTCGTCAAACTATGTAGTAGGTGACTACCGTCCTGTTTAAATTAACTACCCGTGTTTATAATCAGTTTTCGTGGTATGTCTTTACCGGCGCTGCTAATGGTCCATTAGCAGTTTGATTGGATTTTATTATATGCACGTTATCATAGCGTAAAGTGCACTACTTCATTAGTTAATTTAATACAAAATCCATTTGACAAATAACTGTATTATGCGTGACAAAGCTTCGCCTGGCTTTACGTTATAGAAAGCACCTCATATTATCTAAAGTAAAAGACAAATATCAATCAAAATAGCCTGCAACTAATTTCATTGCAATTATTTATCTATTTTCGTTGTTTAAACGAATCTTTTTTTTAACATTCTTGATAACGCTAATGTTGTAAAGTTTATTTTTATTGATTTATATGCTTTGAACGATTTAATATTTTATCCAACAACAGGGGCGGCTTTATTTCGTAAGGAACGTAACAGCCGATATATATGCAAGAAGGAGGAGATAGCGTTGTATGTTAGCTTGATCTATTTATGCCATTTTCTCGAAAATTTAGAATGGAATGCTGTAACTATAATCAATTAAAAAAATTTAGAATACAATGACCTGACGACAACGACCTTGATAGTTTTTCCATGCTGTCCCCTAATAGAACCTAGGAGCGGACGAGTCTCTTCCAATATCCGTATAATCGCCCTTCGAACAGACCCCATTTTGTCTGATATTCGACTTTGGCGCCCTTTAGGGCCAGAACCGAAAGACGTGTCATTTTACATAACGGGTCCAAATTTCGTATTTCTACCACCCTTGCGGGATCCGTATCCTCCAATTTTCGACTAAAAGGAAGAATCGCGATCCAAAAAATCACGGAAAATAGCAAATTTTAAATCGCGATTCTTCCTTTCGGTCGAAAATTTAAGAATCCGTTCCGGAGATGGTAGGAAAGTGAAACCTTGACCCTTTATGTAAAATGACACTGCTGCATCGAGGGAGTTAGCGTCGTATTTCTTCCGGTTCTGGCCCAAAAGGCGCCATTGTTGAAAATTAGCTAAAATAGGGTCTTTTCGTTGAAGCCTTAGTAGAATGCAATTTTTTGGCAAAAAAAACATTTTACCCAAAATCTGACAATTTTATCGTATTCAGCGTGGTCAGCTACATATGTAACCGAAATTTGAGCGAAATCGGAGAGGTCGAGATTCTTTTCAAAATCGCAAGGGGTGGGGGTATAGAGAAAATGTCGATTTTTAACGATTTACCAGGTCGTTCGATTTCGCTCAAATTTTGACAATGTCACAGAGAAACTGCAAATTTGGGATCAAGCTATTCTTATGTAAAGAGACCAGTTCGGAACGACCTTTGGTGCAGCAGAAAAGGCAACTAAGGTTAATGTACAAAATGCAACGAAGAGATAACTGCAGATCTTGTTTAACCCTTTCAGACCCTATGGACAAATAAATAAGGTTTATTACCCATGATTAACCCGCAGTAGTTGGAGATCTAATACCAAAAACCAACGGCAATCTTCACAGCTACATACAAGATACGCTGGGTACCTAAAAGGTGGTGGATGGATGGAATGTGGAAAATGTTTATTTTCCAACATATTGGATATTGCCAACACATTTTTGCCACACAAACACGATGTAATATGCAATAAATCACAAATAAACAATAAAAAATTCATATTTTTTACATACAATAATAATAATTAATAGTTGTAGATTTGAGTCTCGCCAGGATCGGTAATTTTCCCTGCAGGGCCAATACAATCTCAGTCCCAAAGGTTCCTGTCGTTATAACAAGCTTAAATATCACACGTACAAAAAAATTGGAAAGTAAGCCTACACGAAGGTTGCGAACATGGAATAGGTCCTTTTCCCAGAAATGATGAAAAAAATAGTGTAAAAACCCAATCGTCAGCCTAATCTAATGATCTTTCCCCAGTCGAAAATGTGTAGAAGTTCACAGAAAATATTAAATTTCATGCGTTTGGTGCTGTTTCAGTAGACTGCAGTGTAATTTTCTTATAAATAACCCTAAAGTTAAGAGACGCAAGTACAAACACTTAAACATCTAGATCCATTTAAACAACTATTCTGCAAGACATCCACTCAACGAGCGCTCCGTGCAATAACATCGCGCACAGTTTTTATATCTCGACGAGGGTCGGATTGTCGAAGAAAATTGCGTTTGGGACTAATCGTCGTTTGTGAGCGGTCGTAGAAAATTCAACGTGAACTCTTATCTCCGACAATTAAAAGAACTCGTGAGCAACATAAACTTTTAACGGACTCAAGTGCTGTACACAGTTTAGATTGTTAATGTAATTAACTCCGGTTCCCGGCCGTCGCATGCGAAAACCACCTTGATTTTTGCGTGCTCCTTACCTCCGCTTAATATTGAAGATAGTTATTCAGATTATTTGACGAAGGAAATGAACTCGTTTAAATAAATGTATACATAGGTGCTTTCGTCGCAAAACTCATATTTTGCAAGTGAGACTCATATTGGGTAATTAAAAATAAGCAGAATATTAAAGGAAATTGACGTAATAATGTTAAATCGCGTACTCGATTACTTTGACACTGGAACACTGGAACTGTACGCACGTTTCGATAGCTAAGCTATCATCTTCAGCAGCAATACTGAACTAACTAACTAAGCCAAGAACTTACATATTTATACAAAATATCGTCACGGTTGACTGATCCCGGCCACGCTAGCGTTAACAAAGAGAAAGAATCTGAATTCATTAAAATGTTTTTGTTTCTGTAAATTTTCCTGCCTTCCTAACAATTTAACTGTACATTGCTGTTTACGCACTTAATTAAACATACATTGTCAACATTATGTCTATTTTCAAGCATATGCAGGGCAACACTGGATTTGTCGAATCTTCTGAATTTAAGATGAACCAGGTGCCTTTGTACCTAAATTCTGATTGATCTTTTTGTTTGCTCAATATATACTTAATATTTTATAAATTCCTGATTTTTCCATGTTATCTACTTGGTCTTTCGGGTTTCCTAAAAGGTTTTTGATGGAAATTTACCGAATTAAATTAAAAAATTAAAATTAAGTTAATTAGCTTGAAACCCTTTTAACTCGTATAAATTCTTATGATTTGTTTGTTGATCTTCTATACAGGTACGAAACTTGTTTGTTTTTAACCGAGTTGCTCAAAATATCATTGAAAAGTTTTGAAAAAAAGTTCACCAAATCAAATTTTAGCGTGAAAAGATCTAATTTTTTTACCCCGAAGATTCAACGCTTATTCCTCTACGTCGGACCGTTCTCAAGATAATACAGCCGAAAAACCATTATTGTCGCGAGGAATCTAAATTTATTTTCCAAGCGGGGAGAATAGCATCATTTTTCCCGAACATCAAAACACAATGCACATTTATCAAGCGTACGTACGACAGAGAAAGGACAATAGCAATCCTCGGACAGGACGGCGCCCGAGAAAGGTAAAACTTGGAAACGCCCCGACGTCGTCCGTTCCTTTTTCTTCTCTCCGATGGAAAACATATTAAATAACAACTACGTTCGTTCTTGAAAAATATTCCGATAGAGCGTTTCATTGGGTTCAACGTAGTTTAGATTCCATTCTTTAAAATGTTCTTCGCAAAAAAAGTATACGTAGTCTTTAAAGTTGTTAAAGGACTGATGGTTTGTTAATAAAAGCAGGCGAACTTGGATTTATTTTTTGCAAGTTCTTTTTAATTCCTCAAGGGTTTCGTTGAAAGAAAATTTTTTTTTACAACCCCGATACCATTGTTCTTACCCGTGTTCCCATGTTAATTTACCATATGTTACTATATCACCATACACAGAAAAAGCAGGTAATAATTACTTGGAGGAAGTAAACGGCGCTTTTTTTATACGCAAGAGAATATGTTCTACAACCAAGTAAGCCTCTGTCTTGAGAAAATTATTAAATTCAAGAAAGCGCTTACTTGTCCAAAGTAAATGAATACTTTCTCTGAACCAATACATTCTTTATTTGTATTCTTCCTTCTCTTGTTTGCTACCACCTTATCTCATTGTATCGCAGCCAACCCTTCAGTGTGAAAGAAATCTCAACAAGATAGGTGCCCCATTTGCCCTCAGTGGAATCGTGTGGTCGACTCTGAAGCTATTTTGGTGCAATCCTAACGAGTTTCTCCGTCGATACATAACTATGTAAAAACATGGACACACTGCTACACTCCGAAGACAAAGAAACAGCCCAAAACAGTGGTTTCTTGATGGCCAATGAGCCCCGAAAAAAACGAAGACGGTGAAATCGGCCGGCAAGGCGATGGCCTCTGGTTTTTGGGATGCAGCAGAATCATCTACACCGATTTCTTGGAAAAAGTACAAACAATAACTGGAAAGTGTTACGCATCGTTATGGGACCTACGAAGCGAAAAAAGACACACTTGCGCAGTTTCGATGCCCAAAATTACGGAATTAAAGTTCGAATTAGTACAACATCCACCGTATTTACCGGATTTGGCTTCTTTTTATTTCTAAATTTGAGAAAATTGCTCGGCGGATAACGGTTCACTTCGAACGAGGAAATCATCGCTCAAATAGATGCTTATTTCGAGGACCTTCCGAAACCCTACTTTTTAGAGGGCTTAAAAAAGCTGGAGAAACGTTTGGGGGAGTGTGTACAGTTAAATGGAGATTATGTTGAAAAATACACAAAAATCTATAGAAAATACATTGATTTCCTGTCTTTTTCTGAGGACTTATTGAGCGACCCTCGTACTATGTAATTATAACACCATTTTTGAGCCGCGGCTGTATTTTTTTGTAAAATCATAGGAGTGGTACTGTAATTTTGCAAACGGGTTATAGAATCACAACGCAAGATGTAAATTTGTAAGTTTATTATAATTTATTGTATTTTGATCCAAATTTATAACTAAATGGGGGTCGCTTAAAAGTTAATAATTGTTCTTGAACGAAGTCATCAGAATTTTCAAGAAGAATCTGAAAATTTTGGGACGCATCTAGCATTCCTGATTTTCTTCTGGAACAGCCGAAAGTTGGTTCGTTTGAATTAATTTGTAAAGTAAGTGGAAAATTACCTTCAACATCGCTATCTCCATCAAAATCTGCATCAGAGGCCTGTTGTTTAGTTACGCTGCCGGAGTCATCTGGACTGAAAAACTAATCTTCGTACTAGGCAGATGGCTGGAAGTAATCAGTTTGACAGTCATTTCATGCCACATGCTGTACATCCTTTCTTGAAACAGCAGATTAAAGCAAGAAATAATTCAATTATAAAGTATTCGTAATGCATGAAAATTCCCGCAAATAAATCAAATAACCATCAAGGGTGCAAAGTGACCAGAGTAAATTAAATTGTTTATAACATCTTACTGTCGCAAGATACAATAAGCTGAAGAAGCTGCGGAGTAAAGTTCATAAGCTATCAAGTACGCTTGAGTAACATATCCAAACTGCCTTTTTTCGTAAAATAAAAAATTAACTAACTCATCACTTACTCCTGCGAAAAACACGATCAGAAAAGATATGGTTCAATATCGAGCCACTGAACCTTATAAGCGATCGCAACCGTCTGTAAGATCTACTTTTAATGTACTTATAATGGTGAAATGAAGCTTAATGAAAGGAGGTCCGCATAAAAGGTTAACAAAATCAATCAGTTCAATCGTCTCCGTTTTTTCAGTGTAATTTGGCAGAATAAAAGAAGAAGAAAGAAAATACTGTTATTTTTAACATTGTAAACATTCCCTACACGTGTGGAATTTGCAAAAATTGGATTGGAACATACTAAAATTCGAATAAATAAACAATTCAACAGCGTCTTTATACATAAAATTTACATTCAGCACGCTACTACTTTGAAAAAAAAAAAAAAAAGTAGTAGACCGATTCTAACCAGTAAAATATCAAAAAGGTATTAACATTTCCAACAGCGAACTCATTTATTCGTTTTATTTCTTTGCAAACACTTCCAATGTCGCTCCCGTATTACTGTCAGTGTGTGTAAAATACACATACTCTATCCTACCGTATTTATGCATGCGACTTTTAAAAGCTCCTGTTCACCCTGCGGAATATACATAGACGCCGCTCCGGCTCTCACTCGCATGCAAATCTTCGACGCCGGTTAATCCATTATGTATGTCGTTCAAAGCGTCGGATTTTGTATGAAAATCGAGCTGCTTATCTTATGAATACGTAAGAATTTTACCTGAACATTGCCGCGCGCTTATCGGCGATTGATGTGTCTGTCGGGAGACGGCGTCGCGCCACCTCCTAATTCGACGTGCTCCTTTTTCTCGTCGCGTCCAATAAGCCGCCATTCATATCGTGTTTGCGGAGAAATGTCTCCGTACGTTTCCATTAAAACTTTCCGCGATCGAACAAACTACTTTAGATTGTTGTTTTTCTGATCTTTCCGGCATATTTATTCCACCCAATTCGTGTGATATGAAAAATATCTCGCTTGTACAGGCTGAGTAAAAAGTATATTTGAATCGTTTAAAATGGCGAACGTAGTATGGGAATGTTGTTGTGCACGGTAAATCGACAAAAATGAGAATTTATACTTTATAATGAACAATACAATTCCATCCATTGAAGTTTGATCAAGTAGTAACTGTTTAAAAAATAAAAAAAAAAATGAAAGGCGAACCAATCTTTACGAGGGTGGAATTGGACAATTTTGTACGAACAGGTTTCGAAATTAGATAGATTTTTTTTGTTTCTAACCAGAAGCGTACGTATCGAATTTCGAATGTTTGTAAATTCAGAAAATAACAAGACTCCCAAACGAACTCCCTTTATTTCACACCCGTAAGGGCTAAATTTCCAAAAATTATTGCCCGTCTACACACAAAAGGAACGTACTCTCCAAATTTCGTGTCTGTGATTTCAATAGTTTCAGCTCTGCGTTGATGAATCAGTCAATCAGGACGTAGGTAAAAAAATTGTGGCACTAAGAAACTTTTAAGGGGAGCTTCTTTAATACCTAATATCTACCACATGTTCAGTGCCACACTTGTTCACTCAGGACCAAAAGCGCGTTAGAGTATTGCAGATTCTTGCTAACGCAGAAGTAAGTCCGAGTTTTGGCATTCATTAATATCTGTAGATGAAGCTTGTCGACAAGTCTATGTTGAAAATAGGAAAACAAAGGAAAGTTTTGCTCCATTTACTACTTCAGCGAATCTTTTCTCTTTCCCAGGCTCAAAATTTAGCTTGGAGACAAAGATTTTCATCGAATGAGAAGACCAAAGAGGACAGAGTAGATTAGATTAGATTACTATCCGAGGTGGTTTTGGACCTATCTCACTGCGACCTTTTTAGATCTATTATGGCTCCTCTCTCATTAGATCAGTTACATTAGCTTTGCTTTCTAGCAAAGAATGCTAAATTCAGCAGTCTTATAGATTTTGGCTTTTGGATATTTCGAGCCCATTTCTGAGAACCGTTATCGCACAGCACATGGATAACAGTCTCTTTCTCCCCCTGGCAGGATCTGCATGCTGTTTCCTCTCTCAGGCCCAAATTACTCATATGCTTGTTGAACATACAGTGCCCTATTAGTAGACCCACTATTGTTCTAACAGGCTTCCTGTCTCTGCTTAGTAGGTCTGCGGTGTCCAATCAGAAATTACTTGGTCAGTCTCTGACCTGGAACGAACTTCCATCAGTCTTGAGATTGCTTATCTTTCCATTGTTTAGTGGTTCCTTTTGCTACCTTATATGCCATTAATACAGAGTACATTGGGCGATTTGCAACAGTTGCCCAGTCTGATCGGGCTCGATGTCCTTCAGGCCCTGGTACCCAGGCCAAGGTAACTTTAGTTCGTTTTCCCAACCTATTGAGTGAGTCTAGCGCTTTTATTATTGCTTGACTGTCTGAATCTGCATGCCAGTCTAATTCTTCAATACACCCCAGCACTGCTACTACTTCGGCTTGAAATAGTGTGGCGCTTCGGATTAGACTTAGTGCTGCGATTCCATTCTTTGTCTTTGAGCCGTCTGTACACCAGATAAATTCGCCCTTTATAGGCGGGCCTTTCTTCCGCTCTTCTCTATCTGTTATTACCGTTTTATAGCACTTATCCAAGCTATAATTTCCGACTAATGGCGTCACTGGGAATGCCAGTTACTGGCCCCGCCTTGAGATTCTTTAACAGTTTCCGATAGTTTGCACTATGTGATTTAATTATAGGAGGTTGGCCATTCATGAGTCTGTAGGTTATTAGCCCTGCCTCCCCTCGGATGTATATATGTAACAGTTCCAGGTTTAGGACGACTTCCAGAGCAGCTGTTGGCGTGGTTTTCATGGCTCCCGTAGCACACAGACAGGGGATAGTGTAATTGTCTATCACATAAACATATGACTCCCTTATTAAGCATTTGTCTGTGAGATGATCCTTTTTTGACATCAGTGTTAGAAAAAAACGAAATTTTGCAATTAGGGCAAAATCGTGCACCTAAAAACAGATCGAGTGTGCACTTACTTACCTATATTTTGTGAAAAATTACGAAAAGCTGTATGCTTACATTCGAAATGCAACAGAGGTCCAATATTGAAATCCCATTAAACCTACTCGCCAGCACAGGATAACCCGTTATCGTGAAATACGTTCTACTTTCTGCAAGGCTATTATTAGCTGACGAACAGACAGCGACGATGGCACAGTATTAACTTCCCGCTAACTTACGTTCCGTATCGGCGAACACATTTTATGCAAATTCAAATATGAAAAACCTCCTTATATGTGCGAGCATGCCTCTCGGGAGAATTTTAACAATATGTACATAGAACCTATATTTTTTATGACAACATAACGTTCCCCCGTTTAATACGAGACCACCGGAAGATAATGTACTACGCTGGTAAACGAAGTGTGGATATACAATTTATAGGATATCCTCCGAGTAAGCTACGCAGCCTTCTGCATTCGAATTTTTTAACGATCTTCG
The DNA here is from genome assembly GCA_902654985.2 of Oryctes borbonicus. Classification (NCBI taxonomy): domain Eukaryota; kingdom Metazoa; phylum Arthropoda; class Insecta; order Coleoptera; family Scarabaeidae; genus Oryctes; species Oryctes borbonicus. The sequence continues at coordinate 1,631,793 of LR736875.1, forward strand.
CCGTACACGCTTCGTTTTATTCGATGCGAATGAAGAAGAGTAGAATATTAAAACGATATAGATGAGCCTGAAAAGCTGCTAGATAAAGTAAGTTGTCTAATATAACAGATAGTTGACAAAACATTATAAATAAAATAAGGAAAACAGCGAAGAACTCATAAATTCGTATAATCGCACGAAGCACATTCCTAAATAACGAAATTCGCATGCGAACGCACCATATTGGATATCGTGAATTAACTCAATTCTCGAAAGAACACACGTTCTCTGACGGCATTACAAGGAGATAACGGATAGCTCGACAATGTTGAATATACACTGAAGGAAAGCTACCATTTCTAGAGTTTCTAGACTCAATTTATTTCCCCCTGACAAGCGTAATATATCAAAGCCGCAAATTTGAATTGACCATCCTAAAAGGCTGGACCTGCTCATAAACTAACAGGCTGTAACCTTAATTTTATAGATGGTAACTTGGTAAGAGATAACACGGAGATTGAGATTTATTGAGGTCGTATAGCAATCAGGATACGGCGTTGTGTTGGAAACTGATGCTAAAGTTTTAATTACGTTAAAAAAATTTGCATTTGAATCAGTATTAATTGATTGCGTAAATACAGCTAACAGCGTTGCTAACTTAGAGGATTTAGTTAGGATCTAGTGGATTGGAAGCAAAAAATGACCTTTCTGGTGACTTTTTAATTATGTTTCCCTTGGTTTTGTTCGCTGGTTGGAGATTTTTATTTTGGGGGGGTGATAAGTTAAATATCATTATTAAAGTATTCAGATTGTTTCATCAAATATTGAAACTATTACATAACTCAACCTGTTGCTGTGTCGGCGTTGAATGAAAAAAAATAACTAAAGCTATAATTTGAGTTCTCATTTACATTCTCGATTTTCTCAAAACTGTTCAATAAGCAAACTTTGAGTTATAAAAATATACGATTTCTTTTCTACAACTATACAATCTATCACATTCTTTGCTGTATTGCAGGCTTCACATAGTGTAGTGCGAAATTAGTGCAAGAATTAAAGTGTTAAGTTTATACAACGAAAATTAATATGAGCATTCACATAACCGTATAGTCTAGTGCAGAATTAGTGTAGAATTTGATACTACCACAGCGCTGCTTCAATACTCTACATTTGTCCTTAAATGTATCATAAGTACTGCAAGTAAAAGAAATTATTAAACAGATAAAGTTTAGTCATATTGTGGTATAGCAAACCATAATTTCGCACTAATTCTTACGCTTACGACATTGCGATTTGCCATGTACTACATCTAAAAGCTCCTCACCGAAGCTCGAAACCCATGTGAGCTTAACAAAATCCATTTTTGAAATGTTATGTTATGTTTCTTCAAGCAAAAGTAACAAACGACAAAATCGAAAACCAACTAAAAATCAGAACTGAACGTGTACTAGATCAAGCTAATGGTGAAAATACGTAAGATATCAACGCCCGGGACGTTGTTGACGATAGCAATTAGAAACAATTGAAATTAATTCTTACGCAGATCGAAACTTTTATATTTATTTTTTTTTTCATAGATATTTAAAACAACCTCTTCTGGATTCATTCAATTGATAACTGGTGGTAGTGATAATATGGCTACCCAGCAAATGACGCATATTCCAGTTTAGAGAGGACGAGTGAATAGTAGACAGACTACAATGCGCACTTTTATAAAAATTCTACCAGGTGGAAAAATCCGAGCGATCGAGATGCAGCAAAAGTCATGACATCAATATATGGAGAAAACAAGAGCTGGAAATCAAACAAAGCTCCAAGATAAATGTTAACTGTCGAGATATAGGTGCTGGAGACGTTATAATGAAATATTTGCATGGCGGACGACCGGGTAACAATAAGTCCAGCACATTTATTAATGTTTAAATGAATTTTGTTGATACAGCATTAATGACTCCAATATTTCTCTGTAAACTTAAAGAATCAGAAAAAGAGCTAATAGTAACGTAAATTGTGAGATCGTCAGCATAAGCAAGCGTTGAGTGTAGGCTTTCACGACCGTAATCCATAGTAGAAATGTCTTTCGGGTGATGTCGTGTAGTTAATATTTTACTTGACGTTTCGCTGACCATGCTGTCAGCTTCTTCAGAAGATTTCTAAAGACGTCTTTAAAAATCTTCTGAAGAAGCTGACAGCATGGTCAGCGAAACGTCCAGTAAAATATTAACTACACGACATCACCCGAAAGACATTTCTACTATAAGCAAGCGTATTACAATCCAATGAAAGCAGATCATTTATGTAAATGTTAAGGAGGAGTGGTCCTAAGTTGGAGCCTTGAGGTATGCGACTAGAAGCAACGAATGTGTGTTACATAATGGGCATACGATGACTAGTCATGAACGTAGGATTCAATTAGAGTAATAACTAAAGTTCCCCACTTTCCATGCGCTTCAGAGAATAGACAGACTCGTGTTTATTCGTCTCGTGAGAATGGTGTTTCCCCGAGAGTCGACAAAACACGAGTCTGTCTAGTCTCTGCTAATTTCGATAAACGCACCGAAACGTGGAGAACTAACGCTAGGACAAAAGCCAATAGCATCTATTGAGATGTAATGATCTCTCGTATCGCATTTATGTAGATAATATCTACTTATTGTGTTAAGAAAATTAAAAAAAAAAAAATAATCGTTAGTAATGCACTTCTTTATTTCGAGAAATTTTACATAATAGTCCTTGCTGCAATTAATTGTACATGCAGCGTTTGCTCTACAATTGTAATTAAAAGAATTTATGAGTATTTACAACAATTTAAAACGGAAGAATTAAATTATATTTTGCTATTGCAAAAGTACCACATTAAGCCGCAGTAAACTAAGCTGAAGTACCAACCTCATAAAAAAAACAGAAATAATTTACAAAATAAATGTATGTATGCACACCATTAAATAAGAGGTGTGTACACATTACACGCGCATATTTCATCATTATTGCAGGGTAAGCGAATAAGCAAAATATCGAATTTGATCATATAAGCGACATCTAACGTAGATATATCGTAATTTTGTCTCTTTCCAGATATAAAATAAAGAAAACTATAAAAAGAAGGACTCGATAACTGAAACTGATAATTTTATTTTAATGCACGTACTTAAATAATAGCATAGATAAAGCAGCCTTATAGATAGCCTATAGATACCCATTATTATTTGCAACCAAATAGCTTTAGTTTCGTTATAGGGCACTAGAGGGCGCTAACGTTGTATTGTTAAATTTCTACAGTTCTTTGCTACTGTTAGATCTTTGCATTGATATATGCGAATTAGACAGAACATTGTTGTTGAATTTAGTTAAGAAATAATCCGTAAAATCTATTTATAAAATCACTGAACCCAACCCCGGTTGCGCCTCCTATACGGGTGAAATGGAGTTATTACCATGGGCGTAGCCAAAGGGGGTCGGGGAGGGGCTATGCTCCCCAACCCCTAAATTTCTGAAATAATTTCACTTTCGTTTCTTAGTGCCGCTTATAAAAAATGTCAATTCTACTTGGCTCCCCCTTGACCTAGATCTGGCTACGCCTATGGTTATTATGGGAAGAACTTAAAAAGAATAAGGATCAGTGGCGCCCTCCTTTAGATATTAAATGAAATGTGTGCATTTGGACCAAATACATTGCCTATTTATACTTGTAAAGCTATTTATCTGTGATAGATAATAGATACCATTGGCTGGAAGATAAAACGCCAGATAAATACAAAATTCAAGATCAACAACACATCAGTATCGGCAACCTCCGCACCACGCAAGCTTAATATGTAATAATTAATCCAGCACGGCCGTTTCGAGGACACGAATGATCATCATTCAGTTACCGGTTGATAATGAGGATCATTCGTGTCCTCGAAACAACCGTCCCGGAATAATTATTATATTATTATATAATATACGCCACAGTCCTTGCTATCATTCAAGATTCAAGCATTTTTCAAATGTTTTCATGTAGATAGTAAATAATAATTTAATCCGGGGTATTATTGGTAGTTAAGTTACTTCTTCGCATGGTTCGTATGGTTCTTCGTATGCTCCGATTTCGGACATCATGTGGTTTTTTGTTAAACGAAAACTCGACGTTTCGTCGACAAACATATAAAGCTTCTTCAGGACGGAAAGGCGATTTGTTGATTTTCATCTATGGCATGGTTCACATGCTGAGTTACCGCGATCAACCGCTTCCCGCTCATTTAGTTGTGGTTTACACATTGAGTAAACGTGCTAACTGTTACCTACCACCTTTTCTTCCCCCGAAGAAGTCCCATGTAATTCTGGGCGAAACGTTGAGTTTTCCTTTAACCATGACACGGTCCGTACCCGAACACGCTTAATTTTAACTGACTCCGGCCGTGGACGCCTAGGTTTTTACATCATATGGTATTAAATTTATATAGAAGAAACAAGTGTATCACAATATTCCTTTCCTCGTTTATTTTCTTGGAATGTATCAGGTTATGTACTATATAACAATAATGCATACGTGCTACATAATACACCATACAAAATTGATAACATTATAAAACATTCGTATTCAATAATAAAACCGTAAAATGGCGCATTTATTTTAAACAATAAATAGTAAATACATAAAAAATCTTTCGAGTTCATACAAGATTTATATAAAGTTACATAAACGAACTCTTACATTTCAACATTTTAAAGATTTCCTTGTATAAAACGCTACAAAATTAAAACGTAAGAGTTCTATATATACATCGGATAAATACAAAATAAAATACTTAAAAAAAATAATATAGTAACGAATACATACATACAAATATTGATGCTTATTCTAATGAATTTAACATGAGCAGCTGTTTTAAAACTTTCGTTTGCGAAGTCTCCCGTATTTCCCCAGCTAAGAACATTTCATCGACGACAGTGTACACTTTGTAAAAGTTAAATACCAGATCTAATTCGCACACGTTGTGGAAGTATTCGTTTAAGACTTCAACGAAATTGTGAATCGCTTCCAAATAGCACAGGTTGTTATCGTTGACATCCACGCATATGCAAAAATATAGTCCGGCATATCTCCTATACACTATTTTGAAATTGCGAAACTGTAAAAGAGAATGTCACAAAACGATAAAGCTTTTGCCTTCGAAACGCATGCTATGCATGTACTAACCTCAACGAAATTCGTATGTTTGGCATCTCGAACTGTAACTACTGCATGGACTTCTTCGATAAGCTTCTGTTTCTCGTCATCGTCGAAATTCATATACCATTTGGCTAAACGAGTTTTACCGGCACGATTTTGAATTAGAATGAATCTAATCTGGAAAAGATTGTGTGCCTTAGGGGGGCGTATTTCTACCTTCGAGGTCCTTAAAAATATATTTGTTAGAAATAGCGTTCTTACCATGATTGTTTTTAAGGTATATATCCAACTGTGTGCTAATAATTGTATTAAAATTGCATAACAATTCAAATAAAACTAAAATGTTACAGTATATAAAACTACTGACAGCCAGGAAGCGAACTGACAGTGCGCAAGCCTCCGTGTTGGAGAATTGACTAAAAAACATGTTATTTTTTCACTGTTACAGAAAGTGATTTCTAAATTAAATTGTCGTTTTTTTACTATCCTTTGATTTCTTTAACTAGATAACTCTATCTTTCTTATTTTATAAAGAGTTGCTCTCTACTTTTAATTATTTAATATTTTCTCATGTTAATTATTTAAATAAACTAGCAAATAACAGTGATTTATCACCGTTCCTTTATTAATTTTTAACATTAGAAATCCCACACTGACGCAACAGCTTGTATACACCACAAACAATATTTTAAATCGATATTCCATTAAAATATTCCGCAGTTAAGTGAAGAATCAAAGAAAACATTACATACCTGCATCATGTCGTCACATAAAGGTAATCTTTTATGTAGTACCAACAATAATTTTATTTAACCTATAGTTCACAGGCGAAATCCCAGAAAAAGCAATGCAAAATATTGTGTGGGAGATAAAGCCCGACAGGTACTGGAAAACATTCATGCGGACTCTCCTATAATGAAACTATTCCAAGGATACGCTTGCGAATTAGACGACAAACATGACAGATACGAAAGAATCGTTAAACTCAGTAGAGATATTACGATTGAAAGCAAGAAAATCATCTTCTTACTCCACAACACAGGCACGGAAATGTAAGAGCAAATTTACGCCGTCCTTCTTAGTGTTCACCTTAATTTTCAGTGAAGGCAAGAAAGAACATATATTCGCAGAAGCAAACCTGCGTCTTACCCAATTGCTGGAGAAATTTAAATCAGTCGCTGTTGAGTTAAGAAATTTGGATCATTACCTCTACCTTCGTGCATACACCAATGGCTTACAAGAATACATCGAAGCGTTGTACTTTTACGAGTACCTAAAATGCGCAAGTCTTCTCGAAAGTAGAAATATTTGCTCTAAATTAAATTTTATGTTGAATTCGGCAAATGATGAGGCAGTTACTAGTTTGCAGCTGTGCTGTCCTGCTGTGGAGATATTGCTTGGTTTGGGAGACTTTACGGGCGAAATGATGAGGAAATGTATTAATAACTTGGGTTCTGGAAACATAGATGATTGTTTTAAAACTTGCGCTTTCGTACGGAACATTTATGTTGGATTTTTAGGTTTGTATTGATTTAACATTGCAGTTCTTTTCTGTACTTAACAATAAACGGCATGTCCATGTAGTGCATAAGTAGAAAATAATTCCTTCTTTGAGCAGTTTAAAGAAAACGTTATTGATTAGGGCTGTGAAGAGAACTGAGATACATTTTTGTTTAAAATGCGAAAAATATTTGTACCCACCTTCTGTCCACATCCACTTTTGTGTCTATCCATTTCTTCAGTCTTCCTTCACTTAAGTACATATTTACTCTTCGAACAAGATTACCATGAATACGAAGAAATATCTTTCCGTTCAATTTTACCTTTTAAAGGCGTTCACTTCGTGTAATTTAATCAATTGAAATTGACCCATTCTTAATATATTCCTAACAAACATTATAAAGGCTTCTAACTTCTTTCAAAAATGTCATCCTCTTTATCCTAGGGTAAGTATTTTATCCTTGAGCGTAAGTGGTACAAATCCATCTTTTTTTAACGTTCTTGATGGTAAAATATGATTTTTTAAAATATCACTAATTACAAATTTTCCCTTGATGCGCTTATAAAATAATCCGTAGCTGGGCAACCCTTATCGCCCAAGTCGGGAATTCCCGAGCGACTTTTCTGGCTACGGAACTGGGATTCCCACGTCCAAGGTCTACGTAAGGACATTCGTGTTTTTTTTTTAAGTGGGTGGCGCCTTCCCGTATAGGTAGCTCCTGCCGCGGGAGCCAGAAATTATTCACTGCGACATACTACCGTCGCCGACTGGGCATAGCGGTCACAAATGGTCCTGTTGTTTATTTTTCTTTCCTATCAACACCAATAGGACGCATAAGACAGACTACAGAATCGTAGGTAAATGCGGTTTTGTTAAGGGTTAAGATACTTGACTTCCCACTTCTAAAGCGGAAGTGCCCTTCAGAATTAATATATATTTTTTTTAATTTGATGGAAAACTATCAGTTTTAAAAATAGATGTTGTAACCGTTACATCAATTATTACATAAAACATGTTTAATTAGAATCAATGTACTTCATAGAAAATTCTCGATTGCAGATTGTACATTTAACCATAGAATCATCGTTTTCTTTGTAGCCCGTAATAGATTGACAGCCCTTTTGTAAATTTTCAGTTTTTACACCTCTTTGAGCCACACTTTGTATTTCCACTAGTTATATCTCATTAACGAGAGATTAAAGTTAAGTGTCAAGTAAATTTGAAGGAATAGCATTAATTTAAAAATAAAGCAAGAAAACTGTCAACATTTCATTTAACAATAATAATTAATTAGCTGATCAACAACTACTTACGTCCCCGGTTAAAATATTAATTATCACTCTCCGAAAGTACTTACCCTTAGAATTGGGTTGCCAGGCAGTCGGGAGTGACCGGGAGCCTCCCGGATTTAGAGGTAGACCGCTGGCTCCCGAAATTAACTAATTTCCTCTAAGAAATTCTAAATGAAACCATTACGTATAAGGATTTTTAGGAGAGCCCATCTCCCGGAATATTTGAAGAACTCCCAGACCTCGGATGCAGTATCAACCCTACCATAGAACCACTTTAATATTACTTAATTTAGAGTATTTAATAAGTAAATATCGCTTTGATTTAAAGAAACTATTTAAGCCATTATTTAACGCGTAACTTAGACATTATAGAAAATATTATTTCCGAAATGTTGGTAAACGTTCAAACAAAATACGAGGAATCACACGTTAACTTAAAAACATAAATAAAAATTAAATGTAAATTTATGCATATGTAGAAAATGTTGAAGGATGTTCCATTAAAAAAAAAAAACAAATTTCTTTCATGCGCAAACATCCTATATTCTCGAATATAATTGTCTCTCGGGGAATGAATTATCCTCCATACACACATTAGGTGGACACGATGTATTGTTATAATTTACTTAATTAAAGGTAAACAACGACTAATTAGTTATATTTATCCAGGATTAAATTTAAGCGGACAAAGCCCGATAAACAGGAAGTTCTACACGCTGAAACAAAGTTTGGCGAAGATGGAGCTGGTATGCTACAACATTAAAGTGAGAGGAAGCGAAATACCTAAACACATGTTAGCTACGGTTGTTAGTTCGACGCCTGATGAAAACAGCGACGAAGATGAAGGTTACTTCTAAATTATTCGCCTAAATGTCATTTTGTAGGATTAAATGGAATGTTTACAAACATTCGTAAACGATAAATTGTCCTTAACTTCTGCATATTTGTCGTGAATTCAATTTAATCTGGTCTCTTAGTTAGAATTTAACAGTTTTCTTTTTTTTAATTTTATAATAGTCACTAATTTGTACTGTACAATAAAGAAACTTAAAAAAAGTTTTTGTAGTCTCAATTTTATCATTCTAATGTTTTGAAATATAAATTTTCTTATTTTAAGATATGGAATATATCAAATTGCTGGAAATACAATACATTTATTGAAAGGTTTTCTTTTTTCACCGATTAGTACATTCAATGCCCATCGAATCCATCGGCTCTTGGATTCCATAGGTTCGAGCGCGTATACTTTGTAATGGTTTTCAAAACAATGTCTGCCAGCTTGTTTTTGGATTGTATATAATTAGGGCGATCATCCTTTTTTATATTTTTTCCTATAAAAAAACAAAAGTAAGTTTTTCTTGCGAAGTAATCATTGTGTAAAAAGAATTGTCTAGATCAAAAAAATGCCAAATCCGTGTTGATCACATAACCCCAAATTCGAGGAACACATCAGTTCTTACCAATTTGGTGGATTAGAATTAGAAAGAAATATTAAATTAGAAAACTTAGGATTAGGGATTAGGCGTTAGACATAGTAGAGATAGCAATCACTATTTGAAATTCACTTGGTTTCGTTGATTTGTAACATCTCTGTAATTTTTGTGGGGCTCATCCGGGATAAGAACGATTTATTCTGGTTCTTTAATATACTTTATTCTGAACGTATATTTTACATAACACATAAATTATAAGCACGTAACGTGTTAATATGGTCTAAACTCTATTTTATATAGTAACGGCTAACTTCACGGAATTTTAAATTTAAAGATCCATTCCACAATATTTTATATGTATCTCTCAATATAATTTGAAATTACATAAACGTTCGGTTTACCACAAATTTCAATTAATTCACTTAACTATACCTTTAATTTATGTCTATTTATAGCAATTAATGTAATTTTAAACATCTTAAAATAATGTGAAATGAAGAAAAACCAATAATTTTAAAATTGTTTAAATAAAATATCAAGCGTGTTATATCATTCTAAAGGTAATTTTATATGCTTTTCAATAGTGTAAAAATATATAGGGTGTTCCATATAAAAAAAAAAAACACAAGTCTTGATAATATCAAAAAATGGGAGTTTAAAAAAGAAAAAAGAGCATAGGATTCTGCGTCAAAAAGCGCCCTAATATAGTTTTTATATAAATCAAGCATTTTCAGAAATAAAAAAGTTACAAGGGTTTTTAAAAATTGCACATTTTAAGAAAACGCTCTGTATCTCTTATATTAAGGAAGATATAAAAATAAGGATTTCACCAATCGATTTCTCTTTAGAATCGAGCTCCAGAAGCTTAGGTCGGTTTTTATCTAATTCCTTTAGAATTATAAGTTCCCTATTAAAAGTATCGAATTTGGCCCACCTTGTACATTATTTCATATTAAAAACATCATTCGTTTTTTTAAGCCCAATTAATCAAAGCTATTCCTTAAAATCCTAGAAAACAGAAAGCTAATTTTATCGCTAAAAACCATAACGGTATGAATATGTATTAGATTCGCGGAAGAGAAACTCGATTAGCCACAATCAAAGATGACATTGAAAAACACAAAAAATTGCTGCTGCATTACATCGTTATATAATTTTCTAATGATATATATGGTTTCGCGCTCCTTGGATCCGCATTTGTATAAGAAGATTGGTACTAATCAGTATTAAAACAAAATATGGTTCGATACCGTTTCAAACTTGCAGCAATTTTAGGTGTTTTATTGTTGTGCTTTTCTAATATTTTACAAGTAGAATGCGCTGATTGTAGATTAGTGTTTTGCGTGAGTCAGCAACCAGCCGATTGTAAAGTTGGTGAAACTTTTATACCCAGAGATATCGTACAAGGGATTTGTTGTGATAGATGCATATCAGTACAACAGGTAATTAACTAAAATACCTATTACAGTACATAAATTATGTCTCTATTTCTAGTATAATGAAATGTGGGGGCACGATACCAGCCGATTTGATTTCTGATCATAGTTTAGCATTCTACGAGCTGTTAGTCCTCAAGGGGACTTTTAGGAAATTTTGATTTTATGTTGGAATTTATCAAAAATTCTAAAATTATCGATTTCGTGTAGAAATCTTCGAATCTTAGAAAATTCGTGTAGAAATGGTATCTGGGGATGATTTTTTTTTACTTAAATAAACGCATACTTTAAACAAAAATCAAAATTTAAACTTAAACGTTTTTATTAGAATAATGCAAATAAAACGACTTCGTATATTCTGCTAATTGTATTGTAATGTTGTCTACGAGGCTATAAGTCGTCAGCGCCACTCCCACATCTCTTCTTGGCATTCCACCTATCGACAATAGGGGTCCATCTAGTGGCAGAACACCCAATTTCTATTAGAAAATCTCTTTTTTTAGCCAAGTATCCTTGGGGCGTTTTTTTTTTTTACGCAAAAGTCTTAAATACTGCTTCCTACCGTGCCTCCAAATTTCCAAAGTTCTCATATTCGTGTTGCAACCCTTTTTTACCAAAATAAATTTGTTACAAAATAATAAAATTCAAATTCAAATGTCTCAAAAACCATTCAAGGTACCCTAAAATGGTCGTAATCCTTGTAATCAGCAAGTCAAACTGCATAGGGAACCATCATCAAAGTAAATACTTAAAAAATTTTTAAAATCGTCCGTGTGAAAAGTGATTTTTTTTTATATTTTTCATAATTTTCCTATAACTCTCCAACTAGCACCTTCATTTATAGATTTCGATATGCTGAATCTATTAAAAGATAAATTTTAGAATGTTGAGAAACTTTGATTCCTATCTTTAGCCTTTTTCGGGGTGCAATTCGAAAAATAAACGAGATAGATAAATGAGGGCGGCGGCAATCGATTCTCCGAGTCCGATTTTACTTAAAAACATGTAACTGAAGTCGTTGTATTGCCCTGAAAAGTCCTCAAGAGTAAACCACGTAATGCATTGTAAGGTTATAAGTCATCAGCATCACCGCTACATTTCTTCTTAACATTTCACCCCTTAAAAACAAATCGACGTTTGGCTCTTTGCTATATATAATAATATTCATCATCATCAAGTTTCATGTTATAAGAATCGTCGTAGACCTTTAATACGCGCTGTTCTTCATGTCTCATGTTTATTGGGAAAGCGTGATAGGAAATCAGCAGCAATATTTGTCGAATTCTTTGATGACAAAAAAAAAAAATACGGCTAAATCTTCTCCATCGATGACGAAATATTATTGTTCTGCGTGGCTTTCGAGAAGCAAAAGCAGTGGATTGCTCTTCACTCAAGTCGTTCACATGAAAATGTACGCCTCCAACTCCTTTCTCACTAACGCCTCTGGCAAAATATAATGGTTTATTTCCATCGTATGGCACTAAAGCGTTTGCATCGATTATAACTTACGTTACGTTACGTTTCCAACTCAATTTAATGTTCTTCCGCGTTAATCTGCGTAAATCTGCCCATAAGCTGCGAAGTTTTTGAGCCAATCTCTCGTAAAAATTGATTTAATTTCGATAATGTTGTTTGGTGTTGGTGCGTTTCTGATGGCTTCTTATCAATTTTTATATTTTGTTTTCTAGTTATTAGAATTCAATACGGAAAATAGACCGTCTGGAATGGGCTTGACATGATAAAAAAATATGATGATAATATGCGTTAATATCTTTTTTTTTTTCTTTAAATTCTTCTAAATTTAAAATTTGTGAATTCAAAACTGCATCCTTTGAGTTATTATTTTGTCCCCTTCACAAAACGCCATACAATGAAAATAATCAGTTTGACCAATATTTTAGGTATGCTAAGCTGTATCGTTCAATGTAAATTTTACACGGTTTACGCGCAACATCTGAATTAATTCCCAATGAAACAGATACGGAAATTTATTAATTTTACTCCTCACGTACAACTAAAAACAATACCAAACATCGGCATGAACGTTTCACATTGACCTTGTAGCGAAGGAACGCGTCATTTACACACAAAAAAAACAAAAACGGAAATTACCTTGGCGGCCTCTATAAGGCAGATCGTTCCTAAGATGCGTTACGCGGGTATTTCGCTTAGTACTCTTTGTGCGGAGGTGTAGTCTCGCGAAGAAATGTCGAAGTCTTCGGCGGCGCTTCTCGTCTTCCTTGCTATTGTTGCCGTGGTCGTTTCTAAGCCGAAGGATTGCGATCCGGACCTATGCAGGCGTATTCGCTGTTACTACGTTGACCGGGACGCTTGCGACCCGGCCAGCGAAGTTTTTGTGCCACGGGATGGACGTTGCCACTGTTGCGATACTTGCGTTGCTGTTGAACGTATTAATAACAATTGGTATGACGATTTTTTATAAATTAATTTTTCAAAAATATAATTATCAATGCTTTTTTTACAAAAAAAAAAAATCGAAAATGTAGCACAAAATAATATAGATTTACATAGTTTTTAGGGAAAATAATCCGATTTAAAATAGGGAAAAAAAGTTAATAATAAATACTCATTATTATAATCTAAATTCCATAATTCAATTTAAACCAAGCTCCTAATTTATTATTTTAAGCTTAACACCTTAGACAGATGAACAGATGAACCACGTATTAAAGCGAAATTTGACGATTTTTATTAACGATTAACGATGTATATGTCTAATTTTTAAAGTAAAAGAGATATTAACGGTTAAACAGTTAAAACTCCCGGACTTGAATATTATATCCGAGTGGTTTCTGGCAGTAGTATTGTTTGGTTATCCTGGCGACGATAAACAAAACATATTGACGTTAACATTTTTAAAGTATCGGTGATGCCAATAGTAGCGATTTTTCCGTATTTCTATCGCATTTTCTCATTGTTTTTTTAGCGATTTGGCAATATCTAACGAAAATATTTGGTTCCATACATATATTTCTATATAAAATATTTTATAATTTGAATCATCATCTACAGCAACAATCAAACGAAATATATATACAGAGTGGTCATTTAAAAGTGGCAATAAGAGAAACCCAAGATCGTAGGCTCATTTTCGTAGGTTTGCGTCAATTAATTTATTGTGTTTAATACCAAATAAACACGTCATTGGTTCCGTTTCTGTATTAAATTAGGATAAGCAATAAAATGGTTTAGCGGTGCTAACTTCTTACTTTTATGTAAAATCTGCTTATTGTTTCCGCTTTTGTTCGTAAATAACTGCAGATATTTGAAACAAAATATAATTTCTCTATGATCAAGCGATTTGATTACTTTACAACTTGCAAAGTTCGCGAGATTCAAAAAGTGCTTGGTGATTGATTTATATTTATCTATTCTAATTCTTCCTCATATCTCTTGGCCATCACTAACTTTGATTACAAACAATGTCCATCAGCTAATCAAACGTTGGTTATTTGAGAACTTAGGCTTAGACGTACATACGTAAGTTTTAGTTCACAATGTTAATTTTATTTTTTATTTCAGATTTTACCATCAGGGTAGCTTGCTGAAGAGTTCACTAATTAACGTAAAACTACGTAATATGTTTTACTCGCTCCTTTATATCACTAACAAGAAATAAAATATACGTATCAATTGTTGTTTGTGTATTATTTGCTTTATGTTTTATTTATCTCAAGGTATGTTTATGAAAAGGCTTTGCATTTCACCATGCAACATTCTGAACCATATCAGTAGGTATATAACAATTTTTTTTGTTCAAATAGAAATAATATATTGCAAAATTAAATATAACAAAAATGCAGCCTGATATATATTTGAATAACAACACATGTGTGTTGGTGTGCATCTGTCGTTTTTGCGCGAAAGTTTTAAGAAAATTTACTTCAAAATGGCACGTGGCAAGCCTACCAGTGTAGAAGAACGTTCACTCATTATTACGCTGTTTGAAGAAGGATATTCGGGGCGACAAATTGCTGAAAAAATAAATATGAGAAGTTCAACAGTAAATGACATCATAAAGCGATATCGGACAACTGGAACTATAGAAAATCGCGTTCGTCCCGGAGCATCTAGGAAAACAACAAAAGCTGAAGATTTGAGAATTGTATTATTAAGCAAACGCAATAGAAAATTAACAGCGCCACAAATAGGAGCCGAAGTCAATCGCGGCCGTGAAGAACAAGTTTTGGCAAGTACGGTAAAACGTCGACTTCAACAAGCGAACCTTCATGGACGCATTGCCATTCGAAAACCCTTATTACGTCGGGGCAACAGAGCAAAACGGCTACAGTGGGCCCGTTCTCATCCAGATTGGTCGTTAGATGATTGGAAACACGTGCTTTGGAGCGACGAGTCAAAGTTTGAGGTTTTTGGGCAAAATCGACGAGTTTATGTCCGACTATCTAAAACCGAAAAGTGATCCCGAACTGCATTGTGCCTACAGTGAAGCAAGGGCGTAGTTCTATGTTAGTGTGGGGATGTTTCTCGTTTGCTGGGGCAGGAGATTTATGCAGAATGCAGGGTGTAATGAGGAAGGAAAATTATTTTGCAATACTCCAGAATCATGCAGTGCCATCAGGATTGCGTATAATAGGCCGTAACTTTACATTCATGCATGACAACGACCCAAAACACACTACGTTAGTGTGTAAGAACTATCTAAAGGAGCAAGAAGAACAGCACACCCTGAAAGTAATGGCATGGCCCCCACAAAGCCCAGATTTGAACCCGATAGAGTTGTTGTGAGACGAACTGGACAGGAGGATCCGAAAAATATGCCCAACTTCACAGAACATTTACGGAATATTCCGCAACATGAATGGATTAATATTCCACAATCCGTTTTAACAAAACTTATCGAAAGAATGCCTAGAATAGTTCGAGCGGTGATTAACAGCAAAGGAGGTTTTTTCGATGAAAAAAAAATATAATGTTCAGTATGTTATATTAGGCCAGAATAACTTTTTATTTATTTATTTTTGTCTTTTTTACCTGTACATACAATAAAATTGCATTTTGTTTTTAGTTTCGTTTGTTTCTGTAACCTTTTCATGTTTTTTAATAACCGACCGAACTTCTCCGAACGGCGGTGTATGTATAGGCCTTTAATCGATTTTCTTACTTTCATAAATTCAACGTTTTTTGTTTGCTTAAAATGTTGTCCTTTAAGCCGCGTTTGTACTAACGGGGGAAACATCTTTTGTGACAAGGCTCGCATTCCTACGTATCGTCCAACTTTACTTTTATGCCATTGTACCTGAATTTGTTAACAACTATGTTATTACCCTCAAATATTTTTTTATGTTAATTTTGTAATTTTACAGTAACCCAGAGCATTATTACCTAGAAATAGTATAGCTTGTTAATGTTAGGACGGTATTTGTAACATTTTCCAATCGATTCCAGATCCGGCCGTTTTATAGCTGCATGCATTTCAGAAACTTCGCCATAAAATCGAAGTGCGTTGAAATTATTTGCGAAACGATTGGAAACCGTTAAAAGGAAACATAAAAATGTTATATTCCGCACAACAATGCGGGAAATAATTCAGCATGAAAACAATTCTATTGTGCGCTGTACAAGAAGTTGTGTTATCCGTGAGTTGCGTTCGTGGCGCGCATAGGAGCGTTTTACACAATGCCTGCGCTATGTAAGCTATTCGCTATCGCATGTAAACTATTCGCTGGTGAAGTGAAGAAGACCGCAAACTGATTCATTTCGGACGATAAACACGTTCCGGTGATTACGTATTATGTTTACTAACTTAGGTAAAGGTGCGTGAGATGCGAGATCAACGACTTAATTGTTTTCGTTGCGTGGTCGCCAATGTTATCTGATAATTGTGTCCTAGATTTTGGCCAGCGCGTGGCAGACCGTCAACAATATGTTATTCTTTTGAAGGATACGTAAAATGATACGATAGAATCTGATTTAACTCTCAAGTGGACGTCAATGATTGAAAATCAAGAATTTTGGGTTAACTGGGTTAATGAAATCAATCTTTTGCGTTGCTGCACTAAGCCTATTCACATTTTTTTTATATTGATTTTAACCACTAATCACAAAATTATGCCTTCCAGTTATTTTTATTAAAAAAAACTGAAATTTGACTCCCAAAGATACCAACATTTAAAATTTTTAGATAAATTAGGTCGATCTCTATTTTTTGTTTGCGACCCAAACAGATCTATTCTAACAACACGCCCTTGTGGAAAAATTCAGAATATTGACGTCGCTTCCGATTAAGCGATAAACTTGATAAAATTGAACCGCCAGTAACGGCGAAAGTTAGCGTTACCGGAGGTTCAAACGTACATGCATTAAAGATGTTTCGTTTTCTCAATTTTACAAATACAAAATAACGTTTTTATTTGCAGCACATTCAATAGGAAAAATTAAAAAACAACAATAGCGTTAAGCACACCTTCTGTTTTCACAAGTAAGGTGTCTGTCGATGATGAAGCTACCATTATTAGAAACTTCTTCTGTGGCTTTATTAAATATTTCCTCAACCGTCGTGATATTCTGTTGATTGCGTCAAGTAAAATTTTTTTTTGTATTATATTTTGGTCTATTGGTTGTAGCAGTGGAGTCGACATGAAAAATGTAAGTTTTGTGCGGTAGGACACGACAAAATAAGCCGCTCTTGTTGGCATTGTATATTTGTTCAGCGGTCAGATTTAATTGATCAACTTCTCTCAAATGGTTCTAATAATAAAAAGTAAAACATCGAATGTAGCCTAAATTTGTGGTTTTTTACTGCATTTTTACGCAAAAAATAAATTGACGACAATTAGTTCCAAAAAACTTCTTTTATTAAATCTTGTTTCTCATTGCGTACTTTTGGGTTGGTTGCAAGCCACTAAACGTTCTGGTCGAATCAACTTTTGACAAGGATGGTGGCTTCTACTCTTTCCACACAAATGTACAACCTTAGCGAATATAACATCTGAACATAGAAAATAAAATATAGACACAATTTAGCAGAAAAAAAAAACAACAGAAGGAGAGTTGTTTTGTGTATGGTCAAGTTCAAAGAGAAAGTGTTGATCAGATGTAAATCTCATATTTTTGTGCTGTTCCAGTTACTTTTACAGAGACATCAGCGTTGTTAACGCCATCTTCATCGCTCTCTGTATCACCTACATTAAACTCCTCAACTTACACAATACGTCGGTTGCTTATTTGGTGCATATTTTGTGTCTTACGCAAAGCTTCGTTATGTAAAAAAATCATTTCGATCATCATCGTCGTCTAGATTACCATCTTCAGATTTTTCTTCTGGAGGAACGTAATCTCAGTTAAAAGTTGTCGCTATCAAGGTCCGAGGGGACTTCCTTCTTGAAGAATCTCGAGAAAGCCCTGAAGTTGATATAAGCTGGGTAGGTAGTACCCACCGCCTCGCTTATCTCATTCAGAAAGTCATACAAACCATTAGGTGGTAACTCTAAAATATCAATCATGCTGTAGATGCCAGAGACTGTCCCGTAGGGCCCAAATTATGTAAAAAAATCATGTATAGCTCGTAGGGCAAGTGACTTCTATAGCAGCCATTAGCCTATAAAGGATTGTGACCTTTGAATTTTGTTTGATTATAGTATAAAAAAAATGCTCAAAAAATATGAAAAGTAGCTGTGCGTATGTGTTTAAGTACCTCTCTTTACGTCGCAATTAGAAAATCCGTTAATTACTTCGAATTCATTGTTTACCGTGTTCCAATAACATTCAAATCACCGTGAATAATCCATTCCAAAATAGAAAGTAATGTATTTGCCTTCAAGAAAACTATAAACAAAACACCAACAATTCAGTATTATTCCGTAAACATGAGAAATTATAAGCAGCGTTATGGTGTAGTCTTTCCCCCATTTCGAATGGTACAATTGGATTCGTGCTTCTTTGTAGTGATTTTTAACGATTTCCGATGCCATTAGTTTTGGAATGCGCGCGGGTATTATGGGACTCTTTAGGGCAATAAATCGAAACTAGGAAAGAAAACATCGTTACGAAAACGTGACATTATGCGAACTTGTTGCACCACGCAACTTTAACGTTCATGCGGCAAAGAAATCGCAAAATAATTCAATGTAGTAGCGTACGAAATGTGCCGCATGAAGGAAGTGATCTCTTATTGAACGGTGCAAAGTGGTTTGAAAATTTAAAGATATGGACTTGAATGATATTTCCGACAATGATACCTATTATGACGATGATGAATACGAGGATATCATCGTTGGCCGAATAAAGGAGCTCATTCGGCCTAAGCTGTGGACATGGATTTTGATCTCCCTGCATATTCTCGTCTTTATGGTGGGTTTAGTTGGGAACGCCTTGGTGTGTATCGCCGTGTACAGGAATAGAAGCATGAGGACGGTTACTAATTACTTCATCATGAACCTAGCGATAGCGGATTTTCTAGTGATTTTAATTTGCTTGCCTCCCACTGTTATTTGGGACGTCACGAGCACTTGGTTCTTTGGAAATGTAGCTTGTAAGGTCGTTCTATATTTGCAGGTGAGTGTAGCCTTAATTTAAATTTGTTTATGCTCGGAGTTCTTGCACATATGTAATACTATTTTGATTCTGTCCTTCTACAACAAACGATTTAATGTTTTCGAACTTCTCTAATTGGATGTTCCAATCAGAAGCTACTGCAATGGTCTATTAGATTTTTGAATAAAGGGTATTAATGTACTCGACTTCAAACACTTAATTCGGCTCCACCTCGCAATTGAAAGGAACTAAAAAAAAATTAATACGCCAACTTGGAACGCTTTGCAACCCAATTAAACAATATCATAACAATATGTAAATTTTATTTTTAAAAAATGTTCCGCGAGCAATCTGAAAAAAACTATTCTAACAATAGAAAATTGAAAAAAGATACAATGAAAAATTAAATATTTATGTGTTTTTCTATAAGACCACATTAAACATGATTAAGAAGAGATTTATTACATAAAAAGATATGAAATATTTTACAATACTATAACATTAGATCAAGGCACGCGAATATTTTGAATATTTAAAACGAATACATTCACCATTTCAGTTTAATCCCCTTAATTTGTTCGCCAATCCTTCTAGCTTCCCTCTCAACCTTTTTGGATTCTCTACTGAAACAATTTTCAACCCTTCTGGCCTCTTCACTTAGACGATCCCCGTCGATAATGATAGCTTTTTGCGGCAATTGGTCTTGCTGCTCTTTCATCTTCTCTATGAGCATTTCAGCTTCTTCTTTCCTTTTCTGTTCTTCTTCTTCTCGAATCCTCCTTTCCTCTTCACGTTGTCTTTGCTCCTCTTCAGCTATCCGTTTTCTTTCCTCTTCTCTTAACCGTTCTCGATTTTCCTCCTCTTGCCTCTTCTGTCGATCGTATTCCTCGCGTTTTTTCCGATCATCTTCGAGACTTTGCTTCAGCGTTTCGAAGATCATGCTGTTTAAGTAAGTGATGATGGATTCTTCGGCTTTGGTGATGAATTCTCTTGTTAGGTGATGGTGTTCTTTATTTTCGTCCATTCCTCTAGCTTGCATGTCCTTGATATCTTCGCTGGTGCTTGTGATCAAGGCTTCTAACTCGTCTTCTTTGACTCGTATGAATTCCTTCACGTCTTCAATGGGATTCTTTGTAGCTATGAAATGACGTACAGATTCTATCACTTCGTTCCTGTTCTTCGAGATTAATTGGTATTTATAGGTGTATTCGGGGCGATCGACTTCATATGTCGTGATTATTTGATCTCGATCCTCCCAGAGAAACGATAATCTATGCCGCAAAGCATGTTTGCACTCCTTATGCTTGTAATAGGTTATCACATCGTCTTTTTCTAATCTGATGCCAGTATTGGTGAAAAAATCCGCAGTTGAAATAGATTCTTCGTTTAAATTTAAGGTTCTACCGCTTGACACCACTTTTTTTGAATTCCGAGGCGATTTTCCGCGAACTATACCTTCAGCCACTAGTTCTGGCGTTAAATTCTTAATATTCTTATTTTCAAGTAAAAATGAGATTATGCGGTGCGTAGCATCGCTACCCAATTTGTGCATTGCCCTAAGCACGCCTCCGTTACAAGAAACCAGCGAAAATTGATACTCGTACTTGCAAAATACTTCGAAAGCGCCCTGAATTAATACCAGCCTAAACGTATCTTTGTTGTTATCGGAGAAATAAGTTATCTCCGCCATATCTTGAGCAGTGCCCTTTTCCGCGCGATTCTGCATATATTCATCACCCTGTTTGATCACTCCGGCCAATCCTTTACCAACTTGAGGAATTGCCAAGACAGCTGTGGAGAGTATTGTACCAGGTTTGCTCGAGCCCAATTTATCCGGTCGACCTTCTAAATATTTCTGCCAGTATTCTAGCTTCTCTTCGAAAGATCGGACGAAAATGTAGGTGAATTCTTTGATGCGATCGTCTAGTTCCATCCTAAAAGAAATATTTTTTTTAGCAAACTAGTATAATCGAAGACTACAACTACAACTAAGAAAATATTTCGCGGAAAGGAATATCTTTAGTTGAAGATGCTCGCGGAAAGCTTAATTTTTCGACTCAGAAAGCTGGCCTAATTTAGCACTTGAGATTTGTAATTTTTCTTTAAAAATGGAAAAGGAACCAGTATCTAAGGGAGATATTCTGAAGCTATAAGAAATTAACATTTTATAATGTGAAGATTTTTTGATAGTACAAAATTATTTTATTAAATTACATCAATAAAGAAGAAAGAAAGCAAAATTAATTACGTGAAAACGTAGATTATGTAACTTTGACATTTTATAGCTTCACAATTGAGCATTGTATATGTCATGACCTAATCTAATGGGAACCTTTTTCCTCAAGATATCCTTTACGTATTGGTTTAGTTTATACCACTTGTTATGATTCATCGTGCACGCTGAAAAACAAAACGACGGCGCTACTGTACGGTAATATAGATCCGGTTCGCGTACACTGCCGTTCAGTGAAGTTCGGTCATATAATAAAAATCTATTATATCACACTGTATACAATTATTAATACATAAAATTAGAAAAATATTAACCATACACTCTTTTCTAAGGGATTAAAGCCGTAAATTATTATGTAAAGTAGAAATATTGCGGCAACCACAATAAAGTCCCTTTTATGATCATTCCAAGAATTTCTCGGAAGTGCCGATCTTTTGAAACGGATCGTTTGGGGATTATTAACGAACAATACATTTAGGAAATATACCGCAGTATCATTCTTGTTTATTTATTGCAGGCGTAAAGATATAAATTTGCTTCATTTTACTGTTAAACGTGTGTTGGTGTGCATCTGCCGTTTTTGCGCGAAAGTTTTGAGTTTGAGTTTACTTCAAAATGGCACGTGGCAAGCCTACTAGTGTAGAAGAACGTTCACGTATTATTACGCTGTTTGAAGAAGGATATTCGGGGCGACAAATTGCTGAAAAAATAAATATGAGAAGTTCAACAGCAAATGACATCATAAAGCAATATCGGACAACTGGAACTATAGAAAATCGTGTTCGTCCCGGAGCATCTAGGAAAACAACAAAAGCTGAAGATTTGAGAATTGTATTATTAAAGCAAACGCAATAGAAAATTAACAGCGCCACAAATAGCAGCCGAAGTCAATCGCGGCCATGAAGAACAAGTTTCGGCGAGTACGGTAAAACATCGACTTCAACCAGCGGACCTTCATGGACTCATGGCCATTCGAAAACCCTTATTACTTCGGGGCAACAGAGCACAACGGCTACAGTGGGCCCGTTCTCATCTAGATTGGTCGTTAGATGATCGGAAACACGTGCTGTGGAGTGACGAGTCAAAGTTTGAGGTTTTTGGACAAAATCGACGAGTTTATGTCCGAAGATCTAAAACCGAAAAGTGATCCGGAACGGCATTGTGCCTGCAGTGAAGCAAGGGCGTAGTTCTGTGTTAGTGTGGGGATGTTTCTCCTTTGCTGGGACGGGAGATTTATGCAGAGTGCAGGGTGTAACGAGGAAGGAAAATTATTTTGCAATACTCCAGAATCATGCAGTGCCATCAGGATTGCGTATAATAGGCCGTAACTTTACATTCATGCATGACGACGACCCAAAACACACTGCGTTGGTGTGTAAGAACTATCTAAAGGAGCAAGAAGAACAGCACACCCTAAAAGTAATGACATGGCCCCCACAAAGTCCAGATTTGAACCCTACAGAGTTGTTGTGGGATGAACTGGACAGGAGGATCCGAAAAATATGCCCAACTTCACAAGAACATTTTCGGAATATTCTGCAACATGAATGGATTAATATTCCACAATCCGTTTTAACAAAACTTATCGAAAGAATGCCTAGAATAGTTAAAGCGGTGATTAACAGCAAAGGAGGTTTTTTCGATGAAAAAGAAATATAATGTTCAGTATATTATATTAGGCTAGAATAACTTTTTATTTATTTATTTTTGTCTTTTTTACCTGTACATACAATAACATTGCATTTTGTTTTTAGTTTCGTTTGTTTCTGCAACCTTTTCATGTTTTTTACCAGCCGACCGAACTTCTCCGAACGGCAGTGTACATTATTTTGCATTTTCATTTGCGTGAACAATAATCTAAGTTAGGTCGACTTAAAAAAAAAGCAAGATCCAGTTAAGTCTTCCAAGATACTTATAAAGTCATCCTGCACCTTTGAGAAAAGGGATGTAAATCAAAGCGTCTTGTAAATGCTCGATATTTTACAGCGCAAAAAGAAAGAACTTCAATGATCAGCGTCTACTTTTCTCTACTTTTACACGTACATCCCCTTTCCTACCCATGTGCAAAATAACGTTTATTTTGCTATGAGAATCATAAGAACACCGACCTAACTTTTCGTGGCTCTACACGACATTCGTTGGCGTATATCTTTTCCATCTTCGAGAGTTAAGACCTTGGATCGACCAGGGAGCGTTTGATGGTGAAAACTTCCAGAACCGAAAAAACCTTGAAGGACACACTTTTGATCTCGCGAAAAATTATTTAATGGTACATCACTAATGAACAGTAAACAAGATACAAAAATCTGATGTACTCAAAAAAAAAAGCACCAACAGATAGTACGCGAACAGACGCTTACGATTTAAAAACCCATAGAAACAAATAAAAAAAAAAACAAGCCAGAACCAACGTATTATGCAACTTGACACGACAAAGGACAATACCGTAATGTAAAATTATTAAACATCGCCTAAGTTATCTTGATATATTTGAACGAATAATATATTCCAATTCAGTTATTCCCATAATGCGACGTATCAATTTGATCATATTTCCTAGAATTTATGTCGGTTCGCAACCGCAGTTTAGATAAAGCACTATGTAATTGCTTTTCGATAAGGAATAAATATTTATCCTATTTGTACCTGTATATCCCATATCTTACAATTAGATAATATACTGCACTTTTTTAATAATATCGAAGGTACGTAGATTGAGAAAACAGCTATCATTAAAGACGTTTATTTCATTTTGGAACAAATACGCCAATATTACATTGGCGAGCAGGACCACGTTATGAAATTATTTACCGTCTGTGCGTGTACATTTAGAAAATAAAATTCAGGCTGAACTGAAAAATAAAAAAGGGTGCTTGTGCGTGGATGAAACAACTGATTGGAAAAAAAGATCTGTACTTAAGGTTATGGTGCGCTAAATAGAACCACATCAATCGTCATCTTCGATTTTATTAGCTTCTAGACAAACATAAGAACGTACTGCCCAAGTAATTTCAAAAGGGGTGTTAAGCACATTGGAAAAATTTGAAATTCAAACATTTTTTTAATTGTGCAAATATAACATCACTTTTGTTTCCACTTTCTTCAAAGCGTTCGTTATATAGATTTAAGAGCAAGCACGATATTTCACAAAAATATTCCTTTGTTACTTACCTACTTTTATATTCTATCTTTAGTTTGGAAAAATTTACGCAAACAATTCGAAGCAAACAAAGCGATAGCGAATCACATTTATTTTACATTTAATACAGCAACTTTCGACAGTTTCTGCACTAGTAAAATTCACCGACTGGAAAGTAGTAGGGAGATAGGAAGATAGCGTTTTCAGAAACCATAATAAAATAAGAGGAGATATGAATCAGCTGGGAAACACAACGCAAAGTGCAAGGCTGGTCACATACATGCTTCGTAGCATGTAATATACAGTTGGAAATATGTAGTATACATTGTATGGTATGTACACTACCGTCCATATTAGTTCGGACACCTAGTAAAATGTTGTAAACTCTACTAAAAGATAATATAATTGCGTTTATATATAAATAGCATATTTATATTAGGTCCTTTATGAAGTTTATAACCTATTGTACAGGCAAACTTCCAAGAATATCGATTAGAGAATGATTAAAAACCTATTGTATTTTATGGCCCAATATAGTAATTTTCAGGATAATCCTCATCGGCACAAATAGGATTATTTTTGGGACAATACTGCAGGTAATAAATTTACAATACTCTTTGGGGTGGGAGCAGGCCATCCGAAAGTTTATTGTGTATTGATAAATGCTTTTGTTTCTAAATAAACCTGCTTGTGCGTGCGTTAGTGTTAATAGCGTATTAAAGTTATTAAAATGCCGAGAGGAAAACCGACAAGTTTACAAAAGCGCTCTGTAATTGTTGCTTTTCATCAAGAAGGTTATTCAGTGCGTCAAATTTCCGAAAAAATACATGTTAATAAATCGACTGTTGTGAGTGATATCATTCGGAGACATCAACGCACGGCCAGTTTAAGAGATCGAGCACGTTCAGGTCGTAAGAGAAGAACAACTCACGCCGACAATGAGCGTATAAAATTGCTGAGCAAGCGAAATAAGAGACTGACAGCACCAGAAAGCGCCGCCGAAATAAATCGCGACCGTACAAGAAAAATTTCTGTTATTACAGTGAAAAGACGATTAAAAGCTGCAACTCTTCACGGCCGCATTGCAACAAAAAAAAACCCTACTTCGACGGGGAAACAGGCAAAAACTGCTACAGTGAGCAGAAACACATAGAAATTGGACAGTGGATGATTGGAAAAGGGTGCTATGGACTGATGGGTCAAAGTTTGAGGTGTTCGGACAATCAAGGCGCGTTTTTGTAAGAAGAGCGAAAGTCGAAAGAATGTTGCACGATTGTGTAGTGGCAACTGTCAAGCAAGAAAGAAATTCTGTGCTTGTTTGGGGTTGTTTTTCCTACGCCGGTACAGGAGACTTGAAGCGAATCGAAGGTATTTTGCGAAAAGAAGGTTATTTAGAAATACTGCAAGAAAATGCAACACCATCGGGCCAACCTCTAATCGGCGAAAATTTTGCATTCATGCAGGACAACGACCCCAAACACTCAGCAGTGATATGTAAAAATTTCTTAAATGAAGAAAAACATAATGGCACTTTACAAATAATGACATGACCGCCGCAAAGCCCTGATCTAAACCCCCTCGAGCTGTTATGGGATGAACTGGACAGGAGGATCCGAAAAGTATGCCCTACATCCGTAGGCCACCTGTGGAACATTTTACAAGAGGAATGGACTAACATGCCAAATAGAATCCTTGAAAAACTAGTGCAGCGGATGCCTCGGATTGTGAAAGCTGTTCTTCGCGCAAAAGGGAGTTTCTTTGATGACCGTTTATTTGTTTATTTTTCGTTGGAATTACTTCTTTTTACTTTTATACTTTAATTTTAATCGCTATTAATAAAATGCAATAAAAATTTAAGTTTTAGAAAAATGGGTTTGAATATTTTCTCGTTTTTTTAACATTTATTTGTGTGTCCGAACTAATATGGACGGTAGTGTATATATACGGATGCCAGTAAGTGACTAGTTCGAGATATTCAGCGCGAGCCAGATTGCTAATCGTCTGCGTATTTCCTTCGTTGGGAAAACCCTAACGTCCGGTAGAAATAGTCTGGCAATATATGCTTGGAATTATTTTAGTTTTTTGCGTATCTAGCCCCATCGCGATTGTAACTTTTTTTCTTGTACGTTAAGGTACTCACGCGTCATTCATGGAATAGTAAAGGAAATACATTGTTTGATTTATTTAATACAGTGCATCTACCATATAATAAAACAACAAGAGAAATAAAAATACACAAACGCGCTGTATTCCCGTCGGGATGTAGTTGAATATCTGGTGGGTGTTGATACCGAATTACATTCTGGTCAAAGGGAGAATTTGTTTGAATAATATATGGGAAGTGTAGGGTGCGCATTTTGAGAATTATGTCGATCCAACTAGTTCGTTAGCACGGCCCGGCGTTTGTCAGCGTCCGTCAGTTTCACCGGTTGTCGTTCGATAGGTTTTTCTAGCTTAAGGAATTACGTTTTTTTCATTTACCCTCGCTTGAAAGTTAGTTGTTAATGTTGGGAGGCGTTGGGAGGCGAAGCAACGTGGCTCTCTTCCCTCCAGTTTCCTTTAAATCTATTTTCTTTCTTGGTCTTAGACTTACCCAGTAAACACATTACTGAAACGTTTTGCCTTAACGTTTGTACGTAATTATCGAATCGTTACGAAAATATGTTTCATGTAAGTATTAGAAACATGTGATGATGATGCTTAGAGATGACAAAGGCAGGTGAAATTATTAAGTATGCAACACGAACCCTTTCTTATGAGACGAATAGACACGAGTCTGTCTAGTCGCTGCAAAAAAGTAATAATTTCACATGCCTTGGTCATTTCTAATGATGTAGTAGTACTTTGTTTACGTTTTAGAAAAAAACAGTGTTGTTAGTTTTGAAACATTTTAGATTTAAACGCAGAGACGAACTCTGTTCTGCGTAAATTTCCTATCTAGAATTAATTTATTTTATTTATTATTATTATTATTATTACTATATATTTTATATTATTGTTTTATAAGTTTTGAAACTGACATTTTTGAAAATTTATATACTTTACTAATATTCAATAAAAGAAAGGTTATTCCGTTAATTCTGAATTTAATAGCTCTTTTACACAACAGAAAAAAGAGAATGCAATTACCATATGTAATATTAAAGACAAATATGAAAGCTCTGCAATACTGAGATAATATATGTACATGTACTATAAATGTCCCTCCGTTTAAGTTGAGCTGGTTCCAGTGTAGAGTCTACAACTCCCGTGGATTCGTGAAGAGACACAACGTATCAGTACACTCCACAATACAATTAATCAGTTTTTCGGGATACGTGCTTCGAAAACATGTGAATTTTCATTTGTAAGCCATAATATACATAATTCCTCGATAATTTTAAAAAGTTCCAATAAAACTCATCATCATCTATCAGCATTAATGTGTCATATTTATACAAAGCAGTTGTAAAAACTAATTAGAGGCTCTATAGGATGAAAATCTTCTGTATTATGTGTTAAAAAATCCGGAGTTTTAAAACAGTGATAATGTAATATAAGTCAGTTTGATATCGCAAGTTATTCCAAGAACTTTAACTAAATTACATCGTTTAAGAGCTATGCCATTAATGGAGTAATTGTAAGATAGGAAATATTGCTCCTGGTGAAAGACATCGTTTTGGATCTATTGTTGTTTAAATGCAAGGGATTTAACTCAATCAATTTATAGAGTTATTCAAGATCCTCCTGCAGTAATCTGTGCTCATCCGCCATTTTTGCAGATCTATAAATTTTTAAATCATGACCATATAGCAAACATTTAGACGAACATTCAACATCATTGATAAACATTAAGAATAACAAGTTTTGAGTGACTTCACTTGTGCATCGATATGTACGAGATCTAAAACCATGACATTTCACATAATATCTCTGCCGGTAAGATAAGACTTAAGTAGTTCCATGACGTTCTGAGAATGACCAAACTCATTTAATTTACTAAGGAGTAAGGAATGCTAAACATGATCAAAAGCATTCGAAATGTTCCTAAAGATCATGTGCATCAATTGATTCAGAAACATAGTCATTGAATACACATATCTTTGACGAAACTGTGCTGGAGGACACTGACTAGCCTCGGGTGTCAGTGTCTTCAGTTTAAAACCGCTTAAATAGCATAAATTCAAAAAGTGTTGATATATTGGAAAGAATGGATATCGGTCGATAATTAATAATATCGTTCTGGCTGCCAGCCTTAAAAACAAGAATGACACGCGCGGTTTTCCAACAGTTAGGGAGTTAAATTCACTTTATATTGTGGAATTCTACATAATTTCTACATCCTGTGGCATATAAAAGTTTTAACTAGACAGACTCGTTTTTTTTTTTTTGTTTTGTAGACTCTCGGGGAAACCAATAGACAACACGAACTCATTCTCATGAGGCGAAGAAACACGAGTCTGTCCCTTCTCTGCTAATTTCGTGAAGCGCATCTTGTTTCTGCAGGCTTAACATGAACGAATTCGTCGTAACATCGATCTCTCCGAGCAAAAAAAAAAAGATTTTTGAAAAAGAAGTACGGAGCTGTTCTTCGAAATGAATAATGGTTAGGGAAATACTGACACAAAGATCATTGAACGTTTATTGTATTGTATATTTACAGGTTATAATACGTAATTTATTCTTGGTTTAGGTGGAAGAACAGGAGCTCTACTTTTAGACACCTCTAAATGTAGACTTTTATGTATTAGTGTTTTGTTTCGCCTGATTTAAAAGCTTTTAGTCAAACCTTTCTAATCAAGATCATGAACCGTATTTATCTACGGTTTTTGGTCTGCGCGATATTTCTTTTAGACTAGTTTATGGTTGACTACAAGTGAAAGGATTCTTGCAGATGGAAAATGTCTACAATGCACAGGTATTTGTCATTGAAAACAACATTTTCTACGTCAGTAGGCTCATTAACCACGAGATTCTTGAAGATTAAAAACTAAAGATTAGATGCATGATTCTTCATTTTAATTACGTAAACACAAGAAGAAAAACGCTGCATATTTGCCACATCTGTTTATTAGAACAAATTTCAACATTACAAAAACTGAAGCGAAAGAATATATCAATACATTTTTCATTGATTTTACATTAATTTTATGCAAGTGTTAATTAATTAATTAATAGTATCTTCTATAACTAATTAGAGAAAAAATCGCTATATTTGATTGAAGATATGCTCTTTTGTTTTGTTTTGTTTTCAAGTCCTACGGTTATATATTCCAACGAGAACTACGATCATTTTGACAAAATTCTCAATTGCTTTAATGAAATCGAGCATCATTTTACCAAAAAAGAATAGCGCTATAGCCACGCAAAAGACAAAGACCGTATAAGCGGGATATTTGGCCGTGCAAAAGGCACTGAATGAGGCCGCGCAGGATCATCTCAGCAGGTTGATGGTCGTCTTTTTCGGCAAGTCGCCGCTTTATCTCTTTTAGACCTTCTTTCATCTCGTCAACTTGTATCTGGAAATTCTGAAATTCTGATTGTATAACGGTTTTGATGTCCTGAAAAGGAATTTGGCGATTAATGTATCGACGTGCAGCTTGGATCAGTGCATCTTTTTCTTCTGGATTCGTATCGTGGGTAGCGGTGCATGCCGATCGTTTAATTTTGGAAGACGAAGGCAGCTGCGGCGGGGATTCCCATGGAAATACAGTCCTATGACCAAGTTCTCTTATGATGCCGTCTTTTTCCATGCAAGTCCTTACGCCGTTCTCCTCTGCAAGGCAAACGTTTGCTTTTCCGAAGAATTCCGATGTTGTTATTGGAGAGTTGCTAGTTGTAATTAGAGATTTGCCTTTATGTCTGCGTATCGGGTGCCTCGGAGATACACCGTGGAGCACCCCTCTCGTTATAAGTTCTACGCTTAGATCTCCTGCTTCAAGCGCGTTTTTATCAACGTCGTTGGAGGTCAGGTACGAAAATAGACGGACGCACGCGTCTATTCCAAGTTTCTGCATTGCTCTTAGCTCTCCAGCTTCGGTCGTCACTGATGAGAACGGTTGACGGTACCTATCATATATTTCAACACCTGCTTTAATTAGGACATCTCTGCATTCGTTGGCGTTTCGATCGTGAAAGGAAATTACTGATATTAGTTTACGGGCTTCGATTTTTTCATTGTACTGCTGGCGAAATCGATCGGCATAGTTAATTGCGCCGGCTACGGCTTTTCCGGCGCACGGAACGGCTGAAGCCGCTGATGAGCATACTTCAGCAAAGGGTGTCGTTTCGATTTTATCCGGTCTCCCATGCTGGTATTTCCTCAGTGTAGAAAGCTTGTCTTCGAATGAAGTCACAAAGAAGCGGATAAACTCATTGCAATTGTTGTCCGAGGCAGTGCTGGAACAACGATCGGAAATGAAAACTTTAGAATCGGTTAGATAAAAAAATTAAATAAATATTTCAAATATTTGTGTGGTTCCTACGGTAGGAAATGCAAAACCAACAAAGCCATATCTTTAAATACTGATAAAAGTCAGACAAGAAAATACAGCGTGTTCAAATTGTATATGAAAGTTGTTTGGAGAGGTCTTGTTTGTCAGTTTCGACCTATGAAGTCATTTTTAATATGGCGTTTTTTTTACCTGTTTGATAAAGCTATTTATTTTTCAAGTTGTGACTGTTAAAATAATGATTATTAACAATGTTACAAAAAATAAAATATAAAAGTTTAAAATTTTATTAGAAGAATTTGAAACTTGTATCAAAAGATGTGGCAAAAAAGCGAAATAAGAATGTATATAGATATGGCTGAGAGCGAACAGCAAACAGCGGTTCCATGTTCTTTTACTGATCCTTAACATTGTTTCAGAAGCTCAGAACCGTATCTCTTAGCCCTTCTTTTCTGAAAATCGAAATTCTGGCGGTTATTCGAGATTGTTCTAATTGGTTTAAACGTTGTTTCAAGAATCGTATCTTTTACAGATTCAAAGCTAGTAGAGGACGACACCCTCCGTTAAAAAAGCAAAATTCTGATAGCTGCGGGTGGTCCTAGATTTGTTCTTCAAAGTCCTAGAATTGTAAGCTCATATCTAGTGTATAGGCATGAAACGATATTGCGCTCCGCGCCTTTCGCCGTACTCAAATGTTAAAAATAATGTCAATATAAATATAATATAAAAAATAATATAAAATATGGGTATTCGATTGATTTTTTTAATTTTCAATTTTACAAAAAAGGGCGGTTACCCGCATTTCGTTTTTTGGCCATATCTTTTGATCTGCAAGAGATTGTGGAACAATGTTTAGAACAACTAGAACAACCTGGATTAAAAAAAAAGTGGGACTAACTTCATACTTTTTTACTTCGCTTTTTAGCCATATCTTTCGATATATGAGGGACTTCTCGCGAAAAACTAGGCTGATTGTGAATTTACCTTCACAGTTATTGTAAAATATCCTTTTTTAACTATCGATGACGTAAGATACACTTTTCTAATTGTTCGATCTCTACAAACAAACAATTTCGCCAATTTATTGCGCTGTAAAACGAAATGCAGTTGAACAGGTTTTTGCACTGTACTTACTTCTCATAAGACCTTGCCACTCTGCTACGATTGTCCAGAATCAGATCCACGCTAGCTTAACCTTGAACACTAGCAGATGTACGATGCGATACTCTGAAATTATTAATACGGCTTGTTATTGTTACGACAATCAACGGAATTTTTTCAAGGAAAACGACGAAATGAATAAATTACTAAAGATGAATGTATATATTTAGAGATTGAAACTTTTACTTTATTTCTTGGTTATTTGGCGCCTGCTGGATTAAAAAACGAGTTCGTTTTGAAACTAAGTCGTCGAATAATGAATAAAGAAGCAGAACAGGTTAAAAAAAAAATATTGGTTAAATAAAATTCCTTGCTTAATTGTACTATCAGCTTCACGTTAATGCCTGATATAATAGAAATGGATGAGATTACGATATGGAGAGAGGATAATTTCATGGTGATAAGGCAGTATAGAACCGAGGCTAACCGATATTTTATTTGGACGTATGGGTGGACAAAGAACATACAAGAGAAGAAGTCGACACAAGTGTCAGTATTTCTCGACAAATGTCTAGTGAAGGCTATCGTACTTCCATATCGGTTCCGATGTAGGTTTCTTCGAAGATGGATTCTTGCGGTTCCAGTACAGAACCCTTTCTGGTGGAATAGTTTCAGACCATATTACTTCAATTACCTCACAATTATGAAATTGAGATGGACAACGCACCATACCATTGGCGAGAAACTGAAAAGACCTCAACCTCTAGCTGGAGAATGTGTGATATTCAGGAATTCCAACGATCCAGTATGAATATGGTTCACGTTGTCACGTTGTCGATGAAACAAAAACGAAGGTAGAAAAAATTGTTATAAGGGTACCACTACGTAATAGGCAAGGTCTGTAACAGCGGGTACCACCTATTAAATTCGGAAAAATTATTTCGAGAATTCATGAATTTCCACTACGAGGCGAATGATGTAAGAAAAACTATTTAATTGCAACATGCTTTGTTCTATCCCTACTATCTATCGTAAAACAAACGCATGCGAAATACTCGGAAGTAGAGGAACAGGAGCTGGCCTGTGGCAAGAAACAACCATATGTTCGTTCTATCCCAATAAATCCACGAACACAGACTGACAAATTGGCCTTGCTTCTCGGTTTAACAAATTGATATTCAATTTCATGTAAAAGGTTTCGTAAGCATCTATTCCTCGCGGTAAAGTTACATTCTTAATTAATTTCGGTTTTTCTAATGTAATATTGTGTCCGGTTTCCTTTATGTGTTGCGCTACAATGATGATTCAATGTATCAGAAAAGACTAATTTACAGAATTTCGTCATGGTCGTACTTTTAAGAAATAATGACTCTTTCATTCGATGAGAATCTCTGTCTTTCGAGCAAAAGTTTGAGCCTAGAAAATGCTCCTTTCTTTCGTTCTACTGAACATGTCGCAAGCATTGCTTTGGAGGATCGAAGAACAGTTAGTTAATGCTAAATGGCGCACAACAATTCGTTTGCCAAAAGTCATCGGTGAAATCAGGAAAAACAATCGACAACCTCGTACCACCCTTCATCATGACAATACTAGTTTTCATACAGCACGTCAAGCAATTGATTATTTGAAGGAAGAAACTGTCTCGTTACCCGTATTCACCTAATTTTTTGCCTAACAACAGCGATTTTTATCGCCTCAAGAAGCTGTTAAGATCTTCAAAATCTATATCACCTTCAGGATGAAAAAAATTGTTTCGAGAATTGCTTCGAACGTGCACAAAAGTTTTAATTGAGAAAAACGATAGTTGTGAAGTAACCATTAGATTTAAGTAAAGACAATGAATGTGTTTAAAAATAGAGAATTTCACTGAAAGAGCATCTAAAAGGCGACTTTGCAGGCAATTTGGAGCAGATCCTTAGGACAGGGGTTAGAGAAGGATTCCATTCACTATATTTGTTTTCAAAGGACTCTAGTATGAATAGAAGATATAAAATTCAAATTTGTTAAGCGATGTAATTTTTTTTTCGATATAATAAATATTGGCACTGGTATATGGTTTCTTTTGGCTTCAATTTTAATAGTAAATGCAAATTTAATTAGTTTTGTATGGCGATTTTTCCTAATAAAAAGCAATTAAACCATTTCAACACGTGTGGCACAGTGGGTGGTCTGAAGAAAACGGATACAAAAGCATACTTCTTTGTTTGTTGCTAGTCGCTGATAATCTTCGTGTGTCAGAAAAAATTGCTACAGGCAATCACAGTATTACGCAACGAAACGTTGGACAACATAAAAATACAATTTAATTAACGAAAGTTCTTTGAAGTTCAACGATGAAATAAAAATGTCGAAATTCTTGAGGAAACCTTGTTTGTTACAATAAACTTTTGCTCAAGAATTTCGCAACTTTTATTTCAACGTTAGAAATGCAGCTTTGCGTAAATAAAACTTGCCAACGGAGGGACTCTGAATGTGTATTTAAGAAACTAAAGCTAGCTTATCTCTTAGAGTTCGAGCATTGTGAAATAATTTGAAAATAACATTTTAGTCGTTTCTACTATTTATAGTTGCCTATGTACACTGCCGTTCAGTGAAGTTCGGTTATACAATAAAAATCTATTATATCACACTGTATACAATTATTAATACATGAAATTAGAAAATATTCAGCATACACTCTTTTCTAAGGGATTAAAGCCATAAATTATTATGTAAAGTAGAAATATTGCGACAACCACAATAAAGTCCCTTTTATTATCATTCCAAGAATTTCTCGGAAGTGCCGATCTTTTGAAACGGGTCGTTTGGGGATTATTAACGAACGATAAATAAACAAATAATAAAAATTTTTTTAGAAAAAATCGTGATTCTGAGGGACACCTGGGCTTTTTCATTATTTTCTTAATAACAAATTATTTAATTAAAATTTATATGTTTACTGGGAAGTTAGCTTCTTGTATTTTTCTTTTAAAAAGGTTTAAAAATTTGATAAACAAAGGAAGGCACGTGACAATTTGCTTATCGACAGTTTTTATCTGATTTATAACCCTTGCCTGAGGATCAGCTGTGCATGGCTCGAAACTTTTTCACAGCAAAATATTTTCGGCAGCAATATAGCCGAATCTAAAGTTAAGCATGGAAATAGAACATTAAAACAGAATTTAAGAACAAAACACAAACAGTTGTTAAAAACTTCTTTGATGAACTTGCAAAGGGTTATCGTTTTAATAATACAGAAAAGTCATTTTAATTAGATGTATTAAATACAACGTATATTAAAGCATATTAAATAATTGTTCATGTTTGAAAAGAAGAGGAGATTAAAAATCATGCAACAAAAATTAGAGAAACATTTAAAAAAGCCTTCTTCTAAAAATTTTGCCGTACAACTTATTCCATTTATAAAAGCTCTCAAAGAAGAAATGGGAAGAGTCAAAAGTAATAGAAAACTGGAAGAAATGGCAATAATTAATGCGTACAAGTTGGCCAGATTCATAATTTTAAAAAGGTCATGTTAAAAATTAAAGTCTATTAATTATGGACGTAATTCTATGACACAAGAAAACATTGAAGCCGAAACAGCCGAACAAGTGGAAATACAACATTACCTTGACAAGTTGGCCAAGTTAAAGTCAGGGTAACCCCCTTAGGGAGAGTTTTTATATATTTTTTTTAATCGTACATGATTTCAAGGGGCCCAGTAACAATATTTGGGGGCTACAATTTATAGTTACGTTACTACTTGGGTGTATATGCAATAATCGTTATAATTTCATATGAAATATATAAAACAATTGTATCTGTTAGGCATTAAGAATAATATAAACAAAAAATTGATAATGGATGATATATAATAAAAGTGAACGTGCACGTACCTGCGCGGTTTTTTTTTACATACACTAACACAACCTTTATCGCTTAAACGCAACTGATTCTAAGGTTAAATGTTGGGTGACATGCGGTTTGCGGTATATATAGTTCGAATGGAATGTAAGTAGAAAGAGCCTGCGCGTTACAAAACTCGCTAACTTTAGACTATTCTAAGGTTCATACATCTCGCGTACAAGTTCAATATTTATTACTGTTATAACAACGTACTTCCCCTGTTCACGTTTTTTTTTTATGAATCACTAGCGAACTCGCTCAATTACGTTAGCTATCAATAGCTTTATACTCTGCTCGGTCTTTACTTGTAATTCATTGCCCGCTATGTAAATGAAATGACCACGACTCAAACAATATTTTCTCGAAAGCTGCTTCGAATTATTGTTAAAATTTGGAAAAAAAGGGAAATTTACCTGTCAAAGTATCGAAAGCGGTGGAAAGTGCAGTATCGCAACTTATTCCTCAAAAATCTGCAAGATAATATGGACGAAAAAAACGAAAAAAAGCGGTGTGTTGAAAAGAACATTATGAAAATACCTCAAAATGTATTGCTAGCTTACTTCGAATACAAAATTGTGAAAGTGGAACCTCCATCATTTTACAGTGCGCCCGGAAAGTCTGAAAATACGCAAATAACAACGTTTTTGAGGAAAATCGTAAAACATGTCAATTAATGTTTTAATAGCAGCAGTGTCGTGGAGGCATAATCGGTTACAGAATTGTGGGATCT
The DNA here is from genome assembly GCA_902654985.2 of Oryctes borbonicus. Lineage (NCBI taxonomy): Eukaryota > Metazoa > Arthropoda > Insecta > Coleoptera > Scarabaeidae > Oryctes > Oryctes borbonicus. Next base: position 1,668,622 of record LR736875.1, read on the forward strand.
TTCTTCTTTAATAATAATTTAACGGGAAAAAGGGCTTTTAAGGAACCAACTAATTTCTGAGATGGCAATATCCCAATAACGAAAATCCTGATTTACCCAACCGGAGGATATGGATGCAGCAGGATGGTATCCCTCAATATCATACAAGAGATGTACACTACCGTTCAGTGAAGTTCGGTCATACAATAAAAATCTATTATATCGCACTGTATACAATTATTATTAGAAAAACGTTCACGCATTATTACGCCGTTTGAAGAAGGATATTCGAGGCGACAAATTGGTGAAAAAATAAATATGAGAAGTTCAACAGTAAATTACATCATAAAGCGATATCGGACAACTGGAACTATAGAAAATCGTGTTCGTCCTGGAGCATCTAGGAAAACAACAAAAGCTGAAGATTTGAGAATTGTATTATTAAGCAAACGCAATAGAAAATTAACAACGCCACAAACAGCAGCCGAAGTCAATCGCGGCCGTGAAGAACAAGTTTCGGCGAGTACGGTAAAACGTCGACTTCAACAAACGGACCTTCATGGACGCATTGCCATTCGAAAACCCTTATTACGTCGGGGCAACAGAGCAAAACGGCTACAGTGGGCCCGTTCTCATCTAGATTGGTCGTTAGATGATTGGAAACACGTGCTTTGGAGTGACGAGTCAAAGTTTGAGGTTTTTGGGCAAAATCGACGAGTTTATGTCCGAAGATCTAAAACCGAAAAGTGATCCCGAACTGCATTGTGCCTACAGTGAAGCAAGGGCGTAGTTCTGTGTTAGTGCGGGGATGTTTCTCCTTTGCGGGGACGGGAGATTTATGCAGAGTGCAGGGTGTAATGAGGAAGGAAAATTATTTTGCAATACACCAGAATCATACAGTGCCATCAGGATTGCGTATAATAGGCCGTAACTTTACACTCATGCATGACAACGACCCAACACACACTGCATTAGCGTGTAAAAACTATTTAAAGGAGCAAGGAGAACAGCGCACCCTGAAGGTAATGACATGGCCCCCACAAAGCCCAGATTTGCACCCGATAGCGTTGTTGTGGGATGAACTGGACAGGAGAATCCGAAAAATATGCTCAACTTCGCAAGAACATTTACGGAATAATCTGCGACATGAACGGATTAATATTCCACAATCCGCTTTAACAAAACTTATCGAAAGAATACCTAGAATAGTTCGAGCGGTGATTAACAGCAAAGGATGTTTTTTCGATGAAAAAAAAAATAATGTTCAGTATTATATTAGGCCAGAATAACTTTTTATTTATTTATTTTTGTCTTTTTTACATACATGTACATACAATAAAATTGCATTTTGTTTTTAGTTTCGTTTGTTTCTGTAACCTTTTCATGTTTTTTACCAACCGACCGAACTTCTCTGAACGGCAGTGTACGTCGATATCTTGATCACACGTTTGATCGGGAGGAGAAGGTCAATCCAGTGGCCAGTGAGATCTCCCGACTTAACCCTACTTGATTACCTCTTATGGAGTTACTTAAAAAGTAAAGCATACGTTATGAAACCTCACAATATAATTTTTCTCAAAAAGATTACTTGCGTTGTTGCTTGGATGTTTGCAGACATCAGACGCATTTTATGCAGATTTTAATGGAGCATCAATATATAGTGGTAGGTTAATTTAAAAAACTTTGATATGTATTTTTTTTGTAACACCCCGTGTAATACAAAAGAGTGAGATGGCACCAGCCTGACGCTATCCCCTTCGAAATAAAGCAATCATTGGAATTGATTGAGAAACAAGGTAACATACAAAAAAAAATACAGGACGAACTGAAAATCTCCTCCTTTTTGAGGTCGATTAAAAACATTAAATAAGTTGATAGGCGACATAGCCCTTGTAAATTCTGTTAATAGTGCGTAATAGTACGGGGACTGCCAAATCTTCGGGGCATCCCCGCTTTGCGCGGTCTGCGGGTGCCTTATCTACGCCATTGGACGGTAGACACCAGGTTCGGAAATCACATAGCTCATTACCATTACCGCTACGTTAAAACGGAATAAAGGAAACCAGGCATGATATTAAATCAGCAAACCTCAAATTAATTAAGAATGTAACTTTGCCGCGGGAATTAAATAGGTACCTACGAAACCATTTATTTGGGAAAAGCGCTACTTTAGCACTCATCTAATTTATTTATTTACGTAAAACGGACACATTTTTTGGGGGTTGAGGATAGATAGGCAGTAAAAGTTGGTACTTATAAATAGCGACGGAACAAGGGATGTTAGAATTAAAATCTTTCCACGAGTTGTAAAAACGATCAACAATTAACTAGTAGGATGCGGAGTGTACCGATATCTTTGTGTTCGTTGTACTACCCCATAGTGCTTGCTATCATTATTGGTACTAGATTAGTTTCGATTGTAAAATTTGTTCAATTGAAATAAGCAAATATTATTTATATTTGCTTATTTCAATTATTAAAAAAAAAATAATAAATAAATATTAAAATATTTATTTATTTCATAAGAGACGTAAGTGGAGTTTTGCGGCGGAGGATGTTATTTGCAAGTTGAGTTGAAGCCGAACTGAACAGTACACCTAGCAATACTATAAATGTTTAATCTTCAACTAAAACGTGCAAACATACGTAAGTAAATAATTATTTTCTTTTGATTTCAGACCGTATCCGTCACAGTATCAGTACTAACGTTGACGTTCATTTCAATAGATCGATGGTATGCGATATGCTTCCCGCTCAAATTTAAATCAACAACTGGAAGAGCGAAGACAGGCATTTTGATTATCTGGATATTGGCCCTTCTCTTCGGTAAATAGGTAGCTTTTATATAGATAAATGTCAATAACCTAGTCATAAATTGATAGCATCAATGCAATTAGAGCATTCCTTAAAAATTACAAAACCGGATGTTGATTAAACACGTAACTTAGCCGCGAGAATTAAACGCGTACGAAACGATTTACATTAAAAGGAACACCAATTTGATGAATAGAGAGGAGAAGAGATTAGCGTACGTCGCACATGTTCTACAATATTGACGTAGGTTTCCACGCCCAGAACCTGTTAAAGCTAAAATCGAAAACTCAACGTTTCGCTCACAATCGTATGGGGCTTCCTCAGGAGAAAGAAAGGCGGTAGGGCACGGTGGCTCAACGTGTCAACCACGACAGAGGCGAAACTAACTGAGCGGGAAGCAATTGATCGCAGTAACTCAGTATGCGAACCAGCCGGAAATCAACCGCGGGTTCCTTCAGGAGAAGGAAAGCAGTTAGCGTATATCCTGAGTTACCGTGCTAACTGTGGCATACCATCTTTTTTTCTCCTGAAGAAGCCTCATACGATTATGGGGGAAACGTCGAGTTTTCGATTACCTACCATGACTCGGTCCAAATTCAGACTACGTTTAGTTTTAACACATGTTTTACGTTTCGTACTACAATGACAAGAGGCCCTTTCATCTATTTTTTCATATTCTTCTCCTATGTTGGTTGTACGGGGTGTAAACTGCAAAAGGAGCTACTTGTAAATAATTTCTTTTCGAGTATAGAATCTTAAAAATTTCTTTAAAAATGAGGTAAATAATTGTGGCAAACTTTACACTTGTGTTAAATCTAATTTCGTCGTTAATCAAAAGTTTCTTACTGTTACATTTGAAATAATATTCGGTGGTTTGCAATGTTTCACTTACATCAGCTGATTTTTGATTTTCCTATGCCTTCGCAAAGTATATTTTCTAACAGTGCCGCTACTGTCATTTGAGGACGACTTTGGATATTCCAAATTCAGATTGCAAACAAAGCAAACACTTACTCGATAATCGACTTTTTTCGATAGCAGCTACTTCATACCAGACATAACGCAGAATTTTGAAATTTGAAAATTTATCTTTCAAATATATATTTTAATCTACAGCTTATTTCTACATATGTAAACAATTCTTCAGATATTCCTGAATTGATTGTGTATTACGCTAAGGAACAAAACTATTACGCCATACAGACCCATCTTTTGACGCAATGCACACCGAGTTGGTCGAGAAAAACGAACCACATGTGGAATCTTTTCAAGATGCTTTCGTTGTATCTGATCCCGTTGATCGTAATGGCGACAAGTTACTGCAATATCATATACGTTTTATGGAAACCGAAGAAACACCAGCACGAACTAGGTATGTTGGTAGATAATTCATATCTTCGGCCTAAAAATACATATATCCTTATTCTTGTTCATAGATATAGTGGACAATGCTCAGGTGTACACGTTTGTTATCCCGCCAAATGGTAGCACCAAAGGTCAACTTCAATCGCGAAAAAAGGCCGCGAAAATGCTCGTTAGCGTCGTCATAATGTTTGCAATCTGTTACTTTCCAGTGCATCTCCACAATGTTTTGAGGTATGTATGGCGTATTGGAAAAAAATCTAATTGGAAATCTATTGAATGCATTTTGAAGAATGTACTTGTATAGAGCAGAGCCTGTAAAATCGTACCACTTCGAAAATTGTGGTTATTCCTGCTTCTTGTTTGCAGTAGAAGTGGTAGGTTCTTGAGCAACATGTCTTTCGTGCAATAGTTCAATGTCAATGTAATTGTTACCTTTAATTTCTAATTCTGTATTATTGTTACCGTCATTATTACTACATTCTTCCTTTTAAACTATCTTCGTGGCAACAAAATCGCTTTCGCGTATTCAGTAACCAGCTGCTTTGAAGCAATCTACAGTAGCGGCTATGAAACCAGCTCTAGAATAGGCTTCGGTTAGTAGAGAAGTTATATCACATTAAGACTATACCTTGTTTTGACATGTTTGCACTTTTTGCCCTTTTTGCTTTTTTTTTGCCCAAGAAGCTCCGCAGTCAGTCTTGCCGCGTATGCAGATGACACAGCTGTATATGCTGGCACTAGCAATAAGGTGGTTTGGTGATGGCAATGTGCAGTTGATGAGCTTATTGAGCGGCCATACAAATGGAAGCTTTGCATTAATGAAGCCAAGAGCGTGGCAGCTTGCTTTACTACGCAGCGGATCCGTCAAGAATATCAATATTAGCGCCGTTCGTCTTTCATGGTCCGCTGACATGAAGTATCTTGGCGTTATATTAGAGCAGGGACCTATTATTACTTATGGGGCGTTAACATGAAGCACAGCTACACATTACCATATCCAGTGATCTAGGAATCTCCAGTTTGATAGAACTCTACAGGAAGAGCACGAGCACGGAATACCGAAAATTCCCTCGTGAGTCTTGAGGAAGAGATCCCAAAGGGGAACCACATACCAACCTGAACCACTCGCTCCGATGATCATAGTTTAAATTTCTAGCAGTGCGGTGGGACTGCTGGGGAATAACAAAGAAGACGAGAGACGAAAGTCCAGCTCTAGAGGGAGAGGTATATCATTGACAGTTTTCTTAATGTTCAAGAAATAAATTAAATATCCGTCAACTTAGTGCAACTGGCAACTGTGATTCATAAGTAACGTTGTATCACAACCTTATCTTTTAAAAGAATTTGAAAAAGAAGAAAACGAAACGTAAAGCAACCTATCTCTGGAAAGGTTGCCTAATTGTTACATTTTAGAAGTTTAGTTAAATTAATTAAAATCTCTAAACGATAAGCAAATAATTTCGTCCATATGACGTTTCAGTACATTATGTAGTATATATTTTTTCAGAATTGCAATTAGACTAAGTAATAGCGATGGTAATCGGATCTTTTCGTTCATCTCCCATTGGCTGTGTTACGCTAACAGCGCCATGAATCCATTGATATATAATTTCATGAGCGGTAAGTAAACAAATGCCACAAACTTGATAAACATTCTTAAACGTTGTGGCTGTTTAAATAGCGCATATTTAGTTAATTATATTTAGTTAAGTTAAGTATATTTAGTTAAGCAAGATTTAACTGTCTAATGCAGTTGTAACCAACATAAAAAGTAATTCAAATAAGGACATGGCCCTATCGATTACGTTTTGTTTTTGTAATCATATTGTACTTTAGACTTAGTTGTTCCTGCATCATGAGCTTTACAAGAAATTTTCTTTCCAGGAAAGTTTCGCAAAGAATTTAAACGTTCCTACGAGTGTTGCTGCAAAACTTCGAAGAATAGAAACCAGGGCGAACTGTTACGGGCTTACAAGAAGGATTCCTCTTGCAGAAGTCGAACTTCGTCCAAACAATCAAGACAGAAAAGCGGATTTGATATTAAACGAACGGATACGGTCATTACTAAGATAACGGAATGAATAACTTTGATGTAAATTGAAATATTAGCGATTAATACATATTTACTTACGTAATACTTTAACTACCTGCAATGTCATCTACTTATATGCGATATTGTTTGCAATTGTGTGTACTTCTTCAATAAATTGTTTTTAATTATTTTAATTTGTTTAAAGACATTGAAGATGTGGTTGCCTCACCAACGAATCTAAACAAAATGGGCTTCTTAAAATTACAATTTCTTTAAAAGGAACGTGTTGGTTAATTGTATTTAATGTTAATATGAAATTGTTTAATAGTGAGGAAATTTTTATTTTAAATCGAAAACTAACAAAAACGTTTGTTTTGGTAGTCAATTTTAATTTATATGAACCATATACTTTATTAGAATATGTACTTTTCTTCCCTTGATCGTCATTTTCCATTTTCTTTTGGCAATCCAACTAGCATTTTACAAGAGGGCCATCGAAATCGTTACAGTATTTAATTCATGTTATTTCAGGTCTTCTTCCTGGAACACGACAAATTTCTCCAAAATTTGACGGAGAAAGGTAGTATTAATTACGTCGTTTAGATAGGCAATCGTTTATGCATTTTCACTTGTAAAAATAAATTTCTTTGGAGTGTATTTCACATCTTTTGCAATTTTCGGTATTCTAAATTCACGAAAGATTTATTCTCAATTAAATTCGTTTTGGTTTTTTTCCCTTTGTAATGAATCGTGAAATTTAGCATAAACGAGCGCAGCTTTTATATGTTTGAACTCCATCGCTGCTATATTTTATTCGGAGTATAACTCCAAACCGCTCACAGACGAATCTATTTTCTTTCAAAGTAAACGTTGCTATTTATTACTCGTCGAATTTCTCTCCAACTGATGCTTTACGATTCAGAATCCTTGCTTTGCGACATTTCTCGAACCTTACTCGGTTCCCACTACCAAGGATAAATGTAGGTTTTTGTAAGTGGTTTTGTAGGTGGTGTTTACCAGTTCGCGGGAGCTGAGTACTTGAGACATGAACGACTGTCTCTGACTGGGCACAACACGAAAGTTCCTCTTGCATAACAACTCCCAGCTGAGGGTACAAGCTATTAGATAAGTAGGTACATGCAGGTAGTTGCGGCTCAGGGCTATGAGAAAATTTTCCGCCACGTTATCGTCAAGTGGACAACGCGTAGCAATGTGTGGTTCTTTAGGAAATTAATTATATGGATAAGTTTTTTGTTTAAAGACATAGAGTGCTTCTTTTTCACTAAAAATAATCATTAAAACTACAAACATCGTAAAGTTAGTTAACAAGCAGGTATAACAACAATAAATAATGACAAGTAAGTAGACAAATGTTGATTGGAGTTCGGCATAAAACGATTAGACTTATTTAAAAGTCTTAAAACTTATTTTAAAGAATATAATAAGAACGTAGGGCGCTTTTTGGCGACGAAACAGGTTTGTAGAACATTTCAAACCACGCTTATTTCAGACCTCATCGTTATATGGAGACAACAAAATATCTATTTTCGAACCAGTTAAAACGAGATATAAGAAGCCAAGTTTGGATATCAATATATACAGATTATGATTTTTATTATTTAGAATGTCAAGATAAACATTTTACTTTTTAATTGAAGAAATTTGATTGTCCAGATTCCCACAAGCTAAGTGGACAATATCAGATACCGCTGAAAAAAAACAATTATTAATGACCTTGAGGTGGTTATAGGCAATAGAGAAGTGTTACTTACGGTTTCCGATAAGTAAGTTTGGGATGTATTCTTTTTCCGGCCTATTGTCTTTGGAATGTGGGAGCAAGAGAGATATTATAAGTCCAGCCAATGGGGGTTGGGGTAATTTTTCTTCTTCTTTGACTTCTTTGGCCTCAGTGTTACAGTCAACTTCTCGCTTCTCGACATTTATGTTTAAGTTGGTCTTTCTAGCGTGGCTGATATCTTCTTGCCCTCTTGCTGTGCGGTGTCAATTCCGATGCGATAGTTACTTTAACCCTTTCACTCACCGCGTTCTTAGATGAAGACTTCTGATTTTTTTTTTTTTGGGGGGGAGGAGTCACCAATAGCATAAAATTGCTGATATAAAGCTATTGATTCAAATTAGATAATAATAAACATTGCTTAGATACATTTCTCTTCTCGATATAAAGTAACTGAATATTTTCTGTCATAATCCGCCCAAAATAGAACCGTAGATATTAGCTTTAGATAACCTGCGATTAACCTTATCTCTACGATTCCATCAATAATTCAACATTGTCCTCATTATTATTCCTCGTATGTAGTGAATTAAACAGGTTATTAGTGGGATTTTTTCATATCAACCTATGTATTTGGGCTTGAATAATGCACGTAAGTAACTTTTTGTTTGTTATTTGAAGTTTAGGAAATATTAATTTAAAAAAATTTACAATACAAAAATAAAAAAATGAATATCGATATCCAAAGGATAATCTCGATTAAAATGAATCGGATATTTCCGATCGTCAATTTGAAGTTCGTGTACTTTGTTAATTTGCAATTATTAGCTATGGGCCGTTAAATACTTGGATGCAATCTTGAAAAAGGCGGAAGATGACCAGGATCTGTTGAGGGAAGGACACAAATCGGACCGATTATGGGAAGATTTAGTTCCTACTTTAAATGGTCTAAGAAATAGCTCTGTCCATAAAACTGCTAAAAAATGGAAGCAGGTATATAAATTGATTTATTTGAATTCTTGATAGCTGCTTTTATTTTGGAACTTGTAGTTTTTTTATAAATGGAGGCATTATATTAAGAAAAAGAACGATAGTATCGTCAGTCAGCTTCGGCCACAGGAAATTAGATATATTTCGTTATGTTATAAAGCCCGCCTGCCATTGGTAAATACTTCCGTCTTATTTACTCTTTATTTTTTCAAATAATTATACTGTGATACTATTTTCTAGGGGATAGGCAAACGCCGGTCCGTGAAAAAAATGCCTGGTCTATCAAAAACACTAGTCAAAGCGCACGTAAAAGTGAAGAATGAAGAATGCATACACGATCCACGTCCGTTAGTGTAAGGATCACCTAATAAAGTTATTTCTAAATTCCCAAATGACCATCTAACCTAAGCATCCACACTTTATTCTTAAGCTTGGGTTACACCCCTATAATTTCCTTGGCCACCATATAGCAGTTCCGATATTTAATAATAATAATAAACTCTAATGGCGAACAAAGTTAAAAAGAACCACCAGTTCAATGTCGTAGAATTTCCTCTTAATTTTTCCGAGGTGGTGCATCCCAGTGAGTGGCTTATCTCGGTATAACCCTAAATGCTTCATAGAAGTGTTGTTGATCTTTAATCTCCATCTCCAGGCGGATGGCTGATCAATAGTGATTTGTATCCGTCTTTACATGCGGAACAGATAGCATTGTCGTCGATATAAATCGTCAGCTCAGTGCCCGGCGGCTTGGGAGCATCGTGCGTAAAAATAATATATAGCTCTGGGGCAAGAAGAGAACCCTACCCCGAGTGAGCCCTCCCGTGGACTTCCGAGCCTTGACCACGATGACGAAGGTTCTTCCCCTCAGATAACTCCTACTATAACAGAATCTTCTAGCAAAGTTTGGTCAAATATCTTGTATATAGACTATTAATATAGTAAAAATAGATGAACGTATTTAGTTACTAAAATGATGTGTTCAGATCCAGAAAGACACCCAGTATATTGTTAACCAAATATTGTAATTTCATTCAGATCATCGAACATTTCGTCAAACCTCACAGACGATCAGCATCATATTTTCTTAACTTATGCGAAAGAACATCCTAACATGCTTACAAAAGACATCGAAGCAAATATCGATGATTGGAAACGCCTAGCTTCTTTGCTAAATTATGAAATTGGACAGGACGGTGAAGTAGTAAAGCTGCAGGAACTGAAATCGGTATTGAAAGTCGCGTTTCTTTCGTGTACGTTACTCCTAAATATATTCTTCATTTCAGTGCTTTGAAAAATGGATATCTAAAATGATGAACAAAATCGAAAACCAACTCGACTCCCAAGAAAGAGAAATTCTCGAAGTATGGAACAATGTTAATATCAGGAATCACGACGCAGAAGCAGATAAATTGCAAGAGGATATCGATGACAAAAAAGTGATAAATGAATTTGAGAGGGTTGTTGACGAGTTACAAAAAAAAACCGAATTCGAAGAAAATGAAATTCTTGAAAATTCGCCCTCTTTGAAAGTAGAAAGAGATGTTTTTGAAAATAAGTAATAATAATGTAGAATATACAAATTTATATTTTATTGTCTATGAACAATACAGTAAATTAGCAGTTGTTGTTTCTTTTTCTACGAATACCGTTACGACTTTTATCTATAATCCTGATTAGATCGGACCCAACAAATCTAAAAATAGCGGTGATCATTTTCTATAACATTTGCCATTTTTTGGCATGTCGAGTAATCACCATTTCTATAAAATTGTTCCAGGGTATTTACCGTGATAATTAGCTCAGAATATTACGCAATTGTTTGAGATACGCTGCCTTTAATCTTATCTCTATGATTCCAACAATTACATTGTTCTCATATCGATCTTCCCTTGTATGCAGTGAATTAAGCGGGTTGTTAGTGGAACTTCTAGAGCAACTTCTCAAATAAAACAGGTGATTATTTAATACATTTTACTTTGTTTTCATAGAAACCGATGCAGTAATCTTCAAGAATACGTCGTAGTAGGTATGTATGTATCCATTAGTGGCGAAATATTCAGAAAAATTAAATTATTTAATTCGGAGAACAACAAAATCCCCGTAATTCAAGATAAGATTGATACGGTTTGGAAATACCAAAACCAATTCACATCAACGTAGGCTCAAAATATATTATAAAAAAGAATATCGTCACATTTTTTTTCAATATTCGCAGTTGTAAATAATTGTATCCGGTTGGTTTTCCTTTTATTAACTATACTTTTTTTTGATACAAAATGGTTACATTGTTGAATATAAAAATACCATGAATACGCGTGTATGACGACACCTTGTTCGTAATCCTTTTTCTACTGCTCTCTCTTACCGTTGAGTGAAGGAATTGTAAAGAGACGCAACCGTATAAGTTTAAGCGGAACCAAAACAGCAGCGTTCGACATGTAGATGGCGCATCAAATCGAATGGGACCGAGATTCTAGCGATATATGCAACGGTATACAATACATTGAATAATTTTGCAGTACGCAATAACCTGTATGTACAATTGAACTAAAAATGTTGTTAATAATTTTACATTTCCGGTTATACCGGAAGTAGCTGTCAATTTTGTTATTGTAAAGGGAACACCTATATATTATTACATTTCTGAATTCCTAATTCAATATTAGGATTTGTTTCGTACAACTATGTTGCTATTTCTTAACATATTTCAAATATTTGCATTTTTTTAAAAAGCTGTTGACAATATAGGGTAGTATTCAGCCGAGGTGGGTGATGACGTAAATGGTAAGCCGCTAACAGTGATTCGACTCGCCCGTGTATTTTCCTTGCATACTGTGCGCATTGTACTATGCAACGGCAATACACGAACGAGTCGAATCACTGTACGCGGCCTGTTCACCCACCGCCGCTGGCTGTATTATAATCCGAAAAAAAATGTTGAAAACATTATACAGGCTGTCCGATAATTACGATTAAACTTTCAAATGTAAAAAGTATAAAAACTTAATCTTTTTAAGTACATCTATTTTTTCCTATGTTATCGAATTTCTCTTAAAAAAATACAACAAAAATGTCGCATCTGAAATGGAGATCAATTTTTCACGTTACACCTTTACAGATATGAAAGTTTACATGCACTTCATCTGTCAAAAATTTTCAAAAAATTAAAAAATTTCAAATATAGTTAGACATAGCAACATAGCTGTATTATCAATCAATTACAATTTTTAATAAATTTATAAACAAACAAAACATAAATAACAAAAGAAATTTATATACAAAATCCTAAAAAAAAAATAATTTGCAAATATATTTATTCTTCTTAATTGTGAATTGCAGTTTCTGAGGAAGATTACATAAATGTTGTCGAAACATTAGACGTGTATTTTTTTATCTTTTCACATTGGCTGCCACTAACGACGAAAAACCTATCAAATTTATAATTATGTTCCTCTTTTTTATAATGTTTCCTCTTGTTTTAGGAATTTGAATTATTTTGTTGACTCCAGTTCAATAAATTAATGTTACCAAACAATTGGTTTACCAGTTAATATTTTTGTTTTATTTCACATATCGCGAATGAGATATTTTTCAAAAACCCGGTGTACGATATATTGCCTCTTAAAATCGAACACGCTATAAAAGTATACAATTGTTCTTTAAATCTGCAAAGACAAAAATAACGCATTTCCTTATTTCATTCGTATTCGTCAGCTGCCCGTGAGTCATTGTTCAAGATTTATTAAAAAAATCTGTAGAGGGCTGTACTTTAGCGGCAAATATTCTTGTGTAGAGAGAGAATAGGAAAAGATGTACACATATTCCCAATTCTCCCATTTGGTTGCGTCTCTTTACAATTCCTTCACTCAACGCTCTTACTATGTTGCTATGTTCACATAGGTTATATATAAATATATATATATAAGTTTGTTGTGGTAATCAAACCATACCAGCGCCAGAAACTACTTAGATGCAATGTTCAAATGCAGGACTCACGCTTTACTATAAATATCCCTTTAATTTTGAACGTGGACACAAAAACACCAGAATGTACCGTGTATTTCACCAGCAGGGAATTCCGACTAATTGTCATATATATTGTTGAAATTTCCCAAACACCTCCACGAAAGCGACCAGCGATTGCTGGCATCACAATTTATGAGGGCCGCGATGACAACTAACGATTAATTCGTCAGTGTGATTGATGAGATAATAACGTAAGAATTAATTATTTAATATTATCATCGTTATCTTTTTTTTTCTGCAAGGATATGTCAAGGAGTTTGCTTACCGCTAGCCTATAACAACTATGGACGATATGAAAATGAGAATTAGAAACGCGTTTGCTAGTGTCCGTGAGGAAATGTTGTTGAATGTAAATATATTTGGAAAGTAATTACAAAATGGCGGTTATATCGAAAATCTCCTGTTTTGATTAGCTTTCTTATGTGTTGTTCGATAGTGTTTCTACTTATATCGGTTTATTTTTTCTTTTTGTAGCTATATTAAATATTTATTGTCTGGCGTTTATTTTTAAACCCTAATCACCTACTGATATAAATACGACCGCAATAATGACAAATTAATGAATTTGTCGATTCGATCGATATTTATCGATCACCCCCCAGGAAATATTTTAAGATTTGTTAAGATGTTATTACATCTCTCTTTAACTTACATACTATTAATGTTAAATGGTGGAATTATGGTAAAATTAATGAAACATTATCGGGCGCTACGAATGTTTGAAGAAAATAGAGGTGTTGCAGCTATTAAATAATCGCTTTTGCCGATATAAATTTTTAATTTCTAATTATTAGAAATGATCATACCCTTCGAGTGTTGGAGACGTGTTTTGAGACGAGCACGGCAAAATCTCGATATTATAAGAAAATGGAATCGGGCAGAACAGTTATGGGATGATTTGGCTCCAAATTTAAATAGCGTAGAAAAAAATGTTTTGTATAAAACTGGCGCACAATGGAGACAGGTAAAAGTTGATATTTTTTGAATTTTCAATGGCTATCTCTGTGTTTGAGTTTATAGGCGTTTCGCTCATGGGGCTATCGCGTTGAGAGAAAGAATCAAATGAACTATCCGCTAGTGGCTGAGGAAAGGCTATATATTAGTTTATACCGCAGAGCCTCCTTATCTTTGGTATATAAATACATTCTTTTTATTTACTTTTGTATACCACTTTATCTTCTCCAGAGGACAAACAAATCGACAAAGAGTGTTCCAGGTCCATCGAAGAAACAACTAGAGAAGAAACTGAGAGCTGTAGACGGCTCAGGTTTGTTACGGTAAGGATCAGCTGACAAAGTTGCTTCTAAATGCTCAAATGACCATTTAAGTTAATAACAACATTTCGGAATAAATGTTTCAAATAAAACTTAGCTTTAACGAGGAAGCAAGCTTCATTATGTACTGTTTTTAGTACCTTTTTTTCTTTACATAAATATAATAATTGAAATGATTACCAAATAACAATCTTTCTCAGTAAGCTTTATTTTTCAAGCATCTGTAAAATTACGCATTTAACTAGGAAACGATTCACACAAAACTTCTTTATTTTTTTTTTGCGAAAAAGCGAGTAAGGAACAATTCGTTTCCCTTCTCAAACTCTTGTATATTTATGTGTAAAATTATAATATTAATGCATCTTTGCAGAAAATCTAAACTTGTTTATAGGCGTATTTAAATTTGACTTGAGTAACGGTACTTACCCCCTGTAAGCCAACCTTAATTCGTGAATTCCCTCTGTGTGTGTTTACCTTGTTTGTATAATAACAGATCAGTTTTTGCTCGGCACATCGTCAATCTAATATTGTCAATTTGCTCCAGCACATCTTCAGATGTGCATATTTTCTGGAATTATTTCAAATATCATTCAAAGATGCTTGTAGAAGATATAGAGGCAAACATCAATGACTGGAGATGTCTAGCTTCTTTGCTAAAATACCAAACTCCGCAGAACAGTGAAGAAGCAAAGGCGAAGTACTCACAACTAAGAGCGGTAACTATTGAAAATCGATTTTCTTTCATATATGTTTGAAAATCCATTCTCCGTTGTAGAGCTTTGCAAATTTTTTATCTACAGTGAAGACTGAAAATCAACTGCACTCTGAGGAAAAGCAAATCCTGCAGTCATGGAGCAATCGTTGGGGCAGGGAGTTCCGTGCAGAAGTACCTGAAAAAAAGGGGTAGAACTGAAAATGCTTCAGGATACGTTCGGATAAAACCAGAACAAAATTTACCTCTTAAAAATTCATCTTGTCTAAGAGTTAGAAAGGTTATTGTTATAGACATAACGTGAAATAAATGTTTTTTTTTTAACTAACATTATTAATTCATAGTTAATCTTGATGTGTGTAGCTTTGGGGGATTCATGGCATTCAAAAAATACAAATTTCAAAAAGTAAAAAATTACAAATTCAAGTCTTCTCTTTTTGAAAAATTTATTGTTCAATTTCCCCTTCTACAAGTGCTTTCCTCTTTCTAATTTTAATTTATCTGCAATACAGATGTTGTTTCTATTCCAATCTATTCTATTGTTTATACGAACATAGACCAGATTTGGAGTCTTAATTTTTGCAAACGCTTTGTGTCTCATCTCTCATTTCGTTCACTGTACGTTATTGGCAAATAAAATGGCGCCTACATTTTTCAAAGGCTACAGAAGATAAAAATTTGACAATAATAATAACAAATTATTTTAAATTTTTCAATGATTTACAAACGATGACTTAATGCGCGGATCGCCCCATTTAAACATATCTCCAGAGCGATTCCATGAGGCGAGAGCCTCGTTTCTAAAATGGTTCTTTTCGAGACAACTGATTCCAATGGCCGGTTGCATCAATATCGGCCACCATCTTATTATCGGCTTAATGTGAGATATTATTTAAATGAAATTCCTTCAAACCGTTGGATAAGAAGAGAGGGAGTTATAGTCGCCACGATCACCAGATTTTATTCCACATGATTTTTTTCTTAACGGGACTAATTAAAAAAGAGACTTGAAAATATCGAAGAATTGGAACAATGGATTAGAGAAGATCACATTGTTAAGTCACTGGCTGGTGGTTTTATTGATGATCCTGTTGAAGTGTCAGCAATCTTGCGATTGAAGAAAATTTGGTAGACCACTTTGTTTACTCATTTGGAAGAGGGGCTGTTAATTAAAAAAACTATCTATACTTAAACAATCAATGGCGATTCTATGTAAGTTGGTCATATTAAGCGGAGGAAATGGAAGGTTCAATATTCTCGCAAAGTTCTATTCAAAAACACTGCTACCGGTTTCACGATCAGCAGCGCATCCTCAGGCAAGCTAAAAATTATCTAATTCTATTTTATGGTTAGCCAAACTGAATTTACTAATTATTTTGTGGTGCGGAGTATGCCGATACCGTGTTCGTTTGTCTTCCAATGAACCGCCTAAAACTAGGGTAAATTTATTACTCTCATTGTGGTTTTTCAGATGCGTTTTCAATAAAGCAAACAATCGATTAAATTATTTTATTTTTTGACTAATACATGATTTACACATTTGTTTTTTCTAATTACTACATTACACTACGCTAATGAATTATTCTAAGATCGAAAATTATTCTGTTCTACTTTGTACATTATTTACAAGAAAGTCTCCGTTATTTCAAGAACTATTTGTACACATGTAATCGTGAAAGAAAAATTATTTACACATAATCAATCACAATGGCTTTTGCTCGGCTCAACAGGCCTTACTGAATCTACCAAAATCGATGTTTAGTATAATCAAACAATTAAACAAATTTTGTTAAAAACTTTATCTACACTACCGTCATAAAGTTTAAAAGGAGTATATATACAAGGTGAGTCGAGAGAAATGGAGCAAACTCCAAGAGTGTGTTGTATACGTGAAATAATGTAAAAAAATGTTCTTATCCGATTTTCATTCATTTTCAAGTTTTAGCGCCACAGGTGGATGCGCTAATTGCGAGTACAAAAGCAGTGCAATATTTTGAAAGTATAAACAAGGTGGTTCTATTATTCAATCCGAAAGAATGTGCAGCTATCCAAACAAGTCAAAAAAAATTTGAAGATAGTCAAGTTAAAAGTGATTTGCAAACTATTCACTGTAATTACATCGGAGTAGTGCAAGCAATAGAAAAATTACAAAATTCTTCAATGTCGTTAGAGGAATCACTGCAAATTGTGAAAGATGCAAGTAAACGCACAGCTTTGTTCGGTAGAAGACGCAAAAAATGAGCGTGTTCTAATTAAGTTTACAAGTGTTTTAGACAGAGATTCAGATTTTGCCTCACTTAGACAAATTCGTGAAGGTTCGTCCACAGATGCGTTAAGTTGTTTCAAAGAATGTTTTAAATATGCAAATATAACATCATTAGATGTTGAGCGATCGTTGTCTTTACACAAGAATATATTTGCCTCACGGCGGACGCGTTTTGCAGAAATAACTTTGGAAGCGCTTTATGTTAAAAATATTTAATCTCGCTTCTCCAGCTTCTCAAGTCACGGAAGACGCTTAAGACGGTAAGTTCAGCTCAGTTATCAGATATACAACTGACAAAAGTGGAATTATATTCTTATCTTAAAATATGTACACGTATCAGTAATAGTTAGATAGGCGTTTGATCATCCTTAGGTTGATGATAGATGACAATAAAATTGGTACATTTATCAGGTCACTTAAATATTAGCTGTAGAACATGTACGTATTAACACTTAATATACACGTGTTATATTTTAGACTGATCGAATTTAACGAAAGAAATATGTTTTGGGAACAAATGTTTCCGTACATGAAGCTCGCGATCTTTTGCGTTGATCTCATGAAGATCCGCTTACCTGTAACAAATTAAATATCAGTTAAATTTTTGCAGTAAGGTTTTAGATCAAAATCAGCATGTTAGAAAAATGTCGAGAGTGCTTATAGAAAACAATAAATAAACATAAAGGTGTTTCAACATTAAAATATATCATACACGATGTTGCATAAATCGTTTTACATTTTAGAAGAAAGTACACATCATATATACCGAAAACTAATATTTCTAGAAAGGATAAATCTCGTCCATTACGCTCGCAATTCGATTCCTTACCGTTTAATTAAAGCTTGCATTTCTCATTTTCTCCGCATTTAATGAGCGCTCTTGTAGGGGCTTCATTACAGGTCCATTTTAATGAGACTAGTTCGCGTGCTTCTTTGCTCGTCCGAGCTTTTCCCCTGCACCCAAGTCCGCCTAGTCGCGTTCGTTCTGCGGAACGAGCGGCTGTAGTTCGATCCGAGGCCCGTCTCCCTGGTGGCATTCTTGCAGCAGACACTGTTCATCTCATATCCGGGGTGACCCTCTCCTGACGAACAGCAGTCGAAAGCTCTTCGAAACTCCTTCCGAAATTTACCTACAAGTTAATTCAGAAAATTGATCAGAGGTAGATTATTTATGAAATTAAAGACTAACGTTAGCGTTAAGATGGAGATTGCATCTGAATCCGCAATGATACCAACTGTTTGGATGCATTTTGTTAATGATAAAAAATATAATTGTGGAATATGGCAAGCAGCACTAAACTCCGCATCACACAAGTTTAATTAGTTAATTCGAAGCAGCTGTTTCGAGGATGCGCAGATCCTCATTTTCAACCGTATAAACGAATAATGTGAGAAAGAACTCTAATTCTAACAGGCTTTCTTCTATCCTTAATCTTGAGAAAATAAATATTATTTACAAGTGTCTTTTTTTGCCGCTTACGCACCATAAAATCAAGTCATACGAAAAATTCGGAACGATAAACGGAAAAATTTATCTTCAAAATACCGCAACACTTCACCACCACTACTTTTTTTAACAATAGTGGTTAGATAAGAATACATATTAACTAACTGAATATTGAAACTTTCGAGACTTCGTATAGACGCAGGATGTAAGAAGATTTTTCAACTCAGATAAACGGCTAAGAATTTAACAGAGAAGGTGGCAAATAATCACATACCCTGCATATTACAATATCTCATCAGACATGAAAAATCTCAATTCACAGAGGCGCAATCTTACGAGCAGGTGAAGATCACTCACCCTATATATACAGTGCGTTAATGTATGTTAACTTCTCGTGACTTTCAGTTTCCCTCAGCGTCATCATCAGATGTAAATTCAAACAAATTTAATTAATTAATAGACTCTCACCTCGGAAGTAGATGGGGATATCGTACAATAAACCAGCACACTGCACGAAGTGTATGCAAATGCACGAGGAAATTAAATGAGTAGGAGGAGAGGAGCCAAGCCGTCTGCTATAGAAAATGTCAATGGAGCTAAAGCCAATATTCCAAATTACATGTTATTGAAATTTCGAGAAAGGACATATTCAGATTCGACATGGTGATATGATTGACAAATTTATATTTAGCACCTTACTTTGTACGTATCCTGATTTTCATATATGGAAAATTGTCAACCGACGAAAATTTCGCTTAAATACGTTACTATTTATTAAAATTGTAACATCAAGAAGAATCTACACAAAACAAATTAAAACGTTTGTTTTTCGAGTGATTACACAATTCCTTCCTTGTATTTCATGACAATATTGATTAAAGATTGTCTGTGGTAAGCAGTTAATATAAGGCATGTGACACCTCGGTACCGAAATGAGACAACCTGAGCTCATTTCGAGGTAATGATGCGATTTTCTCCGTAATCCGTTCTAATTCTGCGATATTTTCGGGAACTTTGTTCATAATTGCTCATAATTCAACATAATTCTAGAATCTCGCCAAAGAATTCTTTTCATAGAATGTACGATACCAGCTGTAGAAGCATTATTCCACAAAATCTTAACAAGCTATATAATTTTATTGCATGGATAGAGATATTCTCGCTTGCGTGCACTGTCGAGTTTTATATGTACGGACGTCTGCATTTCTTTGGAGGCCATCACTTCTGCGTATATACAGGAGGCAAGTTTTGTATGTAAATGGCGTTGGCCAAACAAGAGTTTGACTAAACTTCTGCTAGATACTTCTTACCATTCGTTATCATAGCCTACAGATGACTTCAGCTAATGGAGAAAAGTTTCATGCGAGGATGTCGTATATGGTGCAAAAATTGGCTTCTTCCAGCTTCATTTTTTACCATCTGCATCCGGCGGCATATTGTGAAAATTGCACTTAACTCATTATTTGGCAAATATGTTTTTCTCCCAAATGCGACTCAAACATAAAACAGCAGATTATCGTCTCCTCTCTTTGCTCCCTTGTTATCAAAGCATTTGTCATATATCACGAGCAATTACGATACACATTTCGAATGTATATTTCATGTCTTTCCAATTAAAGTTCTCTTTTTTAAAAGAATTCCATATTATAGCGTGTAATACGTCATGCGAGCTCGCGATCTAAAGTTTATCTCCTTGAAATACAAACATTTCCTACAGAACTCCATAATTATTCTTTAGAATAATTATTCTACAGACAGAATAGGACTTCTTACATTTTGTACATTCTTAAAAGAAAATCCTACATTAAAAGCGAATATTTACGACGTGACGAAAAGAGAGAAGGCGAGTAATATCGTCATTCCCCATTGGAGATAAGATTTCCTAATAAAACGCCAATAACAGAGAGAGGGATCCGGCGCTGCACAAACCGCTGAAGAATTGAACCTGGATCAGAAACAAGAATCGCCCAGACATCAGTTCTTACGTCACCATACATGGCGCTGATGATATTGACTTTCGACGTTTTATTTTATGATGTAACGATAGATAATTATAAGTAAATGTAATTAAAAAAAACTGATGTTGCATTTTATTTTTGCCGTTTCAATAACGGCGATATTACCGCATTGAAGCTACAGAACACTCGGTGTATATACGTCTCACGGAAATAAGAAAGAGAAGAAAGATGGGACTGCCCCTGCAAAAAGAATGGGTCTCTCAAAAAGTAATCCAATTCTCTCATATTATATGGAAATTTATTCCGAAGGAGCTCCCATCCTGCTTTTCGCGACCTTTCTGAATATAAAATAGGATACAGTTGCTGTAACGTTTCTAATCTTGTCCGGCTTGGTACAAATCACAGTAGGCTCATTTTTTCAAATTAAGTTCGCTATGTTCTAGAATGAAAATAGTTGAGAGATTATATTTACCATCGTATTAGTGTTATCAAGCGTAACACGTCATAGGAGCGAAAATTTTGTCATAACCTTCAATTTTTACATTTTAAATAAATGTTACAATGGTCTTGAGAAGAGTTACCGCAAATTAGGGGGATGCAGCTGCTCTAAATATCCAAAAGAATTTTCTGATAACGTTCCACATCGTTTACGCTATTGGACAGCTCAATTTATATAAGCTTTGTTTGTTACGTGTAACGTAGGGTTATTTGCTACGTAAGGTATGCTTTGAAAGAAACTTTGTCCATGAATTAATGCTGATATTGGAAAAAAAGATCGCATTTCAATTTCAACCTCGTATACATAATGTAGAAATAGTTTTCAACATTTTGTACTTTTAATTGGATCAATGGCATAAATAGGGCACTTCGGGGCAAAGATTTGCGGATTCGCCGCTATCTATTTTGGTAATTTTAAAATATTCCTTTCAATTCAAACGACTCCAACTCGAATCGAATTAAAAATTACTCGAGTTTTCATGTTGTCATTATTCAAGCAAATAATCCCGTTAGGCGCTCCTTCTAAGAAAATAATATACGTAATAATACTTTACCACCTATTCTCTGCTATTGACGCAGTATCCCCATAAGTTCCGGAATAAGGAAGATACTTGTTCCATTGAAAAATTCAATTTCCCCAGGCATTTTACTTATTCCAAGAGTTTCAAGTCTGCCGGCCAACTCTATGCGTGGATTGCCGTAAACTTCAGTCCACCTGAAACTAGGCATTGAAGATGGTAGACTTACCGCTCATGAAGTTGTAAATAATCGGATTCACTGCGCTGTTTGCATAACAAAGCCAGTGCGATATCAACGACAGCGCACGGTTCGTGTCGGTATTCGTTAGATTGACAATAATTCTGAAACAAAAGAAACTATGTAAGAGTGTTGTAAGCGCCTCGAGCTTTGCAATTAACAATAAAATAGACGTTTACAGCGTTCGAAATTAAATCTGCGACAACGAAACGCTATTCTCATCAGTAAAGTTCGCCATTTTCCGTGCGCTTCGCGAAATTAGCAGAGACTACGCAGAAAGGAGCTGTCGTAGTCCTGATTGCAATCTGTCACCCGCAACGCCATTCCGTGGAGATATAGAAATTAAAACCGAAAGAAATTATTTAAAAAGATCCCCAACGCAATTTTTTAAAGGTAAACTTATACAGACACCTGTATAAGGTTATTTAGATTAAGATATCAAAATTATTCCAAAACAACCAAAGGCAAGGATAGTGGACGTTGAGAAATAGTATAAGTAGCATGAAATAATTTAGTAAATGTAGTTTTAGGATAGATTAAGTTAAATATGCAAAATCATCACCGATAGAAATGTCAAACCTAATTATCACAAATTTGAAGTAAAAATAAGTTGAATGTAAAAGAAAACTTACGCAAAAGAAGGGGAAGCCTTATATTAAAATATCACATAAAGCTACTGGCGTAGGGCTAAAATATAATACTACTTAAACAATCTTTCTTGTCCTTAGCAAAGGATCCTGCTGAATTTGCCAGAAAACTATATTGTAAACGAACGAATTAGTTAGATTAATGCGGATAGTAAAATATCAAAAACGATAACATTTAGATTAGACTTAATTTATAGAAGTTAGGATCGTGTCCCTAGACACTCCTTCGGCATTTTAAAAATTAATAGGTGCGATATAGGGATGTAAAAGAAAACTAACGTGAATTTTCGAATTATTCCGGCTCATAAATCCTATGTTTTTGTACTTCTAGCGAACTCAGCTACTTCAGTATTATTTACTCTAATTATCTACAATTCTAACTTTCTGAATTGAAATATTTAAATATTAAAATCACAAATAAAATTCGCGCTTCAGTTACATGTTTCTAAGTAAAATCGGACTCGGAGAACCTATTCCGGCCACCTTCATTTACCTATTTCGTTTACTTTTCGAATTACGCCCCGAAAAAGGCTAAAGATAGGGAACAAAGTTTCCCAACATTCTACATCTTATAGCTCGCTTAACGTAAGAGATAGAAAATCGGGGCAACTTTTAATGGATCCAGTGTATTAAAATCTATAAACGAAGCTGTTAGCTGGAGAGATGTAGGAAAATTAAGAAAATGATAGGAGTACATCCCTTTGGAAATTCGGACGATTTGACGATTTCAAAAATGTTTTAAAATAGTTATTTTGATGATGGTTCCCTGTGAAATTTGACCTGCTGATTGGAGGAATTACGGACATTTTGCGGTATCTTTAATGGTTTTTGAGGAATTTGAGATTGAATGTCATACGAACTTTTACAATTTGGAGGTACGGTAGAAAGCAGTATTTAAGACTTTTGTTCGAAAGGAAACTATTAATAATTTCCTTACTTCTACGCCCAAAATGATATTTGGCTGAAAGAAGTAATTTTTTAATAGGAATCGGGGTTTCTGCCAAAGAATTCAACTAAAGCAATGCCAGCTAAGCTTATTTTTAAATTTAAATTTGATAAACGAGGACAACGAGGATAATTTATTCATAAAAGTGAAGATTTATGATTATCAAAAAGATACACGTTTCTGGAAAAACCCAATCATAAACTAGCTAGAATTTATACGCTTAGGGAAACATTCATAAATAACTACACCGGAATCTTTGACCTCGTATAAAATAAATGACACGCGCAATAATTTATTTCCTTCCGGAGAAAGATATTTCCGAATAGGAATGAACGTTTCAATGGTCTTTCACGATGAATGTTATTAACTTGTTCCATCATCGCCGACTTACCGTACAAGTCGGTTATTACTGCAAGAAAAGTAGCACTGTGGGGAGTACTTGAAATAATTGCTAGAACTTTGCTTATCCGCATTAACTAGGTGTTCAACTTTCATTTCGCTGATATACAAGATGATCTGAGTGGGACGTCTGATACTGTTTAGGAAATTTAAAAGATTAAAATTATTTCTTTTATTTTATATTTATTAAGTTTGAAAGCTTAGAACTAATTAAAAACTTAATGGGTCGTATATTTAGAAGATGAGCAGGAGTTTAGACATCTTGATGCGTGACGAAAGCATTCCTTGTTTTTCTGTTTCGTTGTGCTCAATCGCGCGAATTTCCGCATATAACATTTATTTTGTTACTCAGATCTTCATCTTTTTCTATCTGTGGACAGTTGTTTATTAATTAATGGTAATATCTTGAAGTTAGGATTTTTTATCTTAATTTAACGAGTTGAACGAATTTAACGTTTGAATAAGGCCACACTAATAGCCTTATTAGGAACCAACTGTTTTTTCAATTTGTCTTAAATTTCCAGCGTATTTCCTAAACAAAAGCGATCACAGTGGACAGGATAAGACCTGATAGCTGCCATAAACGCTGCTACAGATGGAATGCTTTCCTTAAGAGATCTTTGATTATTTTGAAAACCTTAAAATCATTTTGTTAAACAAACAGTTTCATTTTTACACGTAAATTTAGTTGGTTTTCGTTTTTTTCCAATAAGTCCTTAAAACGTTCTCCTCGTCTTTCCATAATTTTCGTCTCTTATCATTATTATGATTGCACCTTTATCATTTATATTCTGTAGCATGGGTCTTCTCATTAATTTCAGTGTACTTGTTATAAAATAGTTTCTGGTTTTCGTCTTTAAGTACAGCGAAGGACTCCAAGTTGCAAATGTTCGCGTTTAGAATCGATAAATTTTGCTTACCACGACACGAGGAACAGAGGTATCCGAACAAAACCAAGGAATTTTACTAATATGTATACAACCAAGTTAAATTCGAATATCTTCTTATTGTCTTAACCTTATAACACGGCCGATGCGTTGTTGATACGAGCTACTTCGCTTCGTTTTTGCCCCTCGTACACCGCAAGTCACCATTCCGAGAGGATTGTGCTTCTTGAAGCGAAAAATCTTAACGCCTTAATAACCGTGCATCGCCGGAGGAATATAAATTATTTCGTCGCGCGTAAAAACAATGGCCGACTTACGTTTCGACACGGAATATGAAGGGGATACGTGGAATTCGAATGTTTGAAAGCGTTTCCCCGTTAAAAGCTTTATTCGCTTCTTACGATTCAGAATATATACATTGAAGGAATCGAGGTAACTCCCTGGAACTTTCCGCGATAGACCCTACCGCAACGGCAACGTATATTATAGAATATACATATATTGAAAGTTGGGTCGAGAAATCCCCCACACCTTAGGATCCCTATTCTCCAACGGAAAGAGAACGAGAACAACTCTCTAGGATCTTTTAGTTCATCAATTTGAAAACGATTTTATTTAATCTATGCAAAGTGAAATTTTTATATTCGACACTTTCATTGGTTTTAAGAACTTGTTAAAATGTTCTATGGTTTCCACGCTGGAGAAAAACGAACAAACATCTTCTATTCTAACTCAATATTACATATTTTCCTTATTTACAAAAATCTAGCGAGTTTTCTAGATTGCGTACGTGTATTTATAATCCGAAATCTTATCTACATCACTTACAGGCCTTGTCTATAATTAAGTTCCTTTTGCCCACATTTTCCAATATAGAAGTTGCAATTATACTCATCAGCGTCAAGCGTAATAAGTGCATGGTTCGCTGTAAGTACCATTCAATGCAGTATCACAGAATATCTAACTATACCAGAATTTGCTGGGAGCATTCAGATACTTGCGCTAGACAATGCCTTAGCAAGATGCAAGTGATTGCTACTTTCATCGAATAGTGGCACACAAACACCAGAAAATTGATAACACACTCGTTACAGAATGACAAAATTGGGAAAGTTATTAATTCGCAACACAATGAATATAATCAACTTGGTTAAAATAAAAATCTAGAAAGGAAGGCAAAGTTACGAAGAGAACAGATGCTTCGAAGCATCACGGTGGAAGAATATCCAAAATTAACACATAAATGTTGAAAATGAAGCAAGTATAGAAGCTTCCAAAAGGCAGGCGATATTCCGCAGAATTCAAAAGGGAATGTCTTGCCATATATTTCACGAACCCTGAGAACTTGCTGCAGAAATGTTGTTTGCCAAATCCATCAACTCTATTTCGATTGGTGCGAAACTTTAAAGTAAACACTATGTTAAACAATCCACAATTTATGGCAATAGTAAAATGTAAAACAGAAAATTTTACTGAACGGAATAGATTTTGTATTCTGTGTTGGTCTCCTTCATTTATGAGACACTCTAAAAGAGAAAACCGATAAGGAGTGTCTATTTACTAGAAGATTGAACCAAAACGCTCTAAAAAAAAATATTTCGAACAGTCAGAGCACAGAATGGAAATTGTAGAAATACAACAGCTTTTCAATTCCAACAATCCAATAATTGCTTAAATTTGTTCCACCCAGGAACTGAGAACTGTGAGGAGGATTCCGATGGATTGGTGCTTCGACTGGGAAGCTTACAAAATGCAGAATATACCCAACAAGCCCAGGAAAGTGCAACAATTACAATGCAAAGATTGTCAATGAAGACATTCTTCAAGAAAATTACACCCGTTATGTGTATGTCCATTTTCTTGTGACCAAGCCGACCAATGTGATTCAGCAAACGAAGAATTGTGTATACTAAATTCCTTGTGAATGTGGTCCATATATAGGAGAGACTGGTTCGTCTAGGGGAAACTGATAAATCTAACTTGGCCCAACACGCTTAATTCTGTGATCTTCGAATTAATTGGGATAATGCATCGATTCTGGAAAAAGAAAACCATCAAACCAGGAGGCTGTTGAAGAAAACAGCATGGCTACAACATCAAATGCTATCAGCACCCCGAGCGTGGAATTAAAAGATATCTCGCTCCCGGTGGTTCGCGAGAGCATTACCACCCCCACAACAGCCGCAGTAAGGAATAGAACAGACTAAAAGACAGCTTCTGCGCAACAATGGTTACTGCGCACCTACTTCTGCGCAGGTAATTTCTGTGTCTACCAATAGCTTGGTGGTCAAACGCGAGTGATAGTGTGATTACAACCTAGATAACTCTGGTTCGAACTTCACTTCAGTCGCAGGCGGTCATTAAGAAATTTGAGTGATATATATATATGCTTGCGTAAAACTATCACATTGTAAGTCCGCTTAAAAAAGGAGTAATTTTATTTCTTGCGAAAGCTAAAAAAAAAGAGACATCCATCCTAATAACAAATCGTGTCACCATATTTGCTCCTATTTACTCTTCTTGTCCAATATTTAAGAATCCAAAATCTGCCGTAAAAAGGTCAAAGGTATCACTCAGGAGTGCAAATTCTGACAGTATTATGAAGAACGTTACGGAACAGTTAATAACGCAAATGGAAAGCAGCATAATTTCTCAGTTGCTATAAAACTTGTGCAAACATTTGCTTCAAAATCTTTTCTTTTTATTTAACGATATTATTTAACACCAGTCACTTCTTAAAACTGAGGTTCAATTCCCCAGTTCGAGCTTCCCAGAATTTCAACGTCTACCTCTACACTCCATGAATTTAATCTCGCAAATCCTAATATCTGATATGTATTTCTCGAAGTGTCCCGGTAACATTTTCAAACTGTCGTCGCGTTGGACGTTAATCGTTGTTCCGTTCTTCGCCTCTTAAGTACACCCTGGAGCGAGGCAAAGGAAATCCCGGAAAAATGAAATTCTCCAGCGTGCGGCGCGACATCCTGGAAAACATCTACCCATTTACAAACTACACGTGTACAATCGGAAGTAACCAAAATGTCGCGTTCTTTGGTAGTCGCTTCACATTCCGTTACATCGAACATATGCTTGACTTCCGAAGTCATTCAAATTATTTTTTCAACAGTTCTTTGTTAATGTAGTAAATAATAAAATTTTACAAATAGCTACCACCTTCGAGATACAATGACGAACCGTAAACGTGGAAACGCGCGTTTGTGATTTGGTGGTAGAATAAAGTGTAGTTACACTTACTTCTCAAATAATGACCGATATTGCAGAAGAACTAGATATTTATTCTAACACAGATATCTAGTTGGGACAGCAAATATTGCTGCCTTAGAAACCTGAACGGACAGCTAAGGTATGACATTTTGGGTGGAATCTATTGCACATTCTATTTTAAGCAGTACCTACGTAATACTCACCTAAGTGTCGACAGCAAATGTACAGGAAAGTAGCAAAAAGCGAACATGACGACTACAGCGACAAGCATCTTAGCAGCTTTCTTTCTGGATCGCAGCTGCCCTTCCAGGTTAACGTTGGTATTGGGAAAAGCGGTGACTGAACGGTTGGTCCCAGCGGACGTTCCTGAAAAGCAGTATATGGGAATAAATGATCGGTATTGGCTGCGATGCGCGAATTATTCGAACGACATACGAATAAGGGGCATAAGAAAGAAAAATGGAAATAGGGACCTATAGGAGCTCCTATCAAGACTATAACCACAGTTAATTCTCATTCATTGCGGAAAAAAAAGTTTTGGCTGTGTTTTGTAGAGATACAATATGACCGTAAATACGAGGTGTTACCTAAAATATAACACCATCAGGTTCCACCGCTATGTGCCTCTTGGTGCACCTTTTAGCTGGTGTTCTGCCAAGTTTCGCCATCGTAGGTGCACTTCTTTATAGGTTATTACTGTTCGTGTTGCACCGTGTTTTTATGGCCATTAAGCTAGCGTAGTCACTTTGTAAACCTAGCAAATTAGTTGCTATTTTGTAACCCAAGAACTGACTTTGTTGCTCCGTTTCCGAGAAACGATGGCTAGGCTAGCTCAGAGCTGTCACCCCCTGAAACTTTTGACTCACTCCAACCATCAACACGAACTAAACGGCAACAAAATATGCCGTTTAGTTTGTCTTGTTATTTGCAGTGGATCAAATGTTGCTGAAACAAGAAAATCAATTCTTCGGTAAAGAATTAGCAACAAATTATTGCTGGTGGGCTTATGAAATGGCTACGCTAGTTTTATAGACGCGAATGTCCAAATGGCTGACGCAAATGAGCAACGGATTTGCAACAAATTCTGTTTCAGGCTTTAGAAAGCTAGAGATGAAACCCATCGCATGTTGAAGGAGGCTTTCGGTGAGAACGCCTTGAGTCAATATGGAACGTTTGAGTAGCTCAAGAGTTTGATTAAGGATAACTCTGGTAATGAAGCATTTATCATCTTTCATACGACCTGCATGGATAAAAGTGGCAGTTAGACTTTAACATTATCATTTATGTCAAATTTGCTTCTAGGAAGTAACGTTTTTTTTTATTTTTCTTGTTTTGTTACACGGAGAAACACAGCTTGGTGCCATATTAGAGTGTAACGTGACTAGCTTACGGCGATGCGAGAAGATGAAACAAGCGCAGTGAAAGATTAAGATTTTATTCCGATAGATGTAATTAGACGATCATTCGCCTTCAGCTTTTCGTTACGAATTGAATTGGAAATTAGAAATTCTGGAAGTCCATGGAATATAACATATCAGCATTGAATGCTAAAATTCTAGGTCTATAAAAAATTTGTAGGCTATAATAAGGTCTGCCTTTTAAATACTGTATCTTTAAAATTATTTATAATTCTATTATCTAAATTTCATTTCAAAATCAGTTCTCCATATCCCCCAACATAATATTTGTTTATTCTTCAATCTCTGCGCCCCCCCCCCCCCCCCCCCCCCCCCCCCTTCCGCGGTTATTAGAACTGTTGTATCGTGAGCGTAAACCGTCGGATGGTAGTTATGCAGAAATGCGATGATATCATTAATAAAAGGCGAGAATATTATAATTGATAAGATGGCTCCTCGCTGAACGCCAACTGTTGTTGGTAGTACGTTTGAGTACAACGACTTTCTTTGAATATTGGCAGTTATTGACGCTCGAACAAATCTAATTATTAAAGCTTCGAGCTTGTTAACAAGCTGTACTTTTCAAGTTTGAAATTTTATTAAAAAACCTATATTTGAAGCTATATTGCGTTGCAGAATCAACGGTACGATTTAAGAACATTTTTAGGAGTTTAACTTTGCTAACATTGCGTCCTGAATGAGTTTCGCTAAAATAAAAAAGAAAATTCGCGATTCGCGGAATATTACGAATATTAAAAATGTTGTTTGGGGAGGAGGAGGAGAGAGGAGGACACGTGTGACATTTACCTATTGGTTGATGTGTGCCACATCCGGATTTCCAGAGGACCCGAACGATCTGGCAGTAAGCGGCGCTCATAAATATTAGAGGCACCCCATAAAGCAAGATCATCTTCAATAAGGCCCAAGACGTGTCCGCTCGCTTCGACCAACTTGTAGAGCACCGCGTGAAATAAATCGTGTCCACTTCCAGGTTGAATTTCCTCGTTCTGTACACGACTAATTCCGGGATATCTGAAAATAAAATTGTATTATCCTTAGATAGCATTATCTATCAACATGAGAGAATTGCCGGAATATTGTTGTACAGAAATCCCCTAATTACAAATTATAGATCCGGTTTCAGTGTAAACGAGAACTTAGCAAATATTTCCCACCGTTCTCGGGAAAAACCGATTTTAATGAAATTTTTTAATGTATTGAAGATTAAAGATTATTTTTATGTACAGTGGCCGGCTTATGTTTCGTCTCCTAGTATCAATATTATCTTCCGCGTAGCCAAGTACTTAGGTTTGACAAATAAAAACACAGAACCGCGTTTATTGGGAATACCCATCATAAACTAAAATGGGAGTAATAAAATCTACCTGCGAATGCGGGAAATGTAAATTTAAAAATGTGTACGTGTTGCATATTTTCTTCAGAAAACGCAACTTAATTTCAAAAAGTACAAGTTGCAAGGTTTGCACTCTTGTTTGCCAGAATATTGTATCACTAATTGCTACAAATTGTCCAATTCTATAACTATTCGTTGAGGCATTTGCTACAACTATAGAAGCTATTTTAACACTTTCTTCCTGTGTATTCACCACCTTGCGTTTAATTTTTTTTCGAACTTCGTAGCGAGACGCTATAATTTCAGCAAATAATTCCTTATTGGGATTTGTTTTAAAGCATGTTTTTAAATATCAATCAGAAAACACGTAAACAATTTCTACTACATTGCCTATTTCATTGAATTTCTTAGCAGATTATTTGCCGGAAGTTGCCACACGTTGCTAAAACTTGGAAAATCTACCCAAATTACGGCTGTACATGGCTGTTGTTCACCTTCTAATTTGATGCCACTGTAAAAGTAGCTTTCGATTAAGGAAGATTAAGGAAGAATAAATATTGTGTTAGAAATTTGTACACAAATAATCCAGATCGGGTAGGAGCAGTGGTTCTACAACGTCGGGTTTCAGATCTTGGGAGAATACTGGGAAAGCAGTTGTGAAGAAATTAAACAGAATTCCTTTAATGAAAAAGATGGCACATACTGCATTCAAATGTATCGGGACATTCAATGTCTAACGCTAGGGCCACTACAAAACCCTACCGGAGCACGAGCGTCTGGTTGGGCGACAGCAGCAAATAGCCGATCACTACCGCAAAAAGATGCTATACAGCTCACGGCTATCCAGACGCTCGCGTTATTTCGTGTACTTATTTCATACACCACCTCTAGTATCTTGCTCCGAGCTGCTGTCCCCATGTATAAGCGGAAAAATCAGAAACCAACGATAGTGCGGGTCTGAGCGCTGCGTGACTCACAAGCGAAAGAGAGAAGGAAGGCAATCGTGGTAGTTCGTACGTTCGACTTCCAAAGTTTCGATAACTTGTACGTAAGTGTACGTTACCGGCGGTAACCGGCGGACATTCCTTACCTAGCGCTCGATCTGATACATGCATTAGCAGGAGCTTCATCAAACAGATATAATAAATGACTATTAAAGATTTTTTTAATTAGAACATTGACGAATTTTAAATATTTGCGAACTTTATAAGAAATTAAACGTATTTTTACATTGAATGCACACACGTTAAAGTTTAGATGATGCTAAATATGAAATATATAAATTTATACAAGGCAAAACAAAGAAAACATTCAATTTATCATAAAATAGACACAAACAAAATATTACTTTCAAATAAATAAAAATGGTTACATTTATAAAATAAAATAAAACAAAAAATAAAATGTTAAGTCCTTAACACCCCCCACGTTCAGTAAAAACTAATTTATTTACGATTTTCGTTTGCCAAATTCACTGCAAAATCACCTGATATAATTCTAAACGTATGTTCGGAAGTATGTAGGTTGTTAGAAATATACCGGATGTTCTATTTAAAGCAATAAAGTTGATATTAATTAAATTATTTATCTTCGGAAAGCTTCATCTGTAAATTTTCAAAATTTAATTTTAAATATTTCAGAATTCATAAATTACATGCCACATCCGGTACAGCTCTCGTCATCGGCTAGATTTTCTATCGTTTAACGTAAGAAATTGGCTATATTTTAAATTTAAAGGAAACCAAAGTATGTCTTTATATCTCTAGAAATATTTACGCGTAGACGTTTGTCGCCTGTCTTCTTTTATTTATTTACCTATCCAAATATATCCGGCTTTCAATTTATTTACACTTTTTCCAGTAAAGGATAGTGATTGTACAATAAATCTAATGCAAGAATACTTTGAACCGACTAAAGCAGTAACTGCTTCCGAAAAAAATAAAAAATTATTAACGTATTCCTTAAAAGAAAATTCGGTTTGCTCGCGAAGTGAACTCACAACAGATAACTCTTTGTACCTTGCGTTTAATGGTCTACCGCATGATAGAAATGGAATAACGTATGTCGGTATTGCGCGATAGTTAATATGGGATTTTCATCGAATAAAGCGATGGACGTCATCAACAGAACTTTCAGACAATTTTTCAACAAATTTTAACTTGTGCTGCTTGTACTGGAAATGATTCGCGCTACGTTGACACATTAGGGATTTTCGGGTCTAAACCGGTACACTCGGATTCGAGCGTCCGAAAATTCAAACTTTTTCACCTAACTGCGTTCGATAAATCATCTGGCAGATGACGGGAAGAGTACCGCACTTATATGGAATAATCTACACATTGTTTCATAAATAGAGGGACGAATTTCTTAACGTATCGCTTTGATAATGAATTCACAGCCTCAAATGGCGCTGCACGAACCGTGCTAAATTATATGATCTTCGCGCGTTTTTTGCTGTATTTGTTATCATTCTATGATATATTGTCTTTTCCGAAGCGTACACCAGTTCTTTTTAGGGCTCCACAGTTATAGTTAATAGTAAGTTGTAAGTAACTGCAAACAGTACAGAGACGTAAATATAATTAAAATAGCTTCATAGTTGGTTTCTTATGGATACATAATCAAGTACAAGCACTACTAGCGGTGCCCATATTTGTTCTCCTACGGAAAAAGGGTGAAAAGTCGAGTTATTCATGCAGTAAAGAAAAGCAACTTGTAATCGATGCTTTAGCCGATACACCTGACATCAAGAAACTTCTTATGTGAGAGAGCAGAAATTTCAAGAGCAACAGTGTATCGGATAGTTAAAGAATACAAGACCAGAGGAAAAACGACAGACGCTAAAAAAATAACTGATCGGCCTTCTTCTATAAAAAAAAGTGTTATTCATCAGATTTCACAATATGTTCAGAGAAAATGAACCACCAACATTGAATAAAGGATTGTGGAAAATAAAAAGTAAAATTGTGAAAAAATCGAAAGCTTAAATAAAAAATGAGGAAACAGTTTTTTGTGTAACATTCGATTCTAAACGGTGTTACGCCCTACAGTTCTCGTCGTAAAATGAATAGGAGAGAAAAGAAATCGCATAAAACTAAATCCGCCAACACCCGGTATCTTTTCATTAAATTTAACATATCACATTACAATTACAGAAAGAGGTCAACGATGGGCACTCAAAGCAATATTGCTTTTATTAAATTTATACGAAAATAATTTGCATTCTTTCAAGACTCCAAAGAAAACAAACGAAATAGCCCAAATTTTAATGGCGAAAATTAATGTTTAATGGCGATCGGCGCGATCATTGCATACAAATCTAATACCATCTTAATTTTGGCAAATCGGATTCTTAATTTATAATAGCCGGTGCTATTTTGATCCTTACGTATTAAGGCTGCCGTTCGATATAATTCCATTTAATTGATATAAATGATTTTAATTCGATCGGCATTCAGTCTTAATCGCAGCGATTCTAATGTGAAAGCAGCCCTGCCGGTGATTAGTGGTTAGCAAATTCGAAACTTCGAGACTTACCGACTAGATATTGATTACGCAGGAAGCGAAGATTAAACTCCCATCACGTCGCCGTTTATTATTAAAATTCGGCTGGGAAATGATTTCTTTGGAGTTGGAAAAAAGTGTCGCTTGTCCACACGTTGTTTCAAACAACGTAATTTTACTTATACAAGGTCTAAATTCATAAATTTCACTTACCGAAGAGCAACGCCAGCAACCATATGATGAATATGGCTGTTTTTGCGCGTCCCGTGGTGGATTTGAACTTCAACGGGTAACATATTGCGTACCATCTATCGACCGAGATGAACGTCAGCGTCAAAACGGACACCGTCACAGAGACCGTCTGAAACAAATTTAAACGTGACAGATATCGATGAAACGTATAGGATAGGTCAAGACGCCTTCCTAACAGGTTATAGATTAGGGTGTAGCTCGCCATTGGGTAATTCTTGAATAAATTATTCTCGAAGTCACAAAATTATACGGCACCTTTAGTAAAATAAATTGATTGGTACGTTACCGAATAGGAGACCACTACGGCAATTCTTTATCCAATTTTTAACGCAAATACAAAAACACCTGACTTGTTGATAGAGAATTTGCACGTATTTCATTGTGTAGAAAGTACGTAACAAATTAAGGGTGTTAATGCATGATAAACTTATATTACGTTGGCTACAACTATACCTGGCTGTTAAAGCCAAAAATTACGTTCGACTACCCGTTCTTAATTTTTTTGAAATTTAACACTTAATCTTTAACTAGATTGGTGAATTTAGTATTGTGGGGGATTCTACAGGACCCCGTTGCATAAGTTAATTAAATTTTCAGGTTTGTTTTATTCAACCACAACTGATATCTTTAACTTATCTTTATCAGAAGTTTACTCTAAAACCCATTTTTACACGTTAGGTCCTTTTTAGCGGACCTATACCCTGTACTTAATGTGGGATTCGACAAGGAAAGAGAAGATTTCTGGATAAAAGTAGCAGTGATTTATGTAGATAATTTCACAACTTAGCACAACTTGTAACTGTAGCAGTGTTACCAGGTTGAAGCGACATTTATATCGCTAGAGTGGCTCGGGAAAAATCCCGAAGAAGACCCAGTTTTCTTAAAATCCAACGTATTCTTACATTTTCAAACCCTGCATCCGCAAATGTTCGTTATTTTATATAATTTTATTTCTCCAAAAAAGTAGGGCAGGATTTGATAGGTAAAATCTATAAATTCTGGGCGCTTTCAGAAAATTTATTTGGATGAAAAATTTTACTGAGTTGTTAAGAGAGGTACTATTGTATTATGTCTTCTTTAATTCTACAATAGTACACCTTGGAACAACGCCGGTTACTGTAAAGAACCTATCAACATCATCTCATTTGAGGAAATTTTTCGCATACAGGTGACACCATAAGTACCAAACACCATTAAAAATAATTTCTGGGCTTTTCAAGAAAATTTCATAATTTTTGAAACTTAATATTTATTACAAGAAAAGAGCTGTGTAATTTCTTCTTTTCTTCCTTTTAGTAAAAAGTTCCCTTAAAGAGGAGGAAATTTTCCGAGTTTGAATTCCTCATAACAACCATCAATTAGTTTGATAATCTAGATTGATCAAACCATCTTAAAAACGCCAGCGAAGAAATTCTATTTTGTTACATATAGACACTCTTTTTATATGCGCTTCCTAAACACCCTGTATAATGAAATAAAGATATTTAATACTAATCAGTGAACCTAAACTATCGGTAAAAAATGTTTGTAAAAAACGAAAGATTGGCCTATTTGGGAAATTACAACGAACACATTTTTTTCTCTAAAGGTAGATACTCAAAAGCGGTTTATTTTAAGTATATGGTTTTCAATGAAAACCTATTTGTTATGGTATTCTCCATTCCAAAGACTTCGTCGCCAAATAAATGAGCAAAATCGAAAGACTACTCGTTCGGTTTTCGAAAGAATGTTGGTCCATTAGCACACGGTAAGGCCTATTTTATCCATCTAATACATTACATTCTCCTTTAATAGCCTCTCTCATTCAATTCATGGACCGTATATCTGTATAAGCTCGTTTTTTATTAGCCATCAAAACTTTTTAGGCATGCGTGATTTTTCAACCTACCATTTCGGTAAGCTTCGATAATCTTCTCAATGCGATGCCATGTCGCTGTGGCGTTTGAACTGCCGCCATAAAAATATCCTACGTTCGCCGCTGGTAAATCGAATTTTACGAACGCCAGTAAGAAAAAAATTCCGGTAAACAGATTCCACAAAATCGTAGAATTTTTTACGGCACGCCAATAATCCAGACTCAAATTAAAACCGCCGTCCCTTTTTTCAACGAAATAAGAACGGATAAGCGTAAGTAATGCGGTAAAATGTAGATTAAATTGATTATCTCGTATATTGCATTTTTAGATACTTCTCTTTAATTCACGCTAGCTTTCTTCCAACTTTCCTCTATTTATCTAGCTTTGTTTTTAAGATGATGATGATTGTTTAGCTCCGAATATATGCAAGGTTCAAATTAATAATACCAGAAATATTGTAAACTAAACTCCAACAATGTTGTCTGGTGGGTCTTGTGGGTGGGCCGTTATTACTTTTGCTGGAAGGAAAAAATTAGAGAATAAAGTGATTCAATGCAGAAGTTCCTCCACTTTTTGGCTTCGTGGGAGTGTACGGAAGAAGTTATTACTTGTTCCTGTTTCAACTTTTCCAACCATATTTCATAAAGTGCCCCTTGTGTGGCATCTTATATGTTGGTATATAAGTAATTTTACTATGTTGTGTTACTCTAGAATTACTGTATTGAGAACTGATAGAAACTTTAATAAGAGTGGTCGCACAACAGGTGAAGGAGTGCTGTCTGCTTTCTCTCATCCATCATTATCGTACCTACCACATTGTCTAACATTTCATCGCTAGTCCCACTTATAGACTTCACAGCTTCCCGTTTGTAAGTTGTCCTCTTATACGTTTCACCTTATAAATATTTACATTTCATCTGATACCGCTTACAAAAGCTTGTGAAGTAAAGTTCGCCACTTTCCGTGCGGTACACGAAATTAGCAGAGACTAGACAGATTCGTGTTTATTCGTCTTATGCGAATGGGTTCGTGTTGCCTACTGGTTTCCCCGAGAGTCGACAAAACACGGGTCTGTATAGTCTCTGTTAATTTTGTGAAGCGCACGGAAAGTAGTGAACTTTACAGAGAAGTATTCCTCGATGTTTTGGCACTGTAACTCATGGACAAACAAGCTGTCATACTGGGTGATCTTAATTGTCCGCTTCCAACTTAGCAAATGGTAACCTTGCTGACAAGAAGTATATATTCTTCGTTAACTTTATGCCTACTCTCAACCTACAACAATACTAACGCTGGAGGAAAACTACTAGATTTGACCTTTTGCAATTTTAAGCGTCTCCTGAACGATCTTCGATACTTCGCTATAGTGTATAGAGATATGATTGACATGGGCTTTTTAAAAAACTACATCTGGAAGATTATTACCTCAGAAAATGGAAGAGAAGTGGGTCTTCTGCTACGCGTTCCTGCCTTAAGACAGGGGGGCGGAAAGAGGAAGGCCTAGTCGAAAATCTTCACGTAATTCGGTTCCGAAGATACCTACCAACGTTACCCTTTCGCCGTTCTGGTGAGGTTAAAAGAAATTAAAGGAACATTTGTGGGCGCTAACCCAGTCGGCGACGGTCGTAGGTCGCACATAAAAAAAAATACAGATTCTGGCTCCCGCGGCAGGAGGCACATAAGCAGAAAGGCGCCACCCTCTCTGTATACAAATGTCCACCGTAGACCTTGGTCGTGGGAACCGACGCCCGTCGCCAGAAAAAAACCTATATATATATATTGTCCTTAAGACAAGTTATTTAAGGGGAAAACAAAAGAAATTTAAACAATAACATATAAATAAAAAAAAGAGATAGATTAAAGCTAGTTTAATTTAAGTTTAAATTAAGTATATAAAAAAAAAGGTTTTAGTATCCAAACAAATGATCCCGCAAATACGAAAATAAAAAAAGGAAAAAAAAAATAATAAACTATATACTAAAGCGAGTTCACTCGGGATTGTTTACCCGACAAGATCTTGTGGGGTTTACACGTCTTTACAATTTTAGAAATAGATATTAAAAAAAAAAAAACTTAAATAGAAGTAAAAATTGAATCTTCCAGTGGCATTAAAATAATATTTAAGTTAATTTTGAATTAACAAAAATTTTCCTTGTCAACGCTCCATTCTCCCCACAACGTCGGACAATGCGTGTGACACCTCCTCCACATTGAATCCAGATACTATCACGCTTGTGTCGTCAGCGTACTGAGATAGTATATAGGGAGTCATTATAGTGTTCAAATCATTGACGTAAAGCATAAATAGGGTCGGGGCCAGAACAGAGCCCTGCGGAACGCCACGCTCTAAATGCATACTCGGTGATACATAAAGATTGGTGTATTGTACCTTAAGAAATGTTTGTAACCTCTCTTCAACTTGTACCAGTTAACCAATGGTGTTGTTGCAATATTTTGTTCGATGCACGCAATTTACGGTCGACTAGCATCTTTTGCGTGTTCTCATATGAAAGAGCATCATCCCCAA
The DNA here is from genome assembly GCA_902654985.2 of Oryctes borbonicus. Lineage (NCBI taxonomy): Eukaryota > Metazoa > Arthropoda > Insecta > Coleoptera > Scarabaeidae > Oryctes > Oryctes borbonicus. Next base: position 1,707,471 of record LR736875.1, read on the forward strand.
GCACACTAATCGCACCTTCATGAATTTATTGCGGCGTTAAACCTTTTTTTCTGCAGATATTTAGCAGCACTATGAAGCTTGTTTGTCTGTCTTTTTTTTTCTTTTTTTTCTTTGGATAGCTTCTATTTTAACCTGCTAACGCAATTTAATAACAGCTGGAGCTACAACAACCAATACTGGTTCTTTGCTTAACAAATACGCTTTTCTATTGTTATGGAAATTTCAACGCCTGCTGTGTTAACGACAGTAACAACGACTGTACAAACTTCGTACATAGCTGTCATGATCATACTGCAAGCCACTAGGATGTACGTACGTACATTCCTTTGTGTCAAGCATTCTTAGCGAAATAGTCGATTCCAACTTCTGACAAAATATCTCGTTTTACATAGCTTAAACAATAAACTAGCTTTGGAAACTCTGCCATTTCGCTAAAGTTCTGTGAACGTTACGACTTAATAGTTAGGTCGTATCTTTCCCGTCAAAGAACACCTCAGATTTGTCTAATCTGAAATTGACGTTTAATCGTCCCGACTACAACTTGTAACGAAGGTTGTTATGATTGAAGCCTGTTTGGAGCTGTGAAAAGGATCCCCGACTGGGTTCGTTGCGGCTAAAGCAACAATCTACTTCTATTTATTTTATCGTAAGGGCAAGACGTCTTTCAAAATAATCTAAATTAGCTGTATTAATTTTGCGGCCATTAAGCCCTACGTGAAATTATAACACGTGCTCACCGTACGCCAAAAGTAATTATGCCCAGATATGAGCTGAAACGAGATTATTTAGAAGTTTTAATAACAGCTTTCCAGGTTCATTTCAAAGATAATACGTACTTATTTAATTATACTTTGCGGTTAGAACTTTGAAGCATATTTTACGGATTAAGATTTCCCTTTTTCTTGGCATATAAAGGGTGATGTGTAATTAATTTTCTAAATTACTTACGTACGTACGTAATCACCTTTATGTTTCGTTGAATTTCGAGCTGAATTTGTTTTGGAAATGTGTTGAATTGAATTATTTGCCATTAATAAATGTTAAAATTATTGTTTGTTCTTTCAATAATACCTACTTTTCAACATCTGATCGCTTAATTCAATAGGCAAACAGTCTCGAAACTGTTGATTGAACACTGTTCATTTTTGTAGTAGAAATGTCTTTCGGGTGATGTCGCGTAGTTAATATTTTACTTGACGTTTCGCTGATCATGCTGTCAGCTTCTTCAGAAGATTTCTAAAGACGTCAAGTAAAATATTAACTACGCGACATCACCCGAAAGACATTTCTACTATGGATTACGGTCGTGAAAGCCTACACTCAACTACTGTTCATTTTTCCTCGGTGTTAAATTCAGATTCTTTGGTTTTCTCAAGGTAACTGCGGAACGAATAAGCAATATTTGTTGGTAACTGTGCTATTTGCGCTGTGCCTTTGTACCAACGAATACCAATAACAATAGAAAGAAGAAGATCAGAAACCGCCTTGGACCCATCTAAAATGCATTTACGGAACTGGTATTTTCTCAGATTTATCAGTAGGGCATTATGCGATTTGACGGCTCTGCACCACAGACCAGTCTCAAGCAACTTCCGTCTGTAGGTGGTTATTCTGTCTTGTGGTAAAGGTGTCATATATTTGATGGACGCGGTACAGGGCACATCGTCAGCACATTGAGAAACGGCCAAGATCTGCGGGAAATCATTCTAGAATAAGGTAGCACCCAATATAGAGCTCTGCAAAATGCCACACCTAACGGGCGAAGCAGCAGACAAACATTTATGGTATTATTGCGGTAACCTGCTACACCTACCACTCCGATCTCCTAGGTACGACCTAAAGACATCTACCACTACACCACATCTTAGATAATAGGATGCCATGGTCAAGTCCATCGAAAGCTTTAGATAAATCAAAATACCCTACGTTAATAACATATTCCAAAAGGCTCGTGAAGGTTTACTTGAAGGTCTTTTCATAGTGAATTTCAGCAGAGAAAAGGAATTGCTGTGTGCGGACTTTAATGCGCTCTACATTTTCATTAAAATTTGTCAGTGTAATTGTAATCTTTAACTTATAGCAATTAACAGCATTGCTGAGTTACTACAATGAAAGATTTTTATGATGCAACCATTCCTACCGAAATACTGGAGATTACATCCGGTGACGATATCGTAAACGTGGAATGGGATGATTTTACCTACACTCCTGCTTCCACCTTGGATGATGTAAGAAATGTAATTGGGGGGAACGAGAATGTATTCTGGGAAATGAAAGTGGGACATTAAGAACTGTAAGTTAAATGAAGCATATACGATTGAGGATAAGGTCGATGGCGCGAGAGCCGAAGAAAATGGAAGAGAATAAAGAATAATTGTATTTTCGGATCAAAATCTGAGCGCATTTACATTAGACTAATTTAGTGAAGATTGTAAATAAGTTGCAATTGTTAAAGGAAGAATAAGTTTACCAAAATATAGACCATATAAACCTTCGCTTAGGAAATGTATTCCTCTTTACCTAATTTGGACGAGAAACGCGTTAGAATGTAAATATGACAAGTTTCCAGTCTAATACAGAAGCAAGTATTTTTTGTTAATTTAAGTTCCATTTCTCGGCATAGGTCTATACATTTTCCCCAGCGATGCTCCCATCTCTTTAATTCAGCGAAATATGGATGAATAACTCTTGAATAACGATTATTACTAATCGTGACTAAATAGCCGATTGATTTGGTGAAATGACGCTGCTATTTCTTATTAACAATGACGGGAAACCTATAATCGCTACAAAATATTGGGATGGCTATTTGCGATTACCATTTCAGCAAATGCGTCATAAATTCTAAAATTAAATGCATCTAGTTGGATTGGAAGACTCTTCACAAGCGGAAATGGAAAACTATTCCGTTCCTATTCGACTTAGCGGGTCCTAATCTTCAATAATGACAGTGTGTCGCCGCGAGACCTGGCAAAGAGAATCACTTCGATGCGAAGACCTTTCGTCTGGGAGACCTGCGGTTTTGAATCGTTATTCATACGCCCTTCGTATTCTTGTGGCGATTGTTCGGCTTAATTACGATAATCGAAATGGAATCGGAACAGATGCGATGGACATCGGCGGGTTGGAACCCTTTCTTGGCGGGGATACAAACGCTCCGTGTATACAATATCGAGTGTCGCTTCGGGGGGAACTTCCCACGGACTCGCAGTAATCTTGCAAAGCGAGTAATTGGAATTCTGTGTTTAGTTAAATATAGCGTTTGAGCGCGTGTAATCCTGTTGATTTCCTTCTTGCAGCCGCTATGCGTGACAGTGCTTCGCCAAATATCGGCCTTGCAGCGTTAATGATATTTTTGATGTGATATATAATTGAATTTTCCTTATGAAATAAAACCGACGGTAATAAAAACCACAACTCACTAAATAAGATTCCGGGAAGAATCTCAACAGAGTTATTTTCGCAAAAATAAATATAATTCAATTTACCATCCCCGTGAAATACAAAATTCTGGCGGCTATCACCACGAGATTGTTTACGGTGGACGCCATAAAACCCCCCCGAATACTTACCCAAAAGGAAAACGCGTAACATTAAACGTATTGTTTGTAAGAAGTAAGTATGTATATGTGAGTGTGAGAAGCAGATATGTTGAAACCTTTACGAGTACACACGACGCCGTAATTCTCAGATACTGGCCGTATTATTGGAGTGCGTATTATACGACGCCAAACTGACGTATTTTATGTTTCTGTTCTAATAAATTTTTCCGTTGGTCCAGTTTGACAACGTTAAGCACGGTACATATGTACAGTGGCCGGTTTATGTTTTGTCTCCCCATTGCAACGACTAAATATCGATACTATCTTCTGCGTGGCAAGGTCAAGTACTTATGTTCAGCAAATAAAAGCACAGAACCGCGTTTATCGGGAATACCCGTCATAAACTAAAATGACCGGAAGTGTTAGTTTATTTCAGTGTACACGTCTTCAGAATTTTTAAATTTTCGCTAGACACCCTGTATAATTATTATATGTAACAAATTAAGGCACCAATGATGGATTCAATTCGAATCGGGGTTAACGATCAAAGAAAAGGGAAAACATGACAAAACACCAAATTAAGTATCCGCTACAAATTTGCAGCAAACTCAGCAAGTCCAGCGTCGACCGATTCTCTTGAAGCGGCGCAATACGGTTGAAGGGAATGCCTTTTTGAGGTGCAGAGAAAATTGTATCGTTCTTCGTTTAGATTGCGAACGTTAACACGGTTTAGAAATTTATGGGTTGTAAAATAGTTTCAAATTCGCGAGGTCTGGTTGCTTGGCGAAAGATGCATAATGAAATAAAGGGATGTTGAATAGATTATAATAATCGTAGCAATTTATTTCCAATACAAGCAATTGATAACGTCATCAGTAGAGACTGAAAATAGTAGAGGTCTCAAGTTCGATCCTTGAGGAACATCGGATTTTGAGCGGAAACTGCGATCGCCATACCCTTCAAATTGCTTTCTACAAAACCAACTATGATTTGCAAACGCAACGAAACACAACATTCTCAAGTATTTTTATCAGCATGCAGAATTAAATTTTACTAAAAATAATTATAGGAAAATAGTTATTTTTGCAAGACTTTAACGACGAGCGGAAATTGTTAATTCTCATCTGATCGTCGATAATACATTTTTATCGTCGTGTGTATAACTCTATTTTTCTCCACAGAAGAATTCACAGAAAAACTAAGAAGTATTAAATGAAACCCTCGGAAAATACGTTCTTCCAGTAGTTGTACGTCAAGTTAAGAACTGGTTAACAGCAACGATTGTCTTCAATGAAAGTATATAACGATAACAAGGATTGTTGTAGGATAGCATGATGAATATTATCAGCACACTCCGCACCACGCAAGTTATTTGATTAATTATTTTTCAAATTCAAATTATTCAACTTTTTAAATATTATTCCAAGTGAATAATCCAAATTATTGCAATTGGATAAATTATATTAAAGAGACAAGTAAGTACAAGTGCAATTTTTTAAATAAAATGTTAATAAGGTTGCAGGATCGGTCAAGTTTTTTAATAGATTGCGAATTGACAACATTCTCTAGCGCGATAACTAATATACAAGGTGCAGCCTTCAGCACTACAATTATTTAACACAAAGTATGTCGAAGTGATAAAATAGGTAAAATTTTGCAGTATACCGGAAGTATTCCATTCCAAATAAAACAATTAATTATTTTAACGTTCAAACCCTTTTCAAGCTATACCCACCTCATAAATACTTCGCGTTACCTATTATTTTTTTTATATTTGCAAAAAAGTACCGACAGAAACCACATTAAGAGATTTATCGCATGTATTGTCGATGTACGATTCACTTCTAAAGTTCCCGCAGGCGTTTTGCAATATAAAAGGATTCCTTTCTGGCAGCACATACCTAAGCTGCGTAAAATCTCGTCCGAATATAAACGTTTCCGAATAATTCAGCCGCAGTCCGCATTCCTCTAAGAAGTAATTTTGCGTTTCCGTGATGCTTGCGCGTAAGCATGTCTTTCATCCTGCTACGTAATAATACAGAGGTATTCCATAATTTTCCGGTAATATACAACCGCCTCACCATAATTTAAAATGGCAACGAATAAGTGGTTTACTCTTTGATTATGAACTCGGCAACAAAGCTTAAATGGCGGCGAAAAAAGTATCTACCGCATCCGGAGATAATACTCTAACTTATCGAACAGCATTGTGATTCAAGACGAGATTTCAGCTTAACGCTCTGGGGGACTGTAGATCACTAACAACGAGTATATTCAACAGATTCTTTTGGTAAATTCCAGTACAACGTGCTTAAAGATTGCAGTAAGGTTCTATGTCAGCGATGAAAGCACTTTTGTCAGCTAGGAAAGACGTAGAAGTTAAGCAAATTGTCAGATGATAGTGAAATTCTGTCGTCTTCAAACATTTCACGTGGTGATAGTGGATCTTTTCTTGATCGATTGTTAACTTGGAAAGGATCATTGATTGTCGTCAGCTGATCCAATAACACATATTCCCAAGGTTTCCTTGCACCCAAATGTTATTGTGCCTTTAGTATGAGTCTTTGGAAACGGTTCAAAGCATCATTGCTGGCTTGTGTTGCGAACTTCAGCGAATGGAAGCAGTCTCGCCCAGAAACAGGAGAAGAGGAGTTGGAAGAATAAGATGATGGTAATTTTAGCATTAGTGATTATGTCAATCACATTTTTTCAGCCAACAAAGAAAGAGACAAAGAAGGAGACGAAGAAGCACCGTTTATAACTACTATCTACTTTTTAATCCTTTTAATCCTTTAAAGACTTACTAATATATCAAATCAAACGAAGCACGCCACTGCGACACGATACGATGCGAAGCTTCTATCTCTACGAACAGAACTCAGACCCACAATATTTTTGCTTACTTTAAAATAGTGTGTTTCTCTGCGTGCAGTAAGTATTCCTCAAAAACCCTCAAAAGTTTATAACTTTTCTCGAAAACATAAACATCTTATATTTAATCTTTACGAAAAAAGTTCATCGAAAAGCAGCGGATAATTATTACGGCTAAGAGCGAATTAATGCTGTTAAAAGGAAGAAGACTATAGCCGTTTATCTTCAGCAAAAATCGCGTTACTACATCTTATGGACGCACCCCCTACGATAAATATAATTATCTTTTAGCTGGTGTTATTTATTGCGCATAATAAAGTTCAATTTTGCTTTAATGTCGGCATTTTCCGTTGATTTATACTTTGCGTGGCAAACAAACGTGTTTTGTGTTCCTCGGCGCCTAAACATTAAAGATATTCGGATGGCAAATTAATTCTACTCCATTTGTCCATTTTTATGTGCATTGTCGGTTTCACTACATGGTAAAGTTTTTTTGTGGAATGGTATGATTATTATTTCATTATTCTTCGGAAACTAGAGGAAGCATTTCGCCTTTTGAACAATTTTCTGTTGCAGTATTTACAATACTATCGTCGAATTACCACCACATTAACGTACTGTAGAAGCCTTTCTTCAGGCTTCGTTTGAATTTTTCCATTTCACTAACTACAGTTTGGTAGAACCTCAAACTTGTCCACGTCCATACCGGCTTTAATACTTGTTTACGGGGTGATTGATTTGTTATATTCTCGGTTATATCTCTGTTTTTATCAATATTAGACAACATTTTCATTAAGCAAAAAAGATCTACATTACCAGGTTGCCCTGTAAGTTTTTGTGCATAATACGTTAATTTAAAAAAACAAAAATTGGGAAAATCAAAAAACATCTATTCATCGAAATCGAATAAATTGATGTTGATATCATTCTACTGGTTTAGAGGGAAAAAAGCCTAAACAAGCATTCTTCACTTTTTTAAAATGGTTAAAGTTGGGACCGCACAAGAAATATGCCACCGAACGAAACAACCCATAATCAAATGGAGAAGTATTTGGAGGGTATGGGGGACGCGCCAAACGGCATCTGTGAGACGAACCATTATCCTGCTGCATCAAAATTCTGTTGCTGTTGAATTTCAGGATAACGGCTGCGCAGTATTTCGTCAATTTTATTTAGCTGCTCGCAAAACAGTCTTGCATTTACAGCTGTCCCTCCAGGAACCAAGCAACCAAGTACAAAACTCCTTCAAAATTCCAACAAACGCTCAACATAATTTTTTGTCCAAATCGTGCAGCCCAAATCGATCATCTCTAGGGTCTTGGAGCAGTTTTTGACTTTTGAACTTCAATTCTACTTAGAGCTTGTGTCAAGACACGCGGCTCCATTCGGGGCGTTATTTGAAGAGCCAACTCTTGTTGACAATTCACTAACACTTGATTGGGGATTGTACTGAACTGCTACCATCGGAGCACCTTTGTTGATTTAAGGTGGTCGATGTAGGACTATCATCGGTGACCTCGGACGAAATTTTCCAAACCAAATTGCCGCCGTATCTTTGTGAACTTTACCTTCTCCTTTAATTTCATTAATATGCTCAGCTGCCGCTTTTGCACAGCATTACCGGAAAAGGGGTTTCCGGTAATCACGCGATAAAGCTCTAATTACTATTTTTTCTTCCATTATGACTAGTAACTGTGCACGTATAAAGACAAGCAAATTGCTATTACCAACCCATCAAATGCATGCACAAAGATCGATGGGACCACCTAGTATAAGCTTAGTAATGCTACATGCTCAGAAAAACGACAGAAATAAAAATAAAAAGACGTTGTAGAGCGGCTTGTTCTTTTTAATGCAAAGGTACCCTTATTGTGTAATATTCTTAAACAGCTTAAAATTTTGTTTACAGAGATATGTAACGTATTATAATTTATTTTAATGTTAATGTTAAAGCAATGATCTTAAAATTAACTGAGAGGAAGTCATGAAATTAAAATAATTTTGAATGAACTAACGAGAGGCTAAAATCTGATACTCAATATACAAATACCAATGGAAGCTATAGAAAAAGAGGAACACGGAATCTAAGGTTTAAAAGCTTTAAAATATAATTAATTTGAGAAGAGGAACATTGAACAAACCAGAATAACGGAAACTCCTGGAGCAAGCTGCACCGCAGAAAAGGAGTGTCAAGCTAGTGAGGATGATTATGACAAAAATAGTCGTTGCAATTTAAAAATAATCTTCACGGCCGTATAACGCTATAATTTTATGCGAAATAAATCTTTCTTCATTTATGAAGAACATGTACCGCAACGTCAGTACTGCAGAAACTCACGCCGTTTCCTTATTCGGAGGAAGACAGCAGTTTCGGTATCCGCCATACGTCACCTTGTGTACGAATGATATAGCCGACACCAGTTGGCGAAGAACGAGGCGTAATAACAGAAGGCATCAGGGACGTACTTATTTCTATTATCTATTTTCAACTGTATTTTAGCATTTTTTACTACACCCGAATTTGCCTACTCTACTCATGAGAGGCCTTGACAAGTAGATAGGTATTCTCACGATGGTGTGAATTAGTAGTACGGATTCGTGTTGGCTTGGCAAGTTAGTAGGCTTAGTTTAGAAAAATCCATTCTAAAGCCTCTCAAATCTTCCCGACGTAAAACTTTACAATGTATAACGTACAAATATGCATAACGTATACTGGAATCCTTAAAAGATATTCTTTTGATGCACCTCCTCTTATAGAAGGAACGTAAATAGGACAATAGTGTACGTGAATCAGTAACGAACTTCCTGTAATATACAAAATAAATATCCCGAAGATAGGAATACAAATTGTTACAAGCTTCATTGCGTTTCAAAATTACCATTAAAAGGAAGCCATTCTTTTTCATATAGATGAGTGAGGAGATCAAAGAAGCAATGTATAATGAGCTACACAAAGGGAAAAATTGTCATCCATCTGTGGGTGTTCAATTTTCAAGGCATAGCGATGATATTCAAACGAACACAGCGGTGCTCTCTCGAATGCAACTCAAATATGTGTACGTGTTGCGTTAGTAAGCTTTGATGTTTGAGACATAGGCATGAGTTTAAAACAATACCAAGCCCTCATTAATTCTCATCCAATATGGAGGTAAGCAATAGCTCTCTGCGAGGGAAATTTAAAGTATTTGTATTTAAATATCGTTATATAGGCCATTAAGGTATTTATTTGTGCAGAATTTTTATAATAGTAGTGAATAATATAACTGATGTGTTGAATATGTTACTTTCAATTAGCCAACATCGGCAGCGGGGTATTCCTTTTTACGGCTGAAGAAATCGAGTTGAAAAATATGATTGTAAGTGCTTAACAAGAAAGCATGTTCTCTTTTGAACGGAATCCGCATGAAGCGCAATTTGTGCAAGATGTAACAGAAGATGAAGAAGACAATTTAGAAAATATTACATGTGCTCCTGAAGAAGGAAATTGTGTTATTGACCTAGATCAGAAAACTAAAGCTGTAGAATACTAGAAAAGTGATAAAGCAAAGCGACGTTCTGTAGAAAGTGTGAGAGATAACTTCAAAAAAGGCGAATTCGCTAAGCAAGTTAATCAGATGGGGAGAAAGTATTAATAGAGGTGGCACACATACCAATAAATTACGGTTTATTACGAAATATGTTTAAAATATAAACAAGAAATTGGACGCGAAACGTTGGCACTTCAAGACACAAGTGCACAAAATAACAAAATTAATTACTCGTTCTACCGGTATGGAAAAGCTACGGTTGGTAGGCAACAATTTTGTTAAGGAAATCAACCCCCACATCACTAGTTTCTGCAGATGGCCGTTTAATTTTGTCATTATTGTTGGTATTAAAGGAATCTACAGATACGATTGGAACTCGAGTCATTGTTTCCTGCAATCCTAATTCATTAATTGCTATTTCCTCATCACGCATTTGACGCGACATTTCCGACAATTGTAGACATAAATCCAACATTTTTTTTTTCTGAGGGCGCTGTTTCCCCTCGAACCAACCAAATCTCTACTTCTTACTGTACTCCAATGGAGAGCACTGCATTTGAGATAGCCAACATACCTAGTTACATATTCTATATATTACTGGAATAAATAGAACTGCAAACTAGAAACAATAAACCGCTCCTATATACCTTTCGTGCATTCCGCTACAGCGTCTGAAATTTATAATTTAAACGATTAGATTCCGAATTGTAGCAGTTCAGCTTCTAAGGCGCGCCTTTGTAATAAACTGAAGACTATCATTTATCATTTCATCGCTACATTTTCCAACCAGGCGACATTACGGAGATGCGCTGCGCTAACTCCACGTTTCCGTAAGTGAAGAATAATTTAGCTGCACTGCGTGATGTGCTGGTAGGTTATCGCCACAATTCCGCCCGCGGCGTCTATTATTCCGCGCTTTAGTAATTACTACGTCGTAACGATGTACTTTTAACGACAAATGATACGAAAGAATAATTATCGGAATATTTATTTTTGTTATTTTCCAATTTAAGTATGCCATTGTAGATAGTTATAAGATCCGTAACGCGAACGATTTCTAGCAATTAGTGGAGCAGTATTGCAAGAAACAAGAATGGTGCAAACGGAATAGTCAGAAATGGAGAAACAATTATATTCCGTCGGTTCCGCACGGCAAGGTCCATAGATATCCCCGTTTCTTTTGACATTCTTGCTGCAATTGTGATGAATTCGCACTCTTTCGGATAATGTTCCCCGAAAAAACCGTGGTAGATTCTCATGAAAACGTCTGGTAGAAAAGTTTGGAAAGGAAAGATAACCCATTTATTGTGTAATAGTGACGGTTCACGTAAAATAAATAAGAGCTTCTAGTGATAGATAGGAAAATCGAAAAATCCGAGTGCGTTTAGATGATTTCAGATATGTTTCGTGATTAGCTGCAAAATGTTGTTAAACAAGTAAGAAACATTCTAAGAACTCAACGTTTAGATGAAAAAGTATTGTTACTAACGAAATACACAAGATGTATTTCAAATAAATAAATAAATGTTACTGCTAATTTGGCACATAAGGCGTATTTAAAATAAATAAAAAAATTTTAAATTAGTCTATAACACGTATTTAAAATAAATAAAAAGTATTGTTAAATTGACAGACAGGTTTCTAACAACAAATTTATATTAGATATAAATATATGCATTGTCCCATATTTAAATATAAAATATATTTGAGCTTGGTATATTTATATTTAATTTCATCGTGTCGAACAGATACCGCAGAGACAGTTCACTCAACCCGGAAACGCCCTCAAGACTAAACCAATTAGTTAAATCAACCGAGAATTTTATCTATTCAAGATAATCATTTAAACGAGCTTCCCTCCTCTGTTCTAACAATTTGAATGCGGAATAAGCTTTAATGTTTCATGAAATTCCCGACGCTAGTGTATTAGAACTTTATTCAAAGTTTCATTCGCTTATGACTCCCCAATTTCTTTCCCTTAACTTTTCTACTTCATGCTGCAACAAGTGCTTGCTACGAAGAAAATTATTTCAATTTGACGTATTTATTATGCAACGCTTTTATAAAAGCAAATAAATTCTTTCTCAGTTAAACTTGGAAATAGTAAAGCAAGGATGTAGGTGTAAGGCTCTAAATTAACGTAAAATGCGAACAATTATTACGGTTTTTGTCTCTATTTTAAATGAAAATTAATTTACGCAAACGATTTAAGAGTATGCAAGAACTAAAACCTGCAGCGTAAAAGTTTTGTAATAAGTTTACATTTACGAGCTTATTGAATAGGGACATCGGCATGTGATGGCGCGAGGTTAAAAATTTCGCGCTTAGCGAACACTGTTTTAAGTTTATCTAACTACCGCCAGGCTCCCAGGCTCGATTTTAGTGGTAATTGGTTTTAGGAGTGAAAGTTTCTGATAAGGTAATGCATAAAGCTGACGGTTTCAGGAAAAAAACCTTTTCAACGTGTTAACTGATGGATTTAAGCACCTACGTCAAAAATAAAATGAAAGAAGCAGCACGCAGATTAAATTAGAAGGGAAAAAGGAGTTTCCCAAGCGCCATTACGACAATATCGTTTATTGAAAAGTGCAGACAAGTTATGTTATAGAAGCGCTTGATTTATGATAAACCTTGAAGCGTAAAGTATTTTGAATGAATGTGTATGTAATCGAAGAAAAATAACGTTTACATACTTAACACAAAAGTATCGGCAAACTTCGCACCACGCAAGTTTAATTAACTAATCCAGGACGGTCGTTTCGAGGATATGAATGATCCACATTCTCAATCTGTGGCCGAATGATGTGAGAAACCTCCAGATCTAACATGCAAGTTCTATCTCTACTTTCGAGAAAAATATAATTTACAAGTACCTACTTTTACCGTCTACTAAGATGTGCGGACAAATAGACGGAAGGATCTCTTGTCATTGCAGCCCGAGACATAAAGTATGTGCAAACCTTACCCTAATAAATCGAATAGAACTGAGTACGACAACGGTCCGTGCTCTCTTGATCAGGTTTTTATTACTTTTTATGTAAACCGTCTAGTACGCATCTAATTCGCCCTTCATATTGAGAACCCAAACGTTTAATGAATTGAAGGAAATAGAAGAATTTGGCACAATGGAAGCTCAAATTGCTAACAGGATGAAGTTCTCTTCTGAAAAAGCGCCAATATATAATATATGGAACGCGGTCGCAAAGCATACAAACAGTCAAGCCTTCAAGAACATGCACTGCCTCTAATTTAAGCTAGAATACACATATAGAATGACAATTTACCAGATTTCGAGAGCAGATTTCGTGCTCTTACAGGTTATGATTTCGACCAAAAGAGCAAAAAGAAGACCATATCAACTACTTAAACAAAATGTCGAATATCGAAGAGCTTTAAAAGATCTAGAAAAAAAAGATGCGAACTTTGCATAAAAGATCGATGCGTTACAACGTTACATGCATCTGGCGAAATGCACACGCTAAATCCTCCTTCATTAATACTCGAAAATAATGGTTGGAATAGATGACCAAAATACCATTTTAATTGGCACGAGCGAAATTTTATACCTTCTACAGTTTATGCTTTGGTACAGCAACCTAGCAACACCGACGATAGTGCTTCAGATTTTTTAAACAAAAAAAAAACTGGTTTACTTCCTAGAAAACGAAGCAGCAATGGAAGAAGAAAATTCGTTTTAATGAATAATCGTTCCTTTTTTAATGTTAAAACACAAATTGCGGGCTTTTAACTAACCGATCTAATTTTTTTATTCTGCATCGGTATAGACAACTTCCTTTTATTTTAGCAAACATAGGAAGTGGCCACATACGCTTGCTCATCCGTATAGTGTTTTCTCCGTCGCACTTCCATAGTCTCATCTATATTCACCTGATAGGTATTTGCAATCAATCTCCAGAATGGTTTGGCTTTTTACATATTTTCTTTGCGTGATTCCATAAAGAACTACTGCTACGTAGCACATCTTTGTAGTCGCTTGGCGTAAACGAGCAAACGATAAAATCGCTTGGCAATCCTTTTTTTAATGTTAAATTATACAAAATTTACACCCTAGATTTTTTCAACCCAGGCAGGTTTGCTAGGTCGTTACTTTAATACTTTATTAGCATTAAATTACCATTGCGCGATTTTTTAGCCATGCTAAGAAACATCTTGGTTAAATTAACAAATGCTTCATAACAATCGCATGTCGGATAAGATACCCTCTATGACCAACAAGAAAATCGACATTGCACCATAGGTAAATGAAAAAGGCATTACTTTGAAGAAAAACTGATGAAACATGATTTGTTACAAATTGTACCCTCTACACGCGAACTCGTTTTGTTCTTTTCTTTGAAAAGAAAACAAATATCAACGGAAAATAAATCGAATGAAAGGAAAGTAAACGCACGCTACCTACATTCTTGAAGTCTTCTCTGCTGAATCTTTCAAAGACGACATTGCCATTTCCAACTTGAGAACCTTCTAAAATCTACGCGTTATTACTCGATCCTTCACCTAATAAAAAAATAATTACGTGTTACTCACATAAGGGTCTAAATTTTCCGCAAAAAAAACCTCAGGCGAATTTTAAATTCGACATCAGAAGACAGCTAATACAATCGTTTCGCCGTATTTGAAACGTTACCCCCTTTGTCATCGTTAGGTATTTTAATACCTTCGCTTCGAGTCCTTTCTACCGATAACATTAACGGCGTTCCCTTCACTCTCCGATCGATTGGTCGTGTCGTTCTCATACCTTCTCGGCTTGTTCTCAATAAAATCCCGTTTCTAATTTCACGGTACATTTTTTTTTTTACTTTAGTAGTATTATTATATAATATTCAATCGGACATTGTCGAAGGAAACAGTAAGGGAGATCGCAGTGTGTGTTTAAAAGTTCTAACATCTCGAGACCAATTACTTTAACACGGCTTAAACAAGCCTCAGTACCAAGCAACGTACTACTAGCATCCTTTAAGGCCGCATACAAAGTGGTGAAATGCAAAAAATCTAACACCATCGAAGAAGAGCGTATTGGACCGGCTGCTGTTGACATGGTTAGTATTATGCTGCGCGAATCGTCCGAAAAATTAATTTGTCAACACTATTAGTCCAACAACCTATCATACGGCTCAGGATCTTGATGATTGATTAACAGAGAAAATGAAAGGCACAAAATTTGGTTTGCAACCTGATGAAGTTTTTGACAGTAACAAAGTAACCAACGCACATTTTATTTGTTATGTACGCTTACTGGTTGATTATATTATTCTTGAAGACCAAGGCTCGAGATGCTTGACAAGTTTATAACCGGAAATGATAAACAATACTAAAGTGTTTAATTAATTAATTGGGGTTAGCTGCTTCGATGGTCAACACATGCTCGGGTATGGAGTGTGCTGACACTTTAGTGTTGTTTGCCATACTGCCCTACAGCCTTAGCTACTACTAGCATTACTAATCGAAAATGATTTGGATTGGAAGAAGTACATCGGTACGTATGTTATTCGTAGCAAAGCATCCACACTATGTGGACCCATGAGAAGCACTTTCATCAAAGTCAATAGAATCTAAGCCGTTAGATCTCGGCAACCAGACGAGCTACGAGGATAAGTTTAGGGTCGTTCGAAAGGTCTCAACGAGCGTTTTAACGGATGGGGATCTCAACTCCCTGGCTCTAACTGTTCAGCCGCTACGGCGCCTCCAAGTTGAAAAATGAAAATTGCTTTTTTCAACTTTAAAGCCCGGGAAACCCGCCAAAACGAAGAGGCAGGGGATTCCGCTTAGGCGCAATCGATCCGCCTACCGCAGATGCATATCTGAGGAGATAATCGACGAAAACCGGAACGAGTCGACGAGATTTCAGAAAACTTCAAATGCCCCTAAGCCGTTAGAGGTAGCGTGCTGAAATTTTGCGGGGAACATATACGGCCGTAGGGCTATCGATTAGCGATTAGCGTTAGATCGGCGGAACTCCGAACTTTTTGTTTTTGGCCTTTCAAAAATTCCATCACTTTGGGTTCAAATTTTTACGTGGTGTCTAGATCTCGCCAACCGGACGAGCTACAAGGATAAGTTTGGTGTTAACACGTGTTGTAAACGTGGACATACCACTGCAATTCACGATGACTTTCACGTGGCAACGTCTTATTCGCATTCGAATTACACCAAGAAATTTCTTTTTTACAAAAAGAAGGTCATGAAAACTTCAAGTACTCTTTGATATTTTTGGAGAAGATTACGACGTCTAGGAAAAACATATTCATAATTTAGTTTGATGGTTCTTCTGATGCAATTTTAATAAATGTGATTAGATCTACGGCGGGAAACAGATCGAACTCATTTTCAATTATTTCTTTTAAAATAACTGTAAAAGCCGCAAGTACTGCACGTAGTGATTTACCCAACATGTAATCACACGGACAAAATGTAAAAAAAGAAATTGTAAAGCGGAAGTAATGCGAGTAATCTTTTATTACATGCTGTGTAAGTTCATACGAAGAGATTAATCTACAAACAAAATCACATTAAACCATACGTAACGAGAAAATGTAGCCACATTGTATAGATAGGTAGAGGCATGATAAATCACTCGAATTTGACATTGAAAAATTAGAGCTCGATGTATGGCGTATACGCCAGGTTCCACTCCCTCGTAATTTCGAGAGCTAATTTCGGCGTTTCCTGCAAAATTTCCCCGATTCCACACATGAAAGTACTTATAGCATTTCACGTCAAGCTTATGAGTAAAATATTTGTTAATTAATTTAGTACTGAGACTAGTCCATACTACGAGGGCAAAGCAAATAAAAATATATGCGAAGAGATTAATTTAATCAAATATAATAACTTCATCTACACGCATGTTTGAACATATTTATCAATATATTTTTTGGGAAAATATTTGAAGTTAATAATTAGTGTAAGCTGATCCTAACTTATATCTATTAATTTAGATACACTGGGAAGTGCTCTTTTTGCGGACATAGTAAATTAGAATTAGTTTCGAACGAACAAACAGATTTGTATTCATCCCTATTACTTCATTACACTTTTAATTACCTCTCTAGTTTATTAATTGTTTTACTTCCTAGCTATTCTTTCCTAATGAAGTCACAGTAACCAATATTTTTATTGTTTTTTTATTTATTGTTACGGAGCTTCAAGTATATCAATTAATAAATTCAATACATGCTATTAAATGCTTTGCTGCTTATTTAACGTATCTGAACATACTCAAATTCGCGAGAATCTAAATTTTTTTTTATAAATATGTATATTTATTTAAATGAATGTCCTTCCTTAAATTGACCCTACAAGTGTCCCGCCCATCTAGAGTTGTATTGTGTAAACAGTGCGAAGCTAAAATGTTATGGTAACGGATGGTATGAGAAGCGTCCGTGTTTGGTGGCAGATGGCGTCTTATGCCAAAATCTGGATTTCGCGCTGTGAGAATTATTCTTTAGTTGACGTGTGTCAAAATTTCCAAGAGATTTATCGTGTAGTGTTGTTTTGAAAGGTGTTGAAGGTTAAGTATTTGCGGAATCATGGAAAAAGAACAATACCGGCCAGGGATTCGATTTCTTTTTCTTTATGGGAAAATGTAAAAAATTGGATGCAATTTATAAGGGCTATGCTTCTTCGACGACCAACATCAGATTATAATAATAATGATTTATTGTCATCGTTCATCTGAACGTGAACATCGTCACTGCAATGTTTTTAAGTAGAGAAAATGTCGAAAATTTTATGTTTTTTGGAAATTATTTGGATAAAAATGAATTGCGTGAATCGTCTTGTAATGACGTTCTACCAGTTTTAAAACGATCGATCCACCGATATACACTACTTTTTGCAGATTTTGCAGACTCACCAAATACTCCTGGCAGTCGTTGAATAGTTTTCGCGCCCTCTTTCTACAAAAAGAAAATTATTGTTCTTTGAGATTTGACCGCGTCTTCCGCGGTTACAAAAGCAATGCTACAAAATCGCGTCTATATCAGTCGAACATGTCAAGACTTGTTTATCACCAATGCATATAAGTTCTGCGCAATTCCCAGAACTTTGGAAACATCCCTCGCACTACTCCACCATCGGCGCAGCTAACGAATGGACTCTCGCATGCGAAACACTAGTCAGTATCTAGTTCGCTGCCCCTTGGAACGTACGTAATAGTAGCAGCGGAGTACCCTGTCTTCTGTTTTTAATAATGTCGAAGGTACGTAAATTGAGAAGATAGCTATCATTAAAGACGGTGAATAGGCTCATTAAGAATTATCCGGATTATATATATTTTGAGAGTATAAAGAAGGTGATTCTATTACTCACACCCAAAGAATGCGGAGCTATCGAAACAAGTCAGAAAAATGTTGAAGGTGGTCAGGTTAAAAGTGATTTGCAAACTATTCACTGTAATTACATCGGTGTAGTGCAAGCAATAGAAAAATTGCAAAATTCTTGCCTGTCGTTAGGGGAATCACTGCAAACTGTGAAAGATGTAGCTTTGCTCGGTAGAAGACGCAAAGAATGAGTGTGTTCTAAGTTTGAAGGTGTTTTAGACAAAAGATTCCGATTTTGCCACGCTTTGACAAGTTTATGAAGGTTTTTCTACAGATGCGTTAAATTGTTTCAAAGAATGTTTTAATTATGCAAATATAACATGACACTAGATGTAGAGCGATCGTTTTGTTTCTACAAGAACATATTTGCCTCACGGCGGACGCGTTTTGCAGAAATAACTTGCGCGCCTTATGTTAAAAATATTTCGCTTCTCCAGTTTTTCAAGTCACGGAAAACGCTTAAGACGGTAAGTTTTTTTTTAATCATCGAATTACATACACTCTCGATTTTATTTTTTATACATATGACTAGAGATGACAATTTCCCGTGTTCATTCAGTAACATAGAGATAATTTATCGAGATCGGTTCATAATCTACAAAAACGATCTTAAAAACTTTTTCGTATCTAGCACCGGAACGGCACCGTTCACGATAATATTGACTCCCTTCGCATGCATGAGTCCATTCGTTAGCTACGCCAATGGTGCGCACCCGAATTTGCCACTCTACTTATAACATTGCGTAAGCTACTTATATAATAGTTTACTTTCCAACAAACTGCAATCTTTATCATATTTCAACATTTCCTTTTTTTTCCTCTTCAAAATAACTCAAGGTTTGGGGAAATTACCCTATTTATTACTTTCGCGACCTTATTTCAGGTTCTCTCGATTTTAAACAAGGTCATCAAAATAAATGTGCTCCGCCAACTCAAATGAAACAAGCAATTTTGTGCGAAGTCCTACACTTTCTATTGTAATTATTTTCTAGTAGAACATTTCTTGCAGTCAACTTCTATTAGTAAAACAAATAAAGTACAAAATTAATTAACTAACAAAGTAAGGTACAAAATTGTAGCATTAATAACCTCTAATTGCAAAGATCTAATCCTCTAGAAGATGAAGAGCACATATGTATGAAGCAATCTTTTAATGCGTTCAATTTACGGAATCACAACTCAAATATAATTTTCTTAATGGCGTAGTAGCATGTGTACACCTGCACATATGAACTTCATTTCCAAGTTTATCTAAGGCAAAGTTGCGATATGAACCTGCACGGATATACGTACGATATTAAGCCATAGAACCGCTTGGCTGATCCAAGACTCGCTGTATGGTACGGAAACGTCACGATAAATGTGGTTAAAGCTCTTAGTATGTAATTAATGTTATCTTCAGCTGGATATCGCGATTCGTAGCTTGTGTAAACCTAAAAGTTACCATCGGCCCTCCGTACATATGCATCTATGTTTATACAGACCAAGTGTTCATATACGTAGGTTAGCAAGGATTATAGCGCAGAGGGTAGCAATTACAGTGATAAATGTGGATGGATTTGCCAAACTATGCATACGGCAACATTCACAACGGTGCTCTCCGAAAATAATTAAAATATCTCTTTGAAAGATTTATTTATTATTTGTTTTGGTATTTTTATTTATTGATTGGGACAAAGTATGGTTTCCAAACAGTAACAACTTGTATTTGGTGCGATGAATGGCGTCTTGCGTTGAACGGTCAAAAGACGCGTATAATACGATTTAAACCAACGTTGCCTGCTTTATCTAGCCTGTACGTTCCCTTTAAAGGTAAATCCCTAATGGAATGCGCGTCTGTAAGTTTTTTGGGAATGACTGTGGATGCACATCTTAAATGGCAAGAACACTGCGATGAGTTGGGGCGTAGATTATCCACGGGATCATACGGCATACGACAACTGCAAAAAAGTGTTAATTTAGATTCTGTCAGAATGTTTTACTTCGCTTATATCGAATCAAGGATGCGATACGGCCTAATCTTCTGGGGTTCTTCAAAGAAGGCCAATGACTTATTTGTCCTTCAGAAGAGGGTTGTGAGGTGTATGGTGGGGGTTTCTCAAGTAACCTTATACAGGCCTTGCTTTAGGCAATTAAATATACTCCCTCTACCCTCATTATACATTCTGGAGATCTTACTGTGGTACAAGAAAAACGAGCGAAAATTTATCCTTAACCGAGATGTGTATGATGCAATGGCCACTCATGGCTCGCGTAATTTGAGCGTGCCTCGACATAGGACAACTCTATTTGAGGGGAATCCTCACTATAGAGCCATTTAATATTATAACAGGCTTCCACGTGATCTCAAAACCTGCGTAACACTTCGCCAGTTTAAAAATAAACTCAGGGTATATCTGCGTGACAAATTGTCTTATAGTGTGGCCGAGTTTCTCAGTAGCTAACACTTATTTCTTCATTATTACCGCTTACTTATTTCATGTTGTATTTTGTCCACATATGGGTTTACTTATTTTACTTGTTTAAACTTTTTATTTATACAAATATTTTATTTACACTAAAGTTTTATTTATATCTTTATCTGTTATTATTTTATTATTTTGTGTATTATTGTTCAACTTAGATTTTACCTTTTGTACTTGACAGTGTCTCTGTTTTTTCTTAAACTAACGACAAATAAACATTACATTAAAAAAAAATTAAAACAATACTCGATGAGCACTTGAGACTTCATAAGGTGTCTGCAAGATAAGCACCCTGAATGTTGACATACTTAACAGTGATCCAAACAATTTTCTGGATCGGTTTGTTCGATTGGTATTATAGCTATCATTTCTGGCGATGGTGAGGAAACTTTATTAATTGATTACTTGGGACGTGGCGTGTCAATATTACGCCATTATTAATTAAACAACAGTTTACAATGTAGGTTTTGGAACTGATGGAGTAACCGTTCGACCTACCTCTCAAGTTTCAAAAATAAGTCAAAAACAACAGAGATATTGTCCCACGAAGAGAACATTAGCGCTTAAATTTCAGCAGCGATTATTTGTTTTGCTTTTAGCTTACATTAAGCTAAATACATGTAGTCGAGAACCTCTGCCATGCTATACCGAAGCGGCTTTGATATTAACCCGTCAGTAATAGCTCGACATTTTCCAAATCCGCGTTATGTATGCTCCGCTTTATACCACAGATGAGCCCGCATTAATCAAAACAGTTATTCACGATAATACACGTATTTAAATGAGAAAAGTGGGAGATTATTTAACACGCATTCGTACGCACATTGCGAGCAGAAAGTATATATTTCAGGCAGATTTACCAATTTACAATCGGGGTTGGGAAGAATTAGGAACACTTAATGAAACAACGTTAATGGTTTAGGGCGCACGTGAGTTGCAGAAGAAGTAGTCTATAAACAACCGCAGATAAGGTGCTACTCAGATTTTAGTCCAGGAGTGTATTGTAGACGTGAAAATAATCCAAAAGAATCTCAAATATTGTAATCCGATTTTTATTTGATTTGAAGTTATGACGACATAAAAAAACTCTGAGAAACACATTTTTGTCTTGTTCTCTGATGTAGTAACTTTGACGATATTCTCTAAAAATAAATTTCCATTGCAAAACTGCAAATAAACAGCCTACTGCATACATGCATTTCATGTAGCATATTACAGTCTGTAATATGCTATTGGAGTACGCGATCTAGCGTCCAACGAGCATCAGTATCGGCAATCGTAAAAAGTGGAAATTTCCTACCGCACTTGAGAGTTTATTACAAAGTGATATTTAATTACGCAAAATATTAATAACGTTGGAGATAAATTAGAATTTATTCTTTACGTGTTTGTAGAAAGAACTTACAAAAATATGTAAAAATAAGGATCTGAAGGACTGCAGGCTTTAAGCTTGGCGAAGTGGATTGAGATTGAAATGTAGGTGACCTTGACGTTCTCAGTGTAAGGGATGCTTTATTCCTCCTTTCTATTTAGTTTGAAGTTTTTTTAATCTTTGCTCAAGTAGACGTTCTTATGTGGGATTGGCGTGATTACAATAAGCTTAAAACTCGAGTAGCGCATTAACTTCGAATTCTTCGTGAAGTTAAAAGAAACCTCCAATCGAATATTTTCCATGTGTTGCATGTAACACACTTGAGTTTTTGAAGGGCACAAACGATTTTTGGAATGCCAGGAGCAGGTTGATGATGAAAACATTCAGAAAATTAACTAAATTTTACCGAAAAATCGACGTTTCAGTATTCGGATGATGGTAGATATGACGAACAGAGGAACAGACAGCGACACGATAAAATTGACGAAAATTGTGCGTGAGGGTTTAAAAATCACAATAGTTTGCGCGAAAATGGTAACAAGGAACACATATGGCAAAACGTAGATTTTTCAATAGGATCCTGAAATAAAGTGAATACTAAAGGTGTCACAATGATTGAGTGAGATCTTCATCAAAGTAAGAGAAAGGATAAGGAAGAGAAGAAACAAATTTGTGGAACAACTCTTGGATTCTGTGCTGGAAAAATGCACCATCTCACAATGTGCTCTCTGTGAAACAATTCTCAATGTATAAGCTGTGCTCGACTTCTGCTTGTTCCCAAAAGTGAAAATTTCATTAAGGCGAACGCATTTTCAGTTTGTGGAGCAGCTTAAGGCGCAAATGACAGACTTATTAACGAGGTGAAGACTTGATAATCTGCAGCATTGCTTTAGGTAACTTGTAATAAGTTCAATAAAGCATATTTTTCAAACCACCCCTTTATCCTATATAATTGCCACACCTCGTTTGCACGGAATTATTAATAAAAAAGAACTTGTAGAGGCAGTACATGCTTCCAGGCATGTAACCAAAAAAAAAAGCAGTTGCTGCCAGATCGCAGTCAGCTGAATGTCACTCCTCTTTGCGCTAATGACGTCGGATTCAATGTACTTCGACTATTGCAGTACGCTACATCGCTACAGCTACGTAATTAAAATTCCACGTCAATTCGATCACGTTGCATTTCGAAGTGTCACGTTTAGAAACTGTTTGCACTTGATCTAATAAATCACCAGAGTCCACTTTTTAAACGAACACGACCTATCAATTACAAGACGTTGTGCCTCGCGTTATTTCCTATCGGTTGGATTAAGGAGAAAGTAAAAAGCTATTAAGGTGGGTTTTTATGCATTATACAGAGATAGATACGGCCTACGCGCGATGTCGCAGCGAATAACCAATCGTATTATACGCTACCCTCGATTTCATCGAAATTCCCGTTGTAATTTGTTCTCTCCGTCCCTGGCTAAGACGATGGTGGGAGAAATTGAATCTTCGAGGAAGGTTCTCTAATGGATATGCGAGGGTGTATTCTTCTTTATGTCGTAATTAAGTGACAGGCGTAAAATCTAAGCGCGGTCAAAAAACTTCTCTTCTTAGAGAGTATGCGTCACAAAAGCTCATCTTAATTAAATTTCCTAATCTTTAAGGAACAATTTCCAGCTTCTAATCCTAACAGCATTTGACTATCTTTCTTTAAATGTAATCATAGTAACCCTGTTTTGTATCAAAATAATATTACCCAAATCTTTCATATGTAAAGCTTTCCACTTTCCGTACGCTTCATGATAAATTAGCAGAGACTAGACAAGACTCGTGTTTTGTCGACTCTCGGGGAAACCAGTAGGCAACGCGAACTCATTCTCAGGACGCAAATAAACACGTATCTGTCTAGTCTCTGCTAATTTCGTAAAGCGCACGGAAAGTGGCGAACTTTACGCCACTTTCCGTAAAAATTACGAACACATTTACGTATATTGAATTATAATTGTTTTGAATATATTTTTCATGTCTATTGTGATCCAATTAAATTGCAATGCTCTTTCCTTCCAGCAATTATTTAAAAAAGTTTTGGCTACGAGACCTTAATGGCTTTCAGAGGTATCTTAAGTGGTTCTAAGTGGCAATTATGAACCACTGAAGTAGAGCAAACATAGGAACCATTAAATTCTCTAATAACTAAACTTTAATAATCTTACGGCATTACCGCAATTAATTTAACAGCAATCATCTTGATAAGTTGCAAACTTCCTTGTAGAGAAGCAATTTTCGATATAGATCGACAATGACTTCGTAGACAAACTTCGCGTCGAAGTAAGTTCGCTAAACTTGTCCATATTAATGTAATAGTATTCATAGGATGTAGCTTTACGAAAGAAATACGCAATCACACGGACAAGGAAGGAAATGAGCGAGGCAACCCCGAAATTTCAGCTTTCGATGCAACTAAATAAATAAATATTTTGATGTAAGAATAACGCAATTAAATAAGAGGATTTCGAGTCCAGTAAGATTTTTACAATTTAACAAATGGAAAATATGTTTTCATTGCCCTGAAGCGAATCCCATCACTGGTGCAAGAAAGTTTCTCATCTATTCAGGAGTCTTACGAAACATGGCTAAATTCTTGTCATCAGGATAATTCATTCGTAAGCATGATTTTTTAGCAAAACTAACTGGCTTATCTGTTGATGTTATGATACTTTCGTTTTGCCCTTGTAAACTAACAAGGTCCGTCTGATACGATGGTAAATTTTTGATCAAATTTGATACAAGCTAACAAGGGTAGACTGCGTGTTTATTGGTTTTTGTGGTGGTTCCCTCTCATTTCATAGTAAATTTCTCGCTGTGTCAGATGGTTCTGATCTGTTTTATATCTGTACTTATTTCATTTTAAAAAATGTACAAAGTTCACGGGTTAAAATTGTTCACTAGAAAAGCAATGAAGGTTATCATGTAGTTAGGCTCCATGCTATCGCATAATTCTTTGAAAATTCGTATCTTTAAAGGGCTGCTCCTCATATAGCGATTCACACTCTTTTTTCGGATTCCGTACGTGGAAAATTCCGCAGCACACTCTTTAAGAAAAGCTACTATACAGCATGCAACAAATTTTGACTATAAATTCTAATACTTTCTTTTACAAATTTTGCTGTATAAAGTAGTTTTATAGATTTATAGATACATCGCAAATTCCTCAAAAATTTTGCTAAAAATGCTGCGATTTTCCCTATATATGATATATACTCTATTTTGTGGAAATACTCCGCTGAAATTGATACATTTACAAAGGCAGTGGAACTCCTACGTAACGTATGTTAAGCTTGTGGTCTCCAGCGAATCGATTAAGGTTTCAGTTTCTATTTGGATGGAAAGTTTATAAACTCAGAACTTCTAAATTGATCGTTCTAAAGCTATACTCTACTCCGGTATTAATACCTTAAATCAATTTACCATAATTAATCCGCGGTAGTGATGTGTGTAACTCCTTTTGTTTCCAAGTGAATGAAATACATGATTGGTAATTAACTTTAAAGCTTGAATACGTTATGGTCAGCTGTAACTATTAACAAGGTTGCTTTGTAAATAAATGCACACCTCAAATCTTCGACACGCTACATTATTTTCGTGCTCTACAATTTTTCTTATACATTACGTGATTTACACAGGATGTTTTGAAAATTGAGGTATTTGGGTGTGCTTGTGTTTGTGAACTTCGTCACGGAGAAGCTATATAGTTTGCACAACCAGCTGTACACTGCCGTTCAGTGAAGTTCGGTCATACAATAAAAATCTATTATATCACACTGTACACAATTATTAATACATAAAATTAGAAAAATATTAAGCGTCCACTCTTTTCTAAGGGATTAAAGCCACAAATTATTATGTAAAGTAGAAATATCGCCACAACCACAATAAAGTCCCTTTTATTATCATTCCAAGAATTTCTCGGAAGTACCGATCTTTTGAAACGGGTCGTTTGGGGATTATTAACGAACAATACATTTAGGAAATATACCGCAGTATCATTCTTGTTTATTTATCACGGGCGTAAAGATATAAATTTGCTTCATTTTAGTGTTAAACGTGTGTTGGTGTGCATCTGTCGTTTTTGCGCGAAAGTTTTAAGAAAATTTACTTCAAAATGGCACGTGGCAAGCCTACCAGTGTAGAAAAACGTTCACGCATTATTACGCTGTTTGAAGAAGGATATTCGGGGAGACAAATTGCTGAAAAAATAAATATGAGAAGTTCAACAGTAAATGACATCATAAAGCGATATCGGACAACTGGAACTATAGAAAATCGTGTTCGTCCCGGAGCATCTAGGAAAACAACAAAAGCTGAAGATTTGAGAATTGTATTATTAAGCAAACGCAATAGAAAATTAACAGCGCCACAAATAGCAGCCGAAGTCGATCGCGGCCGTGAAGAACAAGTTTCGGCGAGTACGGTAAAACGTCGACTTCAACGAGCGGACCTTCATGGACGCATTGCCATTCGAAAACCCTTATTACGTCGGGGCAACAGAGCAAAACGGCTACAGTGGGCCCGTTGCCGCCTAGATTGGTCGTTAGATGATTGGAAACACGTGCTTTGGAGTGACGAGTCAAAGTTTGAGGTTTTTGGGCAAAATCGGCGAGTTTATGTCCGAAGATCTAAAACCGAAAAGTGATCCCGAACTGCATTGTGCCTGCAGTGAAGCAAGGGCGTAGTTCTATCTTAGTGTGGGGATGTTTCTCCTTTGCCGGGACGGGAGATTTATGCAGAGTGCAGGGTGTATTGAGGAAGGAAAATTATTTTGCAATACTCCAGAATCATGCAGTGCCATCAGGATTGCGTATAATAGGCCGTAACTTTACATTCATGCAACGACCCAAAGCGCACTGCGTTAGTGCGTAAGAACTATCTAAAGGAGCAAGAAGAACAGCACACCCTGAAAGTAATGACATGGCCCCCACAAAGCCCAGATTTGAACCCGATAGAGTTGTTGTGGGATGAACTGGACAGGAGGATCCGAAAAATATGCCCAACTTCACAAGAACATTTACGGAATATTCTGCAACATGAATGGATTAATATTCCACAATCTGTTTTAACAAAACTTACATACAATAAGATTGCATTTTGTTTTTAGTTTCGTTTGTTTCTGTAACCTTTTCATGTTTTTTACCAACCGACCGAACTTCTCTGAACGGCAGTGTACATTCGATCTAACATGTTATTTGCAAAATAGTCTGAACATCCTGCTCATTGCTAGTACCCGGTACACTTGTATCGTCTGCATAACACACTACACTGTATTCACCTAAAAAATCAACGATGTCGTCAACAAATAATAAAAATGGAAATGGCCCAACGACGGATCCCTGTACTACATCAATATTGTTCGGCAAAAGAGGAGGTCTGGTCTTATGTTTCACGTTAAAATTTATTTCATTAATTTCAACAAAGAGAGAAATATGAACTGATCCAATCAGCTACATTTCCTTTAAATCCTAAACAATTAAGTTTATATAATAACAAATTGTGTTGAACACAATCGAAGGGTTAGTTAGATCGGATAGAATCCCCCTCGGGCATAACCAGCTCTCAATGCTGTGAATTACGTTGGAATAGATATCTAATAGAGCGGTGGTTGTGAATTTGCCAGCCCGGAAGCCGTGTTGAGAAGAGGATAAAATATCAAATTTATTCATAAAACCGTCTACGTGATCGAGCATAGCGTATTCAAATAGCTTCGAGAATGCTAAGCAATAAGCTAGATTTTTTCACATCATCATTTTTACATAAATACAAAAATACTAAAATAACTTGATATAATTTCTATTGTGGTGCTCTTCGTAACCGCACGGTATAATTTGCACTACAGCGCAAAAAAAAAAACCTCATTTACACGGTAGGATTCAATCATCCGTTCAGTTGTAAAAATCGCTTTGATTGGTTGTAAAGGGCAATTAAACTGACAACCGACAGCTATAAAAACAACAATTACATGAACTACGTTCCGGAAATTTTCATTTGAAATTCATCCGGCAACGATTTGAAAAATTGATTTGGTATCTGCGATAAATGTCGGCGCGTTCTTGTAAATATGATAAATTGATTCACAGAGCGTTAATAAAATGAAAACTCAAAGCGGATTATAATTTAAAATACTAGATCTATAGATTAACAAATCATTTCGAAACTGTTATATTGGATAAACTTCCCTAGTACCGTATATTATGTGTATACTGCAATTGTTATATGTTTGTCATGTAATATATGTATTTACTGGTATTTTGCCTTCTACGGTAAAAAGTATGTGGGCAGCAAATCCGCATATATTTTAATTCGTTTGCAATGTTTGCTATCTGTTTTTCGACAGCATTTCTTTCCCGACTGTAATGTAAGGTTTACCGTTAAGTGTCACCCCGAAGTGTCATCCCTGCATAGACGCGACCTTGAGATGTCTTATTGGCTACCCGTATTTAGTTCAGGAAAATATTACCTTATGCGATATGGTTTGATTCCAGTATTTGGCATATTATATAGTGCTTTTGATTTTATTTTTGGGGATTAGTTTTTCTATGTCAAAGTATGTCTCTTTGGCAATAAAAGTAGATGCATTCTTGAAAATGTTCGTTCAGTTATTGTAGAGGATCCTCTGTACATCAAAGGAACTAAAACTAAATAAAAATGGATGCCTCTTCATCTCTGATCTCTATAGTCGCAAATCTCAGGCCTTCTTCTTCTTATTGGTTCCATTTCTGAATTTCCAATTACAAACATATCCGCTCCAAATTAAAGCCCATTCTCTAATAATTTAATTCAACTCTAACTACTTTTACTTGACGAGCGGCAAGAAGGTACGAAAATATCTTTCAGCGAAATAACCTCCAAATTGAGTTATGCAGAGCGTAGCTACCCTGACTAGCATGAAAATATATTTCTCGCAGCTGCATTCTTCCACGTTGCAATTTGTTCTTCAACTGGCGACTGTATAGGGCTGGAAATTGATGGTCTGTCGCTTCGCGTTTCGCTGTCGGCGTTATTTCGGTGTGGCGGAAATAATTTGGTTGCGGCGTACTCTTTGCTTTTTAGGTATGTTACATATTTCATGTGGCAGATTATATTCGTAAAGACAGTTTAATTACGTAGTTTGTCCGAGACGTAAAATAATTATTTGTGTAATTGTTATTCAAATCTTATCAAATTCTTCTAGGGGAAAAGGACGAGCGTCAAGGAACGAGGAACTAAATCAACCGAAGATCTAATTACTGGAGTAGAATTACTTGGTGAAGTGAAATAAAATTTGATTGCTACTCGAACGGTTCTAGCTATCAAAACTGAAGGTTCTTGATCCGTTTGTTCGAAACTAAAATCAAAATTTGTTGCTCGATATCGACTAGCTTAACAATAGATTCCGAGTGCTCTCAGTCTCAAAATATCAAGAACCTTGAAGAATTTCGGACGATGGCAGATTGTAAAAAACATAATAGACATGACGCTTCCCAACTTATCACATTTACATGGAATTCTTATGGAAACCTACATGAAGCTCATTGCCACCGGCAATTTTCCACCTTGAGCCAATAAGCGAAGAGGATGCCGTTTAGAGAAACATAGAAGCAAGACTTGTCTACCCAAAATTTTCGACTAGAACCAAGATCTACCTTTTTAATAACCAAGTTCCGATTATTCCGAGATTTTCTGGAATTTTCCCGCGCGGAGATTCGTCTCCCGCCCTTATTCAACATCCATCGAAGATCCGTCCGGTATCCGAATTTCTCTCGCCAATTTCCCAAGATCTCGGCCGAGGGTAACCAAGCTTCAAGGGGAGTTCTGAGGGACCGAAATAAACAAATAGAAAGCTACAAAGACGAGCTTTCTTAGCAGCTTATACGTTATTTATCATTACCTTTGTACATTTCCATCCATTGACGAAATCGTTATTATTTATTAGAACACAGCAAATAAATCGTATCAGCATAGTTCGATAGAATAGAATCTAGAGCGGGAATTTTAAGATATACTCCTCAAAAAATTAGTCTACGTTCTAACTGCGTTCTGGCTCAATATTGGTTCTTAGTTGAAAGCTTAGTTGATAACCAATAGTCGTTATAAATTACATAAATAGAACAACAAATACACAATATCTAATTTGTACCACTGAATAACTTAAATTAACGTTACATCTTTGAAGAAAGTCTGTTAATAAAACCACCAAAGCCAAGACGAAGCCAAGTTTTATTCATTTAATTTTAACTGATTTTATGACCTCAAAATGAACAGCGTACACAGCACATTTCTCGAATGAAAATGTAATGGAGGCAATATTTTCAGAACAAAGGCTAATACCCCACATATAATTAATTTTTATCAACAAATAAGCATTGCGAAACTTCAAGCTTATCAGCATTTACGGTTACGAGCCGACAGCCCAATTAATTCTTCTTTTATTCTACGTAATTAAGATTTTAATAACGACCAGTTAAACTGCTATTAAGATTGAAATTAAAAAAGCAGCCGCTGGTACTCAGACACCCCGGCCCGCTTTCGTTACGAGGGATTTAATATTTACATTGCGGATCGTGATTAAGCAAAACAATCTTCCTTCTTTCTTTTGGAAGCTGTACTGCATGGATGCACGCGTATTCGGGTAACTTTATAAAACGGGCATGCCTTTCCATTAATCGCTGCGAACATTTTATTAGATTTGGAATATTTGAGATACTTGGGGGAAAGTGATGTATGCATTCTTGTAGCAGAGATGCTGGCGAATAAATTGCACAATAAATTTACTGGTGATTTTAACACAAAATTACATTTTTGTTATCTTCCCTTCGTTTTGTAGCTTATCTTGTGTTATGGTGATTAGGAGCTTGACACGAAACTTTTGAATATTACGGTATTTTTTTGGTGGGTCGATTTTTGATGTTTGGAATAAAAAGTTTACACACGTTTGAAGCTTGATTAATGGTCTCATGAAGTAAAAAGTACTTTTACTTGTAACATTCACGATTATTCTTTATCAGAAGAGACTTACGCCCCTACACTGAAGAATTAATTTAGTTGCTGCAAATAAATTAAATAAACTCAATGTTCCGCTGATCCCGGATGTTTTTTTCCTTTAAAGATAAAGATAAAGATAGCATTCGGCTGCCGGAAACCTTAGCAGCCGGCACAAAAGTTCTCCGAGGCATTGGTAACTCTAGATGAGCTTTCGCCTATTTTTCCGATGATCTCCGATTTTGACGGATCTATATAAATCCAGGATTCTAGAACTGTTCAGCCTTATTTCCCAGGTTCAGTTCGGTCAGAATGTTTCTCGAAAGACTGAGATATCCATAGATAATAAATGGATTTTTTCTGCCTTTTTTCTGGCATTTGCGGTTATTTTGATATTGCGTTTAACGTGATCTCCACCCCAAAAACAAACGATTGGCCACCAGAAAAAAAATTACCACCATTTTACTGAAATCGGTGAGTATCAATCACCAGCCTTCTATTATAAGTTAGACTTTCCATCACTATGAAAAAAAAATGGTTTCATAATTTTTTTCATTCGAGGGAAATTTCGCTCTTTTTTGTTTACGTAAAACATCATTTTCCGTTCAGATCGTCGTTTTACGTTAAAATTCAAAGTGAGCTGTTTGTTGTACAAATATTTACAAGAGTACACGCGAGAGAGCCGAACATACAACGTCGGGAGTGCCCGCTTTTTTTCAGCACTTTTTCGTCGCACTTCCTGTTAACAAATATGTAGGAAAAGCGGCGGTTTTCATTCATTTTTTGTTATTGTATCGTAAATAATCTATGTGCATGCGCTGAATATCAAAAACGGAATATCAAATGATGTATTGCGCGATAACAGGCGGTATTTTTCACCATTAAAAAGAGGAAAAGCTCTGGTATTACACGCGATAGATTTTGTAAATTGTCCCATTTTTTTCTAGTTGTATGGAAGTAGAAATACCGCATAGAATCCAATTATATTGTCATACTCGTATTTTTCTTTGCCATCAATCAATCTCAACGTATTAATTACAGAACTTTGCACAAACTGAGAGGCCATTGTTTTGTATGGTCGGTGCTCAAATTAAACGCTGTATTTATAGTCGTTCTACGCGGGTAAAGACAACCGCGGATGCAGCCAACCTGTTATTTAGAGCGGATATTACGAAGGAGTACACGTGATGTCGACTGAATTACGTGGACCGCGATCTCGTATTTGTGTATGAAAGTACTTTCCGATTATCACGTAGAATTGTCGATAATATCGTAGTGTTCGCGACGCAACGGGATGCTGTCCAAAACTGATTGTTCCAGCATGAAAGCTATCAGATAATGCGTTTGTTGAAATTATAATACAATTAAGCAATTTACGTCATAATCGGATTGGGCGGGGATGCTTTGTAACGTTCTATTTTACTTTTGCGGTTTTTTCTATTTCTTTTTAATTGCAACCGCACAGACCACATTCCATGGAATTTGTTATACGCCCACGTGGAAGGGACCATTAGAAGCAATAGAAGCTGAAGAAGAAGAGTGTACAGCAGGTGAAGGAGGTATTCCAACTTTAGAATGCTGAGACGTAGGAAAGGTGGGAAGAAATGACGAGTTGCGTTCAATCCCTTCCAGTAAAAGTTTCGCAAAGTTTCATCTATGCAGCAATTATTCAGTTAAATGGTGAAGAATAGCAATGATTTGTGCCTTCTTGTATTACTCTATAATATTATTGAATTTGTTTTATCTATGTGGAAAGGAGCAAAAGATAAATAAATTTATTACGCGATAAAGGAAATCGCTCCAACACAAATAGTACAAAAAATCCCATAAGGCAAGTCGGGATAGATAATAGATTCAATGCCGATGAGAGCGGTTCTAATCTAGAGCTACATTCCAGCTCCACTTTAGCTGTGCAAGGAACAAAAGCTGTGACAGCAGTTGCGCAGTCTATATCCGCGACTACACATAGTTGTACTCACTACTCTCGCCTCTATTCATTGTCCTCAAAGAGTACAATAACGCTTGGTAGGAACGTATTTCAGCATGCTTTTTATTCTAATTATCTTCCCGGAGGTTCATTTATCTTATTTATCTATTTATTTACTTATTTATCTATCCTTATGCAAGATTTATTGTTTTTATTCTGCAGATTTCCACATTTTTTCCCGTCATTTCTTTTTGGGCCGCTTTTTTGTCACGGTTATTTGTACCCACGACTTGGGAACTTTTTGCCAACGATGTTTTAATAGTCGATGTTTCAGTAATAGGTCTTACGCCGTCCAATGTTTTTTTTTTTTAATTGGGAACTATTAGCATTTGTATTCACTCTGGCTGTTAGACATTCCATCTGCAATCATGTGCTCGCCCAAGTTTTTCTTCGTTGTTCGCCTTTTCCTAAGACGAATCAACACGAGTGTATCTAGTTGTTACTAGGCTTGCAGAAACGAGTCCACTCTCCGTGCGTTTCAAGAAATTAACAGAGAAACCAGTAGGCAACACGAACCCATTCTCACGAGACGAATAAACACGAGTCTGTGTAATCTCTGCTAATTTCGTGAAGCGCAATTCATTTCTGCAGACTTAGTTGTTACAAAAATTTAGACGCTTTCTCCAATTTGCCTGTCAATATTGTACACTCGAATGCTATCGTTCTTCGTTCATAAACACAGAGCAAGAGAGCGTTACGTGGTGTTACATTCTTCCATAAGAAAATACGGTGGAAGTGACTAATTCTAATTTAAGTCAGAGAACCTCAAACGAATTTAGAATGTTACTCCACCGCGAGAACTAGCCGCTTACGAAACCGTTCATATGAAAAGGAATGTAAATTTTCTAATTTAAGTTAGAAAACCTCAAATTAATTAAGAATGTAACTTCTCCGCGAGAATTGGACGGTTAGGAAACGATTTAGGAGCAAAAGAAAGTAAATTTTCGAATTTAAATTAGAAAACGTGAAATTAATTAAGAATGTGGGTTCGCCGCGAGAATTAGACGCTTACGATACCATTGCAGATTGTTTCACCCCTAGCTTCGAAGAATTGCGGTTATAGGAACAATAGCAGGTTTAGTACCAACCAATAAAATAATGCTAAGTTGGCTTCCTCATGGTATTGATGGAATAATTCACGGCAAACGCAACAAAAGGATAGGAAAAATACACTAACCCATGGGCATGTTTCTGCCTACCCGGCGTCATCACTGTGGTTTCGAGAGTATTTTTTATCTCTACCTTCTATTGCTCTTAATCCGCATAAAGTAATTGCAATAAACTTTATGCGGACCATTTTTCCCATACTCAATTTAATATGTGTCGTTCCCATCTTTGTATCTCAGTAGTACATCGAAGTATTACTGATCTGCGACAATAAAACAAACTCGTATCCAAAAACAAAGGCACCATAGAGGTAAGAGCCAATGTATGCCGATCAATATAGGAAAGCTTTATCAAACAATAGTACATGCCCGCAGTTCAAAAGATAAAAAAATCGCTTAAACTCTAACAGACTACCGTACAAAGCAAAATACGGCACTTTTTTACGGAGCAAAATTTACAACGACCGCACACGGCAGATACGCGGCAGAGAATTGATTGAACCTCTGTTTTTTCCGAAGAAACACCGTGTAAGAGGTCGCAGTCTGATGTTGTAATAACAACATTGTTTGTCGTCAGAAAACACATCATATGTGACAGACAATAACCTATTGCTATGTTCGTTTAAGCGTAAATCAATTCCAGAGCTTGTTTTCTAATCTACGTTTGTAATTTATTTCAATGCTGTTTAGCGTTCCTATATGTGGAAGTGTTCATATGTAGTATGCGCAGCGAACACAATAGGTACGCTATATATCAAACGTTGTTAGCGTCGTTTGCTAGATACCTCCATCAATCCCATGCTGTGCGAGAGACGGCTTCCCTCAGGCTCCATCCTGTCATTAAGGAAAGCAACGTACTTGATGGTAACCGCTGCGGTGCGTACCGCATTTCTGCTTCGATTACTTGTTATATTAATTAGCGCTAGTTGTCGCGATGAACCTCGGATTCGAACTTGACAACGATAATAATTAGTAAGGACAAACTAAGTTAAATAGAGAACTACGATATGGGCTACGGATAAATTTGGAAAATTGTTGTCACAACGATCGTTACTTGCAAACTGTGGATCTTTTGAGCATAGCAATCCTCTCACTCTCTGCGCTGTTTTGCACTGCAAAAGACGGTTACAAAGGCAATGTTCTCATTACATAGAATGGATTCGTGTCGTCCAATGAGCTGTATTTGTTTATATGGGCGAAAAATTGTTTGTTTGTAAACAATTCTAAACATATACTTTTTTGTCATCAAAAACGTATGAGAGCGACGGCAGTGCTGGTGAACGAAACCAATTTACAACGAACAATTTCGTATCGAAAACGTACTTGACGATTAACAAAATATAACTTTCAATTTATCTACGCTACCTGCATATACCTGATCGACGCTTGGCCGACAAACACTCGCACCGAACGCCCTCACTCTGGTCATCACCCACCGCCGCTGACGTGCACGGTAAATTAGAACGAGTATAAGTGACGCCGCAACGTCTCTCAACTTCTGTTTAGATGAATATGTCCAAATTGCGTTAAAGTTTGTGAACATCACTATTATTAGAAATGTCTTATTCTAGCGAATCCATTGATAAAATACAATTGGGATTTTCGGAAACATTACCATCATCATCATAAAGTTTGCCAGGAATTCCGCTTGATCATCGCGGACACTTACAACAAGCTTCTGGTAAACTTGTATAGAAATAATTAACAGCAGTAACGATATTAATTACGGTCGCTTTCCATCTTTGCTATTTAACCAGTAGACCTTTCCGAGAAGAAAGCACAAATTAGAACGGCCCGGATATGACTTTCGTTAAACGAAGTTCATGCACAAAAACAGTTAATTAGGCGAGCATTGACAGGAAGGGTTTCCCTGGCGAAACTTTACGCGTTACGGGTTTCGATTATTTCGCGGTGGAAATAAACATCGTGATCCAAATCATTTGCAGATGTACAATTTAAACAAACGAAGGATTAAAATGGCGAGGCATTTGCCATACATACAATTCGGTAATTACTAGATATTCACATTTTGCCTTCAGTTGCTAATTTGGGAGAATTTACTTGTCGCAAAAGCTATTGTTGGGATAGATGAACAA
The DNA here is from genome assembly GCA_902654985.2 of Oryctes borbonicus. Lineage (NCBI taxonomy): Eukaryota > Metazoa > Arthropoda > Insecta > Coleoptera > Scarabaeidae > Oryctes > Oryctes borbonicus. The sequence goes on from LR736875.1 coordinate 1,743,776, forward strand.
TGTTGGAACTCGTACGTTGTACAAACAATGTATGGCAATTACTCGATTGCACCATTACTACATTGAGAGAAATTGTCCAATTAAGCTGTGTTGCTAATACAAGTTTACGGAACCTTTTCGTTCCTTTCGCAAGAAGCCATTCAATCAATTCTTGCTTTTTCCACGCAGAAGTAGGCAGTTTTTCTGTTGTGACTGAGTCTGAGTCCATGACAATGACAGAGTTTAGTTCAAGAAAACCATTTCTCATCTACGCAGTGAACACTTTGGAAATGGAGGCCATTTTCAATATGCTACTAATATGCAATGTAACCAAACGTTGCAACCTCTTCCATAAATGTTTGTCTTGCACTAAGTACTGTCTTACCATATTTTTTTGCTTCTTTTACAATATCTAGCGCTGTTCCCTCGCCCAACCCAAGCTGCTTTGCAGTCTGTTTAACAGCTACCGAATTAGAATCGTCCTGCTTAAGGTCCAGATACAAATTATAAGCGATTATTCGTCGTTTGCTGCCAATACATTTTTTCGGAGGATCTTTCGATTGCCCTGTTGGTGGGCAAAATACCCTTTCATCAGCCTTATATAATTAATACAGCAATATCTTCAAATGTTGAATAATAGCTTCATTTTATCCAACTTAATTTCATTTGCTGAATGTCTTTTGCGTGTGCAAAAAAGAAATGTAAATTTGTAAACTAATGTAACAAGCAAGGTGCCCATTTTCCGTTGACAAAAGTTATTTTTTCATCAATATTAAAATCGGAATATTCGCAGAATAGGCACGTTTATCGGATGTTAGCCGAGGGGAGCCGTCCCTATAACATTTTCGACGATGATTGCTCCTTCTAGAATTATCGCGCTACGTAATAATATTAGGAAAGGGCAGACCCTACTAGAGAGAATTTGACGGAACGTTTCAACTTTATTACGTACCCAAGAAGTTTCCAAGGCATAAAAAAAAAACGAAAGTCGCTTGCCTCAGCTTCGAAGTGAAACAGAGCTAATTCCTTTCAACTGCCAACGAGATGTCAACGACCAGGGAATTTCCTTCAAATCACATTGACGCAGTTTTACAAATTGCTGTTATTAGGAACTAATATTATCCAACCGGAAACGAAACTAACGGCCCTTATTCTAGTTTTCGTGTACAGATCATGGAACGGGGATCCTTATTAAAGTTCATGAAACTTTAACGGGAACACAAACGAACTTCAAGAGAACGCTAGTTCGTAGGCTCGGTGGTCCGGTGGGGCCATGGTAGGGCTTATACTTGACTGGATAGAGCTAGCCCTGTTTGCAGAATTGTTTAATCGTCAAAATAATTAAAACAATTTGGGCAATTTTTTGTTACATGTCTTTTCGTATACATACGACTTTCCTACCACCGACTACCAGCTCGCAAAGCTGTGCCGATGAGCCGTAAACGGAGAAACGCGTCCACAGATAGCGGTGCTGGTAGTTTCGTATTAATTATTCATTTAATAATTAAAATATATTAAAATTTAAAGAGACAACAAAACAACATTTCTGTTAAAGAATATTTATCATTAACAATGAGCACTTTGCAACTAATTTGTTGGAAAATAGCAACAAAATGAACTTAATGCAATGATTCTTATACGTATCGTTAACATAATATCTACAACCTGATACCACGTTTACACGATCAATATTAATATTAGTAAAGTTTCTAAGGGACAAGGTATGAACGTGTGTTTCAGTTCGCAGAATACACCCCGAAAGATAGCGAATACAAAGAATAGGCCGGGAATTAGACAAACGAAACGGGAGATAGGTACCAGATTCAAAGAACATACAAGCCATTACCGCTACCGAAGGATTGAATTGTCAAGTGTAGCACAAGACATAAACGAAACCTAACACTATATTAAATTAGAAAACTTCAAATTAATTAGAAACATACACCTCGCAGGGAGGATATAATGCTCATATGGAAAAGAATGTAAATTTGTTAAACAGGGAAAGGGCCTACCCAGCCACTTAGCTTTGATGGATTTATTGGTGTAAAAGGGACTCATGTTTACTTTTTGTGCTAGAGGCAAGACCCTTTCCTTTTAGTTGGGTAAGTATACTTCGTATGTTTTAGGGTGTAGAGGTATGCGGTTGTAAATATCATTTGGAGTAGGGACCTTATCCCTTATATTAAAAAATTCATTTAAATAATAAAAGCTCTCATCTAGCAGGGTATATTTTAAAGCACGTACCGTCTATGATCCAATCTTTATAATTTTAGGTATCGTGTTGTATATTTTCACAGACAAATGTTTACGGGCACCGACTAAACTTGTCCGCCCCACATCGCACGCCGTGTATTATTGTCATCTTTTTCAAATTAAATGCGAAGTTCGGTAACTTTTCAATGGTTTATGCAACCCAAACTACACCGAATTCCGTACTTGCGATACGTAATGTGGAGTTCTTCGTAAATAATTTTTAATTAATATTTTAGTGTGTGCTGTTATTTCCTTTTTTTTAACTTTAGCGATTAATTTAAGTTAATTACAGTGTTTTTTTAAAGATATTAGCTAAATTATCCGAATATCCAATAAAATATAGGAATTCCTATTTAAGTTTTCAAAATTACGCCCCATCCCATCTACAAGGAAGGAGAGAAGGGGACTAATTTTAGCACTAACGTATTTCCTCCGTAGAAGTTTCAAATTAAAAAATTCATCCTGTATATAACACAAGATCGTTTGTAGAACATTACATATACTTGTACAGGGACAGTTCAGCTCAAGGGACTCTACCAACGAACCTGAAGTGTTAAGTGACCTTTCTTTATTATAATTTAACACTGGATGGATGTTTGCTGTGTTCGAAATCGAGTGGCGCCTTTTCCACGTCTCGTCGAACCATTCCAGTTAATAAGCGAGTTCCACACGGGTAATTCAGGCTAGAGGGTTTCAAATTGAGTTGAAATATTGTTGTAAGAAATTGGCGTCGGAATATTTTCAGCCCAGCAATGGTGTATCGGTATTGGTCTTCACATTATTATTATTATTCAACATTATAGTAGACAGGTTATGGGGTTTCGTAGCTACCGGCCTCTATTTCCGGTTAACTTTAACACCTGAGCATAGATGTAATAGACGAACTTTATTTACTTTTCTTTTGTTGAATTGTTTTTGTGTTTAAATGTTTATAAGTGGTACAAGATTTTTAATATTAGCAAACATTATTTTTTGGGGTGTTGCGTTTTTAATTGCGACCAGTGTATGTTGTAGCATTAATTGACGTCTCTTATACCATGTTTACACATGGTCTTTGAAATAAATGAAATAAAAACAGAATAAACGTTTTGGCTGAAAAAAAAAATATTCTAAAATTCATTATTATTACTATAGTGTTCGAATGTGATGCATATAATAAGAGATTCCACTTACTTGTAAATACAAAACGATCTTGCACATGGCCATTCCGAAGAACCACGTCATCGTGACGTCCCATATAAGCGTAGGTGGCAAACAGAAGAAAATAACCATGAAGTCGGCCACGGCCAAGTTGACGATGAAATAATTGGTGACCGTTCGCATCGTGTGATTGCGATAAACCGCGACGCAAACCAAAGTGTTTCCGACGAGACCGATCACGAACACCAGCGAATGTATGAAGATAAGTATCCAGGTCCACGTTCTCGGGAAGATGAACTCCTCTATCCGGTTGAGATAATCTTCGTGCGATTCGTTCCACCGGTTCGTATAATTACCGCTATCGTTGTTGATGTTCTCCGCGCCGACCGACGTGCAATTATAATCCGCCCAACAGTCCGAATACGTACTGGCTGAAGTCGTTAAAGATGTATCCGAGGAGAGTAGTCTTCGCGACGCGATATAACTATAACGGGCCATCTTCTTCGATTGGATCATATTCGACGACTCAACGTCCGTCGTCAAATTGTCGAGAATAGTAGAGATGGAACCATGGCCTGTTTGATTATCCTCTACCCCGCCTTCTTTGCTGAAATCTCCTTGTTTCGCCTTCCAATACTTTCCGTTTTCATCAAACGGAGAGGCGATAGAATCCGACGTGTCGTCTTTGTTTCGCGTTCGTTTAACATTGACGATTGATTGTTTCGTTTCAGACCAAACGTTCGTTACGAGCAAAAGCATATAAAAATGAATCCGGAATATTGCTGTGGCCATTGTTTCTCTTGTTACGAGCAGGCAATGTTCCTCCACTACGTAATCACTAATCTGAAATCAAAGCGAAGGGAAACTCGTTATTTTGTCGTTTAGTTAGTTACGATTATGGTGAAAATAACGAAGCTATCAGTTACGCATTGTTAAGGATACGTAAGAGGGACTTTTATACATAAATTATTGTGGAATTTATAAATACATATAATCACAGTAAATTTTCTGAATTTAATAGTATCCTTAAAGTTGCAAATTGTGAATATGTCTGTAGGAAGTGTTATTTCTGTCGAAAATCAAAAAAAAAATTGAAAGTTATATTGTTATCAAGATCGTTGGAATGAGAAAAGGAATATTCTATGGAAATTAAGGACATAGATATTAACAACACATATAAATAGTCTTATTTAATAGAATATACTAATTTCATATTATGTCCGGTTTCGTTTATGTGTTGCGTTACACTTGACAATTCTATCTTTCCGAATCTGCAGCGCCTAATGTGCTCATTAAGTCTGGTGTCTATCGATCTTTTCGATTGATCAATATAGGTTTTATCACAGCTACTACATGCATTTTATAAATTTCCGACCTTCGCTTCATGCGCTTCATGCGCACTTCCGGAAAAATAAAGAATTTTCATAAATGCCTCAGAATTTAAAAAGGGCTTCGAAAATGCAATAGTGTGTCCCATTAAAAAAAAATAAAAAAAAAAACTTTCAGTGACCATGAACTTATGAAACCGTAGATTTTTATACACATAAGAAAAAAAAATATTTGAAAAAGGACATTATATTGTTCCCGCAGAAATGACTCACCCTATATAAAGATTTTTTATGTTCAGCAGCTGATGTATTGAGCGGCAATAAACAATATTAATGTTAACGGACATCTGCTTTCAAAGAAGTAAAAAGGGTAATTATTCAACTTAAGGAAATTGATTTTTTTCTTAATAGAACAGACTGTATATAACTACATTATCATAAGCCAAAACGATATCCTGGATATATATTAGGTGTCACTATAACCGGAAGTAACACGAATCCAAAAATACTTTATTATAATAGAGCGGATGTGCTTATTATCTGCTACAAATTTTCAGAACTAGGCTAAGATGGTAACTGAGAAAACTTTTAATGAACAGGATTCGCGGAAAGTACGCAAGTGTTCGCACAATATTAATGATGGAGACAGTAGAAGAGAAACGCGACGTACTAAAACAGAAACAAGGTATTTTACCCTTGTTAAAGTTAATTAACATGGTCAAAAAGGTGTTGAATCTTTTAAAGAACACCCACCTTAAACGACAATACGCGTTAAAACACGTCTATTTAATTGTGAATACACGTTTGATCCGCTAGCAGAAACGGCAGACAAAGAGGTTTGTAATAAGACCTATTTTTTCAAATAAATGCCTAGAATTAATTAGATTGTTTGCCTTTGAAGTGCCAATAAGATAAAATCAATTAAAGCTACGCGTACTTCTCGCATATTGTTATATTTGGACGCGTATTGTTTGCTAATATCAATTCTGATACGTACTATACCTACCCACTCGGGCAAGGAAATCATTTACATTTAGAACATTGCTAAGATTCCCTCGAGGGAGAGTCGTATAGAATTTCGATTTACAGCATTGGACGCAGACGCATAATTATTACATTGTAGAGGGATGTTTATTAAATTACATTACTTTAGAAACTTGAAGGAGAAAAATATTAAGTATTAAATGCGATCTGCGAGGGCAGACGCTAACGCAGCGACTCAATTTGTTTCCTATTCAACCCTGTTTTTTGTCACTCTCCATTAACTTTGGGGAACGTTCACAAAGCGTCTAATTTCATTAATTAAGGTTCTTCGTGGAATTCCGTTTACTGCTTTAAACGAAAAGCTAAAGTGGCGGGAAGTTTTCATTAAATGCTTGGAATAATTTTTGAAAAAGGCGATCGATTAGAACACTACGGTTCTGTTTTCTATAAAAACGACGAAGCAAATAACATCGGCACACTCCGCACCATTCCATTTTCAACTGTCATGGTCTCGAAACAGCCGTTCAGGATTAATCAATTAATAATTTGTGTAGTACGGAGTGTGTAGAATACGAAAGCATTTTTCAGGACAGAAATATTATTCGAACCCACTCAAGGGAGCGCCGCTGACCCATTTCCAGTAGGCATGCAGTCGGTTCCTACCGACCAACTAGAGACTACCCGTATGAGTCCGAACACTCAGGGAAAAGAGACCGGTGAGGTCTCCTTCCCCCGTATTCCTTATCTTAGAGAAATTCCCTTCTCAACCTTTGATGGGTAATGATCGGTACCGCTCTCTCGGAACCTACCTCACATCTTGCCTGCCGCGGTGTAGACTGGGCTAGGCAACAAATAACGGCCCCTCGGGGCCTACGCCGTCAAGAATTGGCAACTATCGACCAGCGACGGAAACAGAACCAACCTACTCAAGTTGTGCCTGCTGGGACATTCATTACCCAGAAATGTAGGATTGAGCCAAACCACGACGGCTAGCTTCGGGTGTTAGGGTCCAGGTAAGGAGCCTCTGGCATTAGGATGGATCCAGTGAATTCCCCAATTAGGATACGGTCGGCACAGCGAAACACTGCCTCCTTCCGTATGTACATACATTTGCCCCCGCCACGTCCGTTACTCTGTTACTCTGTGGCCACTAGGGGACAAAGATTACAGAAAGAGCAATGGGTACAGAAAGAGGTTTATATTTATCCTTTTTGGATATGGAGAAACCTTTCGATAGAGTGTTAAGGCATAAACCACAGCAATCTCTGATCAAATCATGACAAAGAACAAGATAGACCTGCGGGAAAGCCTTATGAAAAAGGATAGAACCGTAAAAATATGCAACGAAGATGAATACAGAAAGCAGAAGAGCAAAAAAAAGATGTACAAATAAAGTGAGTCAAAAAATAAGAGACAAGATAGCAATAAAACTACTAAACAAGTGATATTAAAGGAATTTCTTGTGTATTTAGCAAGTAACGCTTGAAAATATTTCTCCCTCTCGAAACCTACCTCACAAGCTCCTCCAAGATATAGCTTAACCAGTTCACGATTACCTACCAGATAAACGTGCAAATTACCTCCTTTGCATTGCGTAACGCTGTCGAACGAACTAAGGACAAGTTAAATTTTGACCGAAAAAAATCGTTTCGAGCGGTTAACGACAAAACTCCGCTACTAGATCGTAAAAGACGTATGCGACCGACATTCTCCATCGTAAAAACGGCGACTTACGGCGGAACGCATTTCCGCAATCGTAAAATTACATCCTGCTTATACGTAGTTTTCAAAGAAATATAACAGACGCTGTGGATTTGGTAACCTATATTACTATTCCTTGCAAAAGCGGCGCAAATCGTGATCTCGGTGGAACCGTCATAAAACGTTATTCCATTCCTTGATACGCCGGCGATGTAAATATCGAGCATTTGGCTAACAATTCCTACAAGTTTGATATAACGCACGTTATTTGCGATATTGTTATGGCTAACGTAAAGAGTAAATTTCTCAACAAATAAAGCATAATTACAAGTAAATAGGAAATATGCGATTAACGTCTAGAGACATCTGCAGATGCAGAATGTGATGTCGAAGCGACGATACGAAGTTTCGTATTTTGGTCATTAACGCCTGTTCTTGTTCTGTTTTTATCTGTTTTCTTGTCGTTTGTTATTTTCGTCAGTTCTTATCGGAGCTTCTTGGTACTGCCTAAAGCCCTTTGTAGACATTGTAAGGTACAAATTGTAGCTGTAGTTAAATATTCTATGGAGGAGTCATCCATTGCCCTCTAATAATGTTGTATTATGCAGTAACAATAATAAAAAATTTATAGAATTTGACTATTTTTTGTTGTTGTAGCGTACTCCAACTGCTCTTGGTATTAGTTTATACACAGTGTTAAATGTACATAAAAAATTTAAAACAACTGGTGAAGTACGGAGCCTTCTGAAAACTAAAGTAAGATGTCCAATAACAGCTGTTACTGAAGGAAGTGAAGTAGCCATCCGAGATATAATATGCAGAATGTATCAGAACAAACAGCAGGTTGCTCTCAGTACATAAGATTGTGAAAGATAGCGAACCTCTTACAGGCGCTACTGGAAGGATAATCATAGGGTGCAGCTGATGGAATTACCTAACTTCGTCTTATCTAGATTTACATTTTTAGAGAAATGTTACGAATACGGGAAGGCAATTTCGGAGATGTGTGTATTTGGATGAAACATGGGTGGGTGCAAGGGTGGGAGCTTATTCATAATAAATATAATTTATTACGATATGATTCTCTACATTCTCTACTTCGGGAGATTTATGCAGGGTGCAGGGTGTAATGAGGAAGGAAAATTACCCGTAACCTTACATTCATGCACGACAACGACCCAAAACACACTGCGTTAGTGTGTAAGAACTATATAAAGGAGCAAGAAGAACAGCACACCCTGAAAGTAATGACATGGCCCCCACAAAGCCCAGATTTGAAGCCGATAGAGTTGTTGTGGGATGAACTGGACAGGAGGATCCGAAAAATATGCCCAACTTCACAAAAACATTTACGGAATATTCCGCAGCATGAATGGATTAATATTCCACAATCCGTTTTAACAAAACTTATCGAAAGAATGCCTAGAATAGTTCGAGCGGTGATTAACAGCGAAGGAGGTTTTTTCGATGAAAAAAAAAAATAATGTTCAGCATGTTATATTAGGCCAGAATAACTTTTTATTTATTTATTTTTGTCTTTTTTACCTGTACATACAATAAAATTGCATTTTGTTTTTAGTTTCGTTTGTTTCTGTAACCTTTTCATGTTTTTTACCAACCGACCGAACTTCTCTGAACGGCAGTGTATTTCAAATTTCTGGCAATAATAACGTACAGCGAATAAAAAGCATGTTAATTTACGTACAGCAGTGATAAATTTAAACGGCTTTTACTTAGAAAACAAAATAAAAAAAAAAAAACAAACAAACGAGCGAACAAACATCCCAAGAAATAAACCAGAGACGTAAAAAAAAATGAAAGAATAACCAGAATTTATGTGTGTGCGATATCGTAAAAGTTAATGATAGGAAACGGCAGGTGTTTCAGATGAAATGAAATGATATGGCTATCTCCGTAATTAGAGGTCATATAAAATGGAGTAAACGGATTACAACTTACAATTTTATTACGTGACAAAGCAACTTAATGTACCGAAAATGTAATTCAGCGCGGACTGCCGAATTTTAGTATCAACAGCAGCTGAAAGTTAAAATGTATCACCGGAACGCTTCGACAATAGGTCTGAAATTCGCTGCAGCTACTAATTTAGAGTTACGCGCAGATTTTTCAAAAGTAATACGTAGGGTATCCCACCCTTCCGAAATTGTCAAATTGCGCCTATCGCGTAAAGTGCAAAGCTCAAATTTTCTCATAGCATAATAAACGTCTTTAAATGCAATTTTGAGCAAAGAACAGAACACAACTCAAAAACGGCTTTATCGCAAACACATTTTTTCACCGCGCAAGTTATTTGATTAATTGTCTCGAGAATACGTGGATTAAAACATACCAAATATACGGAACTAAAAGGAAAGGTTATTGCCTGAAGAGCGAAACGTAAACATGTGTCCGTGGTACATAAAACCGATAAAACCATCAAACCCGAGTGGCTAAGAGGATCGCTTCTCTCTTTAACAGATTTGCATTCTTTTTCATTTATGTATTGTGTTTCACTTGACGATTCACGCCTTCCATAGCAACAATGAGCTAGATGTTCTTTGAATCTATTACCTATCGGCCAATATAGCCTCTATTGCTCTATTTCTTATCCTGGGGTTGAACCTTTAGCAGACCAACCATTATAAATATCTACATTTTTTATAAACTTGAGTACTCTATTCAAAGATTCAGATTTTGCCATACTTAAACAAATTTGTGAAGATTCGTCTACAGATGCGTTAAGTTGTTGTTTTTAAGTATTAAACCATCTAGAAGCGGGAAGTTGGTTTTTCGCTTCTTTCTCTACCGTAATTCTTTCGGAAATCATGAAATTTAATTTTTTACCTCCCCAACCAACATAAATTCAAATTAATTTAACTTAAAGGATAAAGAATTTCTCCACCAATTAGCGTTAATTTCTCGAGTTGTCGTTGTAGAGTCCCAAAAAAAACCAAGATTTGGGGAAAGCTTCCAAGAGATTTATAGCGATCGATTCCAAGAAATTGCCGTAAACAGTTTTTTTTCAGATTGATACACAGGAAAAGGAATATTTTCATGATTGCGATCGTAATATACTCGCCGTCAAGCAAATCCCATCCAAGAGGATGCAGCCGGCAAAGGATTCTTACAGATGTGACGCGACAGCGTACAATATAGCGAAAAAAACGTAATTCGTTGTGCGACATTGCGGAAAACGTATTCACAACGTCTCGTGGAATAAACAGTCTTCAAATATTTTCGCAAAAGGTCGAATGAAGAACGAGGGCAATAATTATTTTTCAAATGTGAAATGAAGTAGAAGTATGTAATCTCTAACAGACAGGAAAATAGAAAATATTCATATCGGTTTCAGTACGTACAGTGATAGAAAAGGCTTCTTTCATTCAAATCAATATACTTTACCTCAGTTTTCAATAGGGCCAAATAAATATTTCTTAAGCACAAAGAAATGTTTCGCCTATTACTACATTCACAATTTCTTTGAATGAAAAAATTATTGAGTTTTGTTGAAAAGCAACAATTTTCAATCAAAAGCTCAACTTATTTGTTTTTAAATAAGAGTAAAATAACTTATGCTATGATAAGATCGAAAAAAAATGGTTTTTCAATAGAAGTAAATGTTTCTTTTAATAGAAGAAATTAAACCTTCGTTTAAAGGAATTATCTACAGGTTAAAGAAATAATCGAAAAGAAAAATTTCTCGCATTAGGAACGGTCCAATAAATCAGCATGTTTATACTGTTTCGCGCTAGTTCTTTCCTTCTCCAATTAATCAATTCAGGTTACACCTTGCGAACCTCAAAGCATGGTCGCCATAAACCTATTACTCGGTAAATCTCTTGAAACTATCTTCATACCATCCTTGTAGACGTTTTTCATGGGCGCACGACTTTAATCGATATTTTCTAATATCGTCCGCTGCTCTTACGTTTGTGGACACGTCTCGTAGATACTTAACCAAACCTACAAACATCGAAATAGACGACAAAAAGGCACCTCGTTCATCGCTTCTATTATTTCCAGGAGTCGTTTTTCTATGACACCGGATAGGCATATAATGTGGCAGTTGACGAAGGTAGATGGTTAAACATACGCCTGTACAATAGATTTCTAAAACGACGAAGAAGATTTCTGTATTTGCTTTATGTCATGCACTTGACACGCAGAGAAAAGTTTCCAAAGTGTGTGTATTCGTAAACATGCTGCTTTCGGTACGTCTGCTAGTAAAGCTCCGAAGTAGTTCTCTTCGATTTTTTTTTTTCATTTTTTCATAAAAATGAATAGGAAGATTAAATATTTAAGTAGACAGATTCCGTTAATAATTAAAATTATATTATAAAAGGTAAGAAACGCTAATCCTGCCATCTAGATAGTGTTGTATTAAAAAGCTGCAATATTGTAAATTTGTTAAATAATAAGGTACAATTTTGCACGTGCAAGTTCCGAAATTCGATAATATTTCTTTGTTTTTAAGCAGACGTAGGTACCAAATTTCATTTTTCTAAATTAAAAAATTACAAAACTTCCAAACGAATTTCCCCTATTTTACACCCTTAAGGGCTAAATTTCCAAAAACTATTGCGTGCCTACACACAAAAGGAACCTGCTGCCCAACTTTCATGGTTGTGATTTCAATAGTTTTGGCTATGCGTTAATGAGTTGGTCAATCAGGGTTTCTCTCTTTGTAGGTGGTGACAAACATTCTATTGTTTTTATAATTTCAGATGAAGAAGTCACCGTGTATGAAACAACAGATAGTAAAGACGAAAGTGAGGGAAAAAGTTGTAATGTGTAATAAATAACGTGAAAAATTTAAAATAGGAAATAGAGAATTGAAATATTTGATTTTGGAATCATGCCTTTAATAGGAAACCTTGACGTTTGACTTCGTTTTTTTATATTTTTATTGAGACTCTACTGAAGATAAGCATGTCATGAAGAAAGGCTATGAAATGATTTAATTTTTGTTTTCATGTTTGTTCTTTTAATTGTAAAAAATGCAGCATTCTGGACGCGGAGTCAATTCCAACACAATAACCGCCCAACATATATGCCGCATATTATTCAACAGTTTCTGAGAACACCTTTAGAACATGGTAGAATATCTATGTAAAACATATAATGAAAGTGAAGGATAATATTGTATCTCCTCTTCGAACGCCCCTCTCACTAATTGTTTCTCTATATTTATGGATATTCTGACTGATAAATAGACCTATTTGAGACAATGAAACAAAGTATGTGTTAATAATTAATATGCTTAACGTAACTTACATTTTCTTAAGTAGAAAAAAACCTAATTTTCTACGCATGATAAATAGTAGTAACCGATACGAGTATCTCAACCTAGAACGTATTTGCATGTCAAAATTGAACTACTGCAACTTGCGATTCATAGTTCATAACGATAGCCGTCGGTCCGCGCTCTACTTATAAATGAACATAATAATTTCTTATATGAAAACATTATTTTACGCATATTATGTCCAGTTACTTGCATGGTACCTTGTACCTATCGCAAGGCGAATGTCGGTTTAATAGCCCTCGAACGGAATCCATTGTCAACGTGCCAAGTAGCCTCTGAAATTGTCTACCGCGTCGTAGATTAACGCTTGACTTGATTCGCCATCCATGTGGAAACAAGTTGGAGCTAGATAGTAGAAAGCCAGGTGAGACCTTAAGCTTGCAGCAAACGCCGTCGTAGAGGTCAGTGACGCAACGAAATTGTAGAGTAGCTGATATAATTGCGCTTATAAACATATTCAAATAATAATGCGGAGACGCATGTCTTTGGTAATGTGCGTGTAAAATTGCTGAAAATGAACACTCTGCTAGATGGCTTTGTTGGGCTCGCTGGTGTGGATTATTACTTATTAAAAAAAAAAAAAAAAACATGATTTAACCTAAAGTAGAGCAAAACCGCACGTAAGTGGCTCTCTGGTTGTGTTTGTGTATCCCGACATACAACTCCAGAGGTTGCCAGAGAAATCGTTCAAAGCGCCCGATTACATAGAAAGGAAAAAACAAGAGTATGACGTAAAAAAAAGTAAATAAAAAATAAAGTTTTTGTCAAATAAAAGTAAGAAATAAAATATAAACTCTATAAAAGTATAAGAAAGATAAAATATTGATAAGATTAGCCTATATAAGTATTCGAATTCAACTTCCGGAAAAACATCTAATAATTTTACTTTACAAGGTCATCAGCATGTAAAGTGGTAAAAACTGAATTCTTGGATCCACATAAGACACTTGCGCCAATATGCGCTGAATGTTTGAAGGAAGAAGTAAAGATAAGTCTCGGTTCCATTAGATATTTCTATTTATTGTTTCATAACAAAACCAATAAGCGCTTCTTGCAACAAATATAGAAATAAGTAAAATTACAGCACAAAGTTGAGAGAAATAACTACAGCAAATGTAAAAAAATAATGAAGCTTCTATCGCCAAGTTGAAAATTTCCGAATTATTAATTTCTAATATTTTATCAGTAGTGTCCCACAATATAGCTTTATTTTCGCTGGGAGTTATACGAATATGAAACTCTTTTCTCTCCGAGTAGAACGATCTTTTCTTTCACGTATCGACTCGCGACGAAGCCACACAAATCTCGGCTCGCACGACTTGTTAGATTCACTATCATAGTTTGCGCAGTCGACAGACGTCCGCACTACAATATATCGCAAACACGCATACAAATACTCCATATGTGCCTTTAAAGCGATTCCCCTACATCTAACCTCGTTGAAGTAATAGTTATCATTTTTAAACAATGACAACATTACTTCTTTACATGTACACTCCCCGACAAAAACTTAAACGGGGTAAGATGTTTTACGGGTTTTAAGGGTTACAACATTTCTTTGCGAAACTAGCAAGATATCTAATTAAGCTTTTATTCGTAAAAGTAAAATAAACTTAAAAATATCTCCTCCAGTAATATATCAACTAAATAATAAATTATTACTCCAATGTTTAAACAATTTCTGCGACAAAAATTTAGACGCTCTGTTGCAAATTTAAACAAAAATCAACAAATGAGTGATCAGTAATGCGTAGATCCTCCATTGTTCTTAATCACTTCCAATAGTCTGTTATTAATAGATTTATATAAATTTAACACGTAATTTCGAGGAATATTCTGCCATTCAGTCACTGTTGAAGTTTTCAGTTCCTGTGCCGTGAAATATTGACGGCCTCCGCCATAAACGCGACGTGCCGATTCACCCCGCATGTTTTCAATAATGTTTAAGTCTGGTGACCGTGCCGGCCACTGTAAAGTTTTAATCTTTTTCTCTTTAAACCATTCAGTAATGGTTTTTGCTTTATGAATTGGCGCGTTATCTTGCTGAAAAACAAAATTGCGCCCGGCCCGTTGATTTCCAAAACGTGGAAGATTGTCACGCAATAAGTCTTTATACGTCACAGATTTCATTTTGTTTTGTGCAAAACACTATCCCACTTTTATCGCGAAATCCAATCGCTGCCCATATCATCACAGATTCGCCCCCTAATTGTCTGGTCATTTTTACTTTTGGTTCCTTTCTCAGATCATGATAATAATGCGAGTACCCATCCGGTCCGTCCAAATTACAACGTTTCTCATATGGGAAAATATAACTTTTTCCCATTGTTTCCTCCAGGATACGTGTTCTTCAGCAAATCTCAACCTCGCTTTTTTGTGTTTCCCCGAAAGTGGCGGTTTTCTCAACATTTTCTTCCGTGATATTACCGGTGACGCCTTTAAAATCCTTTGAACATTACGTACGTGCGTTTGTACCAACGCCTGTTCTGCAATAACTCTCGCCGACGCAGAAGAATTGGATGCACACCGCAATGCCATGCGTTTATCCCGCTCACTTACAACTTTCGGTCGCCCTTGGCTTTTTAATTTGCCGTAATTTTCCGGATCTTTTAGGAAATTTCTAGCGGAATGATCGCTTCTTCGTAACCGACGAGCAATTCCCTTCTTACTAACACCATCCTGGTGCTAGGCTAGAACTTTACCCCTTTCTATCAAGGATATTTGTTTTTTTTTACCCATATTGCAAACACTTTATGAAATATAATTTCTCGTGGTGAAATGTGTACACTTTACCAGCGCAACCGCTGCATATAAAGAGAAGTATCAAATTAAACCATTTTCGCTTATATTAATGTAATAAATGCACAGGGTCTAAATTTTTGTCGCATTTAAAATTCCTATTTTTGAAATTGGGAAAATCTCAATTACCCCTCGTAAAGCAATAAATACCCAGAAATATCTATAAATGGACTATTTACATAACAAGTATTAATAACCGTCATTTACATGTTATATAATGTCTACAAACTTTTCGTAAATAGAAACGATACCGCGTCTATGTTTTTGTCGGGTAGTGTATGCTCGAGAACAAAAGTTATGATAAGTTCTGGTTGATATAAAACTTGTTTTCTTGCTTCAGATGTAGTTTAATCGATGCACCTAATGTTTTATTTACAATAATCGATAAAACTGAATTAACTCTACATTCGATATGATGTAGCACCGTATCGATTAGCGCTTCATTTGCAAATAAATTTGCTTACACGTCGCCCCTGTACGACAGGTAACCAATTTTAAATTATCATGGTTTGTTTGATCTTCATTTTTTCAGCAAACGTATTTACATATATGTATATTTACACACATATATGCAAACAGATTAATGCATTTTAATGGAGCAAAAGTTTATTAGGATCCTCCACATATTGATATCACGAAAAAGATTTATTTACAACGAATATACAGGATGTGGGGCTTAAACCGTCGGTCACCTAAATACTGGGAATTATTACTTGGCTGAATGCTGAAAATTTGCTCGTTCGATGATTTTTGACTGTGGCCTCTCAAATAAAATTATTGGCAACTTCCGGTTATTTCGGAAACAAATATCTTGCTCATTTTAAGTAGAACGCGTATCATTATCTGACCGTTTTCGAGAGAAACGGATTCTAATAAATTTTGAAGTTTATTGACAGGGGCATGGAATGTTAGCAATTGAGAAAGTGTAGATTACGAGTACAAAGTTAAAAAATTAATAAAAAAAAATATTACAAGCATTACATGTCCTTCTTACAAGCAAGTAAATAAACTAAAAATGTTCAAATCTTTTACCACCCTCTTCTAATTTATAAATTCTTTTATCTGAGAACGGAAGATCTGACGATTTTATCAAATCGTTCCACTGGCTTCTTATACGAGGGAAAGTCAGTAAGTATGTCTCAAAAAGCTATTACAAAAATAATTAGAGAAACATCCAAAACAAGTTTCATTCTTCAACAGAGTCCCCATCTACATTAATACGTTTATCCCATCGCTTTATCCATGCCCCAACGCCTGCTGCATAAAAGTGTTTGGGCTGGCGCGCGTACCTCTTGTTGAACATCGTTACCACCCTCGAAATATTTACTTCCAAAATGCTTTTTGAGTGGACCAAACAAATGATAGTCGCTTGGGGCTAGGTCGGGACTGTAAGCCGGATGTTCACCCCAATTCTCCAATTCTCGCCTGGGTGAATTGGCATTATTATGATGCAGCAATGTTCCTCTCATCAGTAGGCCTGGACGTTTTCAACGAATTGCGTCCCGAAACAACAATAAAACTCTACAGAATGATTCAGCAGTCACGTTCTCATTTCTATTCTGGAAATGTGTTGATGAAGGATCTCTTCTGTTGTGGATGGTGGTGAGGTGTTGCATGCAGGTACCGGACTGTGTAAGTCTTTTTACGGTATACACTGTGGCCCAGTCTACTGCTGTCAGTGCGCTCCACTAGGACATCTAGGAATGGTAAGGGTGCCCTCTTCTTCGCTTAGCAAACATCAACTTCACGATGAATATCATAAAGCTGGATTGTGCTGACACCTAATGACAGATAGGGAAATAGCTCACTGTTATTTTCAACTTTTCCACAGCAGTTTGTGACTTATTTGATGACTTTCCCTCGTAAATATAATAACAAATTCTGACAAAAATACAATTATATTTTGTGAGCTGGATAAATACTTAATTTTAAATAAATAAGTAACAAGTAACAATCACTTTTTTTAGCTTTATTTTTCGGAATATTCAATTAAAAGACACAATTTTAAATGAAGAAATCGTTGCGATTTAAAAAGAATTTACGCATGTTTAGAACTGCCTCACATGATATATCTTGGCAGACCCCATAATTGCGAACAACTGTTTTTCTGGCTGACGTGTCCAAATTTACGCATCTTAAGACGCTTGCAAGAAAATCTCGTCCGGGTTAGTTCGATAGACTGACATTTGAACGTGAGACTCCGTACGAACGGAAAGTGGAAACGTTTTACAACACTCGGTGGATTCTACAAATCTGCTAAGTTTCAAGCCGATCGGTGAGAGTTTTCTTGGAGTTTTCCCTTGTAAGTTACTCTTTCGATTCCAATAAATATTTGTTCTGTACAAAGGATCACTCAAAGAAAAACATAAATTTGAATCAAATTCGATACTCCGCTACAAAATGTCTAATAAAGTATTCGCATGTTTGGTTATTAGTTCAATAAATTTCCCTAAAAGTCCTTCGTGCTAACATGTTCGATTTTGTTAAAAATTTATTTTTAGGGTTTAATCTGATTCTTCTCGCTTTTTATTTCGCCGGAGGCAGTCTTTTATATCTAAAATTCACCCCAGGTGAGAAGAACAATGGCGCAATATTGTAAAGGAAGCCCTGAATTACGCCCTATTCGAACATAAACCGAAAATTACCGCATCCATTCAAACCTTCGTTGAAGTGTATTGTGAGAGATCACCGCGTTATTGTTCCTAAATTCTATCTCGACTACGTGACTAAATGACTTGAGTAACAAGGGAAATTTAGATTATTGCTGTACGTAACGTGTCGATCTCTCTCTCGGACATGATCAATTCAATATCGAAATTTTCAAATTCATTATTGATGGACTAAATAGTAATAATTAAAGAAATAATAAATAAGAAAAATTAAATTTTAAACTTTGCACAATAATTAGCTACTATACAGTGATTGGTAAAGTGCAGGGAAGGAACTGCGAGGAACTTCATCGG
Organism: Oryctes borbonicus; assembly: GCA_902654985.2. Lineage (NCBI taxonomy): Eukaryota > Metazoa > Arthropoda > Insecta > Coleoptera > Scarabaeidae > Oryctes > Oryctes borbonicus. The sequence continues at coordinate 1,762,228 of LR736875.1, forward strand.
TCGATATATGAAAGAATATACTTTAGAAAATTCTACAAACTTGGTAACATCCTGTCTGTAATGGGCGTTTCTTAAGCTAGATAAAACTTAAAATTATAAAAAATAATTATTATTAAATTATTTACGGGAATTTATAAAATTGCAAGTAGTGACTGTAATAATGCCTATATTGGTCAAACAAAAAGAGCGATAGCCACCAGATTTAAAGACCATATAAGGAATTATCGCTTCGGTAGATTAGATTCGTCAAGTGTAGCACAACATATAAATGAAATCGGGCATAGTATTAAATTAGAAAACTTGAAATCAATCAAGAATGTAACTTCGCCGCAAGAATTAGACGCGTACGAGACTTTTTACATAAAAAGTAATAAAAGTCTGATGAACAGAGAGAACGGACCGTTGTCGTACTCTGTCCTTCTTGACCTTTTGCAGTAGGCTGCTAGGCTTGCTTATGTTTTGGGTTATAAAAGAAAGCTTCCCGTCTATCTGACCATGTTATTCGCATATCGTAGATTCAAGGCGCGTAGGGGGTAGAAATAGGCACTTGTAAAGAATATTTTTTTTCTAAAAAGTAGAGATAGTACATGCATGTTTAGGTGCAGAAGTTTCTCACATCATTCGGTTACCGGTTGATGATGAGGACTATTCGTGTCCTCGAAAAATGAGAAACTTGATGAGAAACTTTGCGTAGTTAAATGTACAAATCCCCTTCTAAACGGCGCTAATTCCCTTCGGGTAAATGCAAAATAAATATACAACGTTAAGTCACAAAAGATCTTTCTTGTACTTTGAATTAAACGAGGTACCCGAAAATCTTATTAAGGAACTTTTGAAACAATACGTATCGGATAAGATATAACAAGGTAAGAAGCTTACCACCGAGCTGGAAAAAGCGCAATTACTTCAACGTAATCCGTAACATCTGTAAACTTTTCCATTTCTAAAAGGGATTGTGAAAGAACATTTTTCTAAAGCGACTTGCTGATCACAATTAGTCGAAGGAATACTTGCTCTTCGAGAAAAAGTTAAATTGCATATTGACCGGGTAATACTGCTGCCCTAATCTGAATCTAATAGACGTTTATCCTTAGACTTAATGACCTGCTATTTTCTCTATTCGGGCAATAAATCTTCTATCGAGCATGCTGCAGCACTTCATTAATTCTAAGCGACGCTAGCGCAGTAAAGACGAAATTGGGAAATTGCGCCTCAGCCGGTATTGCAATAAGATACACTACGCGTTACGCGGTTTAATTTTGAAAATGAATAAATTTTCAACCGTATATATAGGGATATAGGTTTTAAGTACTTTCGATAGCGGGAAATTTCGATTACGTTAAGTGTTGAAACAATTTCGAATTTAATAACGGATGAAACGGGTTCCGCACGCGTTATATTATTCATTGAGAGATTTTCTTGAGGCTTAGTATTAGTATTAGTAGCATAGATTGATTTGATAAATCTATAATAACAAAATGCCCTTATATGTTGCCGGATTATTGCCGGATGTTGCACTATTTTTGCTGTCTTAGGCGAGCCTGAAATGAGTGCTTTCGCCTGTTTTTATGCTGGAACATTTTCCTAGTACGAGGTCTTTTGATCATCCTCTCATGCTTTAATTACTTGTTTTACTTGTGGCTCTCTTGTAGGCCACAAAAGGGGTTAGGACCGATGAAGGACATATTAGATGCTTCTCTAGCCAGCTTGTCTGCCTTTTCATTGCCTTCGACCCCACCGAATACATTTATGGTTGCCCCTTGTATTCCTATTTCGAGGTTCTTTATGAAGCATCTCTGCTTGAAATATGTTGGTGTGAAGTCCTCCAACAATGTTGGTATTAATGACTCTTTCAACAGGTCATATAGCAGATGTGAAACAATTTTCAGTCAACCAATTTACTTGCTTGTTATTAAATTCATAGGAAGAAGTGCTCCCATGTCAGTTCAGCGTTCGTAAACTGCGTAGGCATCGAGAGAATTGTATTATTTTGAATAATTCAGATCAATAAAAATGCCACGCCATTCGAACTTCTTCGCTCCCGTTTGCTTAATCCGAAAAAGCCTATTACGCACCAATCAATATGCTTTAGCACTAATGCACGTTAACGAACTGAAAACTCTCGTTATAATGAGTCGGAATACAATCACGAAATTTAATCCGGCGCTTAACGAGGACGTTGTTGTCTTAATTGCCGTTCCGCTTTCATTTTCCGTTTTTCTTTTTCGCGCTTAAACGCGATTAACCTCCCCGTGCGTCTGTCAGGATGCAGTCGTTAATCGCACGGGAAATTTCCAAGAGCGTCTGAATTAAATTTCTCACTTCAATTCGATGGCCGACAAGAGCAGGGCGTCTTTTATTCAATTAACTTATTACATCGGACGAGCAGTCTATTTGTTGTAGGGTACTACGCCGGCCGCTTTCGTCTTAGCTGCCGCAGAAGATCGAGTGGTGTAGGAAAACCGCAGGAACTTAAGGAGCAAGGCAGGTAGTTGCTTCGTACCTCGAATTCTCTTCATCCGAGGAAGGTACGTACTTATACGAACGAGAGGGGTAAATTGGATTTAATTATTACGCTGATTGATAATTGATAATAAACATTCTGAAGGTTCCTCGCTTAAGAATCGATTCAATCAACTAATTAGATTCATTTGCAATTTGATAAATTTCATTCCGCGTACCCTCACAGTGATTGATAATAGCTGCTGGTTAACTTTGAAATTGAAGTTGTGATATACTCAGTTGATAACGCAAGAATATCACAAACGTTTTCTCTTTAACATGAACAGGTCGTAGTAGTCCTTTAGTCGAATGGCCACCGAGATCACTACCTTTGACCTCTGAACTTCGAATCAGAGAGGACTTATGCGAAAGGATCCGCTATGTCTGCCGGAAATGTTACGATGCGTTGTACTGAATAACAGAAGACGAGTAGGTAAATGTATTCTGCTTCAGGGCGACCTAGTTGAAGAATCTCCAATAAAATTTAAATTTAATTGTGCGTTGCATACTTAATATTTGAGATAATAATTTTTCAATTTGGGGACTTTTAGCGATTAGTAACAAGCTTTTTAGACACTTCTTTTTGCGCTACCTTCATCGCTTCTATGACTTCACTTAAAACAATAGTTTTTATATTAATCAAAGTTTTAATCACATCCCCTTTAAAATAAAAACGTAGGCTTCCACGGCCAGAGTCAGTTGAAACTAAACGTGTTCCGGGTTTGAACCGTGTCATGTCGTTGGTTAAAATAAAACTCGACGTTTCGTCCACAATCTTATGGGGCTTCTTCAGGAGAGTGATGGCAACAGTTAGCACGGTAACTCAACGTGTGAACCTGCGCAACTCACAGTTGGTTTTCGCCTCTGGCTGATTCACATGCTGAGTTGCCGTGATCAACTGCTTCCCGCTCAGTTAGTTTCTCCTCTGGCGTGATTCACACGTTGAATTACCGTGCTAACTGTTGCCCTCACTCTCCGGAAGAAGCCCAATACGATTTTGGACGAAACGTCGACTTTAGTTTCGACCACATTCCCTTTGTAAATAAATCTCTTCACTTGATGAAGCCAATATCTACACATATTCCAGTAATTATCGCTATCTACAGACATAAGGAACAAATTCATATCGTATTGTTTCTCTAACAACAAATCCATTCCCGCAAAATCTTCTTTCCCATTCCAAGCCAATAACGTAGCTGCCACCTATTTACTTGCCGCTCGAATCTTTCGCTCATTTTGAACGAGCGTGGTCTGTATATCGCATTCAAGGCACGGATTCATCAGACAAGCACCGGCACGCGCTAAAAGATTCGTTTACATCCTTCGATTATACTTTTACTGTTTATCGGTTCGAATCGTCGGACTCCTACAAGTTCCTGTCGGGAGAGGCATGAACCCAACCGGGCATTCGAGAAAATTGAGTTGCGGCAGTTGTGCGTTATGACTGTCATATATCTTGATCGCTATGGGTTATCTGTGTCATCGTTGGATCTTTATATGCAAAACATGCTCGCGTTTCGTTATTTTTCTATCGGATTTAAGCGAAATTGCGAGTTGTACAGTCGTGTCAGTTTTATGTAGAGCGGGCTATTATAAATATACATGAATAAAATAAGGTTGGAAATAAAAAAATAAGTCCTTTCTCTCGCAGATTCTTTAATTCAAAGCACCGCATCTTTGAAATAGTAAAAAGTTATAACTTCTGGATTCATTTTAAAGAGTTTGCGTTTTGTCCGTAACTAATTTTATCTACCTATTAATTTATTCATATTGGATTGGTGGTCTTCCACGACAATACTATAATAAATAGCCTCCTGCGAATCTCAGAAGACTGTAAGCATGATTTTACCTGCAGACGACTGGGTCTTGAAACAATTCTTCTGAAAAAATGTTTCCTTTTCAATTGTTGACTGATTTGAAGCGTGGTTTCCTTGTGGGTATCTGTAAGTTGTTTCTTGTACTGCAACCTATCTGGATAATGTTATGGACAGTTCCACTAGCTTGCAAATTTCCGTGTATCCAGTCGTTAATTTTTGCAGCTGCGTGGCAGGCAACATTGTCTTATTGGATTTCTTTTTAAAAGCTCCTCTCAAGAATGTTTTACTCAACTCTACAACGTACAAAAATACTTCCAAGTGTGACAGAGGAACTATGGATTTTCTCCATTTATCCAAGATAACGTTTATCCTTTAAAACTAGCATTACCATGGTAGCATTCAGTTTGAACCTTTTCAATAATTAACTCTACATTCGTTTCGTCAGACCACAACATCCTTTTCGCCCGTTCCAAACGTTTTTTTTTTTTTTTCTGTTGATCTGGGACAATAACGACTTCTTTCTTGCCTTATTATCCCTTAATCCTGCACTATTTAGCGTTTCTTAATCGATTTGCCGAAATTTTTTGACTACCTTTTGAATTAATTTCACCAGACTGCTGCCAAGAGGTTTTCTTCCTATTCTGAAGAGAAAAATAATGGTGTTCTCTAGCTGTTGTTATTTTGGAACATTCGTTATTTTTATAAAATGACGATGGTGAATAAAGTCGGCCATTTCCTCGGTGGCCATGAATACACAAATTTTTTAGCTAGTGTCTAGTAGTGACAAATTCACCGCGTTTATTAGCAACAGTTCTGTAACGGCCACATTATTAGCAGAATAAGGAGAAAGGAAAAGAAGAGGCCCAAGAATCCGTTCCGTCGACGTTCTTCCCGGATCGTGCGGTGGCAGAGTAGTAGGCGGCCGTCCATTCATTTACATTATTTTTGACGGGACCATGCTGTGCTCTGACGGGCAAGTCTGTTCACGAACGTCATTCAAATTTCGAGAACTTTTAGGTACCACCTCACACCTTTTGTTCCAATACATTTTCAAAAAAACAACATCTTTTCTTACAATCTCTAAATAGTTACACTACTCAGTACGCAAATATTTCTTAATACTGTACTCAATTGTTTTTAAAATTTCTTTTTTTACTGTATATGAATTTGGTCCGCTGTACGCGCATCGCAAGCATTTCTCATTACCTAATGGACTCTTTGTGGAACAAAATCACATAGACTCCGCCTTCAAAAAAGGTTCGTATACGACGAAACAAAGTTACGGAATACCTTGGGGCATCGTGAAACGCTTTGAAATCCACTTAAATGTTGAATTTCTTAAAATTACGTTAGAATCTGAAGCCTGATATTACCAAAGGTTATTTCTTTTCTTATGATGTATAGAAATAATATAATAAAAGCTTGCGTAACTTAGTAGCTATAGATCATTCAATGTTCTCGACTTTATTTTATGCCTCGCTGCGTTCTACCTTTACTCATTATATGGATTCAAAATGCAATTAATCAAAATGATAAGTTTAAATGAAAGAATTAGATTTAAATTTAGGGTACATTCACGTCCAAAATCAGGCTGCGGTAAACGTCGTTTTCCGCTATACTTTCGCATGCATACCGCCAATAACAACGCGGGATTTTAGCACCCATCGTAATAAGTTTTTATGTCTGAACGTAACACTGCAATTTAACGGCTCCATTGGTGAAATGCAAGCACCAACCGCTCCGGAAAATGACACTATTGCCTACCCCCCTCGCAGTTACATTTTGTTCAATTTATGGAAACGACTTCGAACGCAAATAGTGCAGTTACAGTTTTTGCTAACTACAAAAGAGGAAAATATACCTACGTTTAAAATAATTTAATAGCTAAAGTAGCTGATTGGCCGATAGTTTCAGTATTGCGTGCAATAAATAAAATTAAGGAATTAACTGTTCCAAATGATGGTGATCTTCACTTACATTGTTCGACAGGATCCAGGTAATATTGGTGAATTTTTTTAAAATTTCCTGCTTCTTTTAGCTACTTTCAATTTATTTTCAGTTGATTATCGTCTAATTCGTGCTAGATACATAGCGCATAATAGGAGAACTTGCTGAAGCAATTCAAAATGGCGTCACGATAATGTCTGAACACCTGGTCAGCGCATTGAACAATATGAAACGAGTATTGCAACCGAAGGAGATTCTTATTCTGCTAGTTTATTAAAAGATTTAACTGTCCGATTAGGTTCTAATTAACATAAGAAACATGGTCCTCTCGATGACTGATCTAATTTTCTGTTGTCCAATTAATATGGACGTTAATAAAAGACTTCAACAAGCTTGTAGGTCATACGAAATAAATAAATATTTCCTATGTCGCATTCGTCATTACCAAAAACATTCCCTTCTCGTTAGTTCTCCGATTGCAACATCCGTGGCGTGAATATCCTACAGTATTACATAGCTTCCAGTCCTCCACAGGGGTGAATTTCTGGACCATTGACTCCCTCCGAATATCGAAGGATTCCGCATAATCCGCTGTCGCGATAATAACAGCAACCTCGCAAACTCTCTCTACATTTAATTTCATGAAAGGCATTTAGAACATGTAAGCAGTAAGCACCACGAAATTGGCGAATTAATTCTTAACAACGAAGCCGGATTCGAATTGCATGCTTACGAGGATTATACCTAACAAAAAAAATCCCACCGGCGCCACCACCAGTTTTGCTGAATTGCCAAACGCGATGGGGATGTTATAATTCGACGCCTATCTAGGCACGTTAAGATAGTCGTCAATCTCTTTATCACAGTGTATTAATTTCAAACCACCACAACCAATTACTTTGATGGAATAAGCAACTGCAAGTAGGTCACGAATTACGCACCCTTGGATTGTCATAGTTTTTCTTGTAAGAGTTTGGGATTTTGACACTCATCGTGGGGCCAGCGCTATCCGTTTTGACGATCTAGATTATTACGTGATCTTTTCAACCAATCAAATTCTTGATACTTTTCCTACGCTGTAAGGAAACTACAGCTTTTCCTGGTTGTCAGAAATCCTGTCAGTAACCTTACGTCCCCCTTGCTGAATGATGTGATGATGTGTGTTTTGTTGTCTTTAGCGAGAATTTTCTCCTATTTTCCTCCTGAAATACCTTCCTAGTGCAAGAAGAAGTTTTGTTGTCCTTCCATGTCTTTATTCCTTGTTTTACGTGCCTCTTTTGGAGACCACGAAACGGGTTAGGACCAATCGCTGTTTCTTTAGCCCGCTTATCTGTCTTTTCATTTCCCTGCGCTTCGTATCTCTATCTTAAGATTCTTAAAGGCGTGTGTAAAGCAGAAATCTCTGTTGGTGTGGAGTCTTGTAAGCATTTTGGATGGTAGCTAAGCCCACTAAATTCCTATTTTTCTTAGTTTTTTTTTTTTGTAAACTAGTTGTTTTCAAATTTTCAATCTGGTAACTGATGCTTTAACTTAAAGATTCACTCATAGGTTGGACACTTAACATATGATACCCAAAACACTGCTTCACCTATCATCATATTGGGTCAATCCAAGTGGTAACATTTATTCAAATTGAGAGCGCTACTCCGAACATGTGGCATCGAGGATTTGACCGCGTTACAATTAATTAAGCTAAATTACATCATCATCAAACAAACGACGGCGTATACATGTACATAGTAAGCTTGTTAACTAGCCGTAACGCGTGTGTACATTCGATCTGATTTAAAATTGAAACAAGGACAATTACGACGTGATATACGAGGGACGTTTCATAATTAACGGGACAAACTACAGTAGCGGAAAGAGTACTCAATACTCTTTGATAGGACCTTCCAAGGGTAAAGGTGACAACCTTAACAGAGTGTGGCGCCAGCTGTTCGAGGCGTTAGCTGTCATATGCACTCCTCTTACGTCTCCATTTCAGGTCCAGCAGCATAAGAAAGGCGTGTGCTAGTAAAGGTGCTTTATCAACTTAAAATCGGATCAGTTTGAAAATATATAAAAATATTCTTCTTTTATTGTTTATGTATTAAAATACAAAAGAACCAGGAATAAGGAACATGTTTGCGGAGATTATTTATTTTATATCTACAGCATAGCTTTAAAGTGGAAAATATTTTATATTTTAAACGTTTTCTTTTCGGTGTTTGTTATTTAGCCAGCGAGATCATTGTTCATCTAGTTATGAAAGAAGAAGTAGAAATACCATTATTGAACACATATGTTTATGTATTCACAAACATCAAAGCAGAGAAGTGTCCAACAATATTTAATGGTAGGTTTTCTTTATCACTGAAGTTAGTTTTTTTTTCGCTCAATTTTCTACAACTGTGCATTTCAAAATTCTCTTCTTGTGTGCCATAGTTTAACAGGTAACTTATGCTGTGAATATGTAAGAATTTTAGACAATACCTTTAGATCAGTTATTCGTCATATCGTCTATTGTTGTGTACATTTCGTTGCTAAAATGATGCACTCAGATGTAGAATGACTCGTAAACGCGAAAATGCAAAAACATACAAAGTGTTCCGTCTAAGAAACCAAACTTAGAGTAATTTCCGGTAAACTGGTACAGACAATTGTTTTTCTAATACGAGATTCTGAATCTACGCCAAAAAATTGAATTGTTTAATACATATTTTCAAGTACCTGTGCATACACTACCGGTCAGAAGTGTTTACCCACCTTCATAATTGGCGATTCTTCAAATATACTGTGTGTTATCCCTATAAAAGTATTTGTATTTTTAAACTGTAAGTACGAGATAGATTATAGTTGCTATGTAATGTTCTGTGTTACGTAATGAGCCGACTGGCATTAAGATATTGGAAATGACCCTTTTTTGCGGTTTAGGTCCATTCAGGTAAACGGACTAGATAAAGAGCAGTTTCTGGGAAATGTTTATTGCGGGTGTCATAAAATATGATAACAGACGACACGGGCACTTCAATATAATGAAAAATTTAGTTTACATTCAGCTTTCCCATTGCAAGCAGCGAATAGTGAAGAAGTTTGTGCAAAGTGTTTTAAAACAGCCAGTAAAATTAAAGTAATGTCGGCAAGAAAAGAATTATCAACAGAAGCGCGCGTTCAAATAGAGACATATCACAACATCGGTAAAAGTAACCGAGAAATTGCTACATTATTGAAATTAAACCGTAGAACCGTGGATTATAATGTGAAAAAGTATCAAGCAAGTGGCACGGCCAAAAATAACAACACCAGCAGAAGATCGTGCTATGGTAATGACAAGCAAGCGAAATAGACGAAAAACAGCGCCAGAAATTACTGCCGAAGTGAATATTTCGCGTCCAAAACCAGTTAGTGTCACCACAGTGAAAAGGCGTTTGCGCGAAGCTGGTTTGTATGGAAGGATTGCTATGCGGAAACCGTTATTACGCAAAGCAAACAAAGCTAAATGGTTAACATAGGCAAGAGAGCACAAAGATTGGACGTTGGAAGATTGGAAGAAAGTACTCTGGACCGACGAATCTAAATTTCTCACTTTTGGATCAAACAGAAGGACATTTGTTCGTAAATCGAAAGGGGAACGAGCACTTGAATCCTGTGTTATACCAACAACAAAACATGGAGGAGGATCCGTTATGATTTGGGGTTGTTTTGGCGGTGCCTCTGTGGAAGATTTGGTCAAAATAGATGGTAACCTGAGAAAAGAAGGCTATAGGGAGATTTTGGAGAGGAACGCTATCCCATCTGGAACACGATTAATCGGTGAAAACCTCGTGTTCCAGCACGATAATGATCCGAAACACACTACCAAGATATGCCGTGAGTATTTAGAACAGCTGGAGCACAGAAACCAAATTATTGTTATGAAATGGCCGCCCCAAAGTCCAGATCTCAATCCGATCGAGCTTTTGTGGGAGGAACTCGATCGACAGGTTCGAAAATCTGCTCCGACATCGGCAACAGTACTTTGGACGCAACTACAGGATACGTGGAGGAAAATAGAGCCACTAACACTAGCGAAGCTGTTAGAAAGAATGCCGAAACTGTGTGAGGCAGTAATAAAAGCGAAAGGTGGACATATTGACGAATCCCAAATTTAAGTAAATTTATGATTATCATTGTTAGAAAATTGACAAGCACAAACTATTGAAGTACTTTGTATAAGCACAGAATAAAGGTTCATTTTATAATTAGTATTTGACTTGTTTTTGTAATATTTTAAGGGTGGGTAAACACTTATGGCTGGTAGTGTAGGTCCTCAGTTCTCCGATATCTTTTCCTTCCATTAGAATTTAATTGTACCAAAAGGACGAATGCCATGAAATGGGTTACCACTGCGCCACCATATTTTTGTACTAAAATTTCGTTTTTAGTCGATATTTCTCTTCATTTTTGTTTTTTTATTATTTTTTTTTTGTACGCCCCGGTATGAAACCCGGTATTTTGATTTTTTGTAACTTTGTTTTAAAACTTGCAACTTCATACGACGAAATTACATTTCTTTTGAAAGAATTTTCGTCCAAAAACAAACAACCAATATTTGATATTAACTACGTAAAATTGGAACCATCCAAATTTATGTAACCAAGCACTCTTAATGGCAAATTCATCAACCGGTTGAAAAAAATAAAAGCAAACACAACCTCCTTTGTTCATTTCAAAATGTCAGATCCTCTGGAAATATATACGCCAGAAAACCAATATTCGCAGACGTAAAATCAACCATGTCATGTTTGGATACCAGAAAATCCGCATGCTGTGATATCTCGTAATTAACATATGTCTCCTCCTTCCCTTCTATTCCGTGAAATTTTCGATCTCTCTTAGTAGCAGAAACGTCTCACGTTGATCTCTGAATTTAACTTGAACAAACCCATTTAAAATGTCCTGCGGAGTTACTCTCGCGGGCGATAGAATAACTAATAATATATATAAGTATCGTAAGTAGGCTTTCAACGGTTAACATGTAGCTCATCTTACGACAACATATATCCATTAGCAATAAAATTAATAAACAATAAAATTAATACCCTTCCATATTGGCCGATAAAAATTTATTTATTGGCCGTAATAAATCAGAATTTTATGGTTATTATTTTTCCCGAGGGTAACATATATCGAAATCGGTACACCAACGTCCATCTCAGATACCAGGACTCTCGTACGCATTAGACGTGGCTATGTGAGACGCGAGTTAGAGGTCTGCGAGAGTCTCGACATCTGAGATGGAGATTGCCGTAAATGCGTGTATTGAGTATAAAAGAAAAACACTATCGCTTTTACTCGACATCTAACAGAGCGCGTATGAAATCGAGAAATCTTTATTGAAAAAGTTTCCGCCTTTTTAAAGAGATATGAACCAACCCGAGGATCCCGATGTTAATATTCGATATGGAATTTTTCATAGAAGAAAAGGTTCCAAAAATTCGATAACGGCGAACGAACTATGTAAAAAAGGAGGAGAAATGCGAAATATGATGAAGTAATAATTTTACGAACTCGTCCGAGAAGAATTTCGAAAAGCTTTTGTACAAGTAATTACAATATGCAGGCTCCTATCCTATTTATGCACCGAAAACAAAAAAAAATTAATGCTAATAAAATAACAGTAACTACTCCATGTTTTCGCAATTCCAACAGCTTTTACGGGGATGCATTGTCGGTCACAAGAACATGCTAAAAAAAAGTAATGTAAAATACGAAAGAGTTTGTTTCGAGAGAAAAGGTCGGTCGGTTGGTAAAAAACATGAAAAGGTTATAGAAACAAACGAAACTAAAAACAAAATGCAGTTTTATTGTATGTACAGGTAAACAAGACAAAAATAAATAAATAAAAAGTTATTCTAGCCTAATATAACATACTGAACATTATATTTTTTTTTTCATCGAAAAAACCTCCTTTGCTGTTAATCACCGCTCGAACTATTCTAGGCATTCTTTCGATAAGTTTTGTTAAAACGCATCGTGGAATATTAATCCATTCATGTTGCAGAATATTCCGTAAATGTTCTTGTGAAGTTGGGCATATTTTTCGGATCCTCCTGTCCAGTTCATCCCACAACAACTCTATCGGGTTCAAATCTGAGCTTTGTGGGGGCCATGTCATTACTTTCAGTGTGTTTTGGGTCCTTGTTACGCATGAATGTAAAGTTACGGCCTATTATACACAATCCTGATGATTCTGGAGTATTGCAAAATAATTTTCCTTTCTCATTACACCCTGCACTCTGCATAAATCTCCCGTCCCAGCAAAGGAGAAACATCCCCACACTAACACAGAACTACGCCCTTGCTTCACTGTAGAAACAATGCAGTCTGGGATCATTTTTTCGGTTTTAGATCTTCGGACATAGGCCTCTTTAGGCAAGTGGGTGACAAGAAAAAACAATGATTTTTTCTTCCATATATTATTTTGTAAGAGGGTGTGGGACGACAAGGGAGGATTTAGGAAAAAAGCACGAGATCACCACCAAGCGCTATAATGTAAAGAAAGTCTTCTCACAGCGATCAAGGCGACCGGACGTGTGATCAGCGTCCAAGCATCGGCAGTTGGCTGTATCAAACCCCAACTGCCCAGACGAGTAAAAGGTTATCTCGCGAAGAATATATATTGGCGTTCCGTTATTTAACGAACTATATTCTGAACTATTATTATTTACCTGCTCACCGTAATGTGACATCAATGCTGTGTGTGAAGAATTCTTTCATTCTTTTCGCAGCAACGACACAACATGCAACCGCCTAAAAGAAGCTGTACGCAACTGAGAGCAGACTCATGCGGTTTCAGCTTTCTTTAAAAGAAAGCAGCGAACGCGGAGCAACACACAGTTTAAACGAAACTTACACTGGAAATTGATTTTTAATTTTTCTAACAATAGGATAACGTCTAAAATAAGTAATTGTAGCACGGCGGTCTTCGCATCGTCCATTACCATTGCTTCATTCCGTAAATACATGTCGAAAACCCAATCGCCGTAGGGTCAATTCGAACAGGCGATTGCTCAGAAATAAGTGCAGCAGTATTTTCGTTCATTATGTTTGTGAAATGCGGAATATCGATTCGTTCCAACTGAAAAACAAGAATAGTCAAAGGAATCGAGCGTTCTTAAGGGGTTAAAATAAAACTACCAACGTTCCTGTTAAATTGAATTGAATGAAAAATTGTTATTAATCCTGAAAATTACGCGAACGCAAAGTTAAATAATCGAGACGATGCTGTGGGTTCGTTATACATAAGTTTTGATTGAGTTACACGCAACTACGCCATTGTTTAGTCGAGTTGGAACACGGCAAACTACAAATGATATTACTTTACAAAGTAACTTGGTTCCTACATTGACCCAATTAGTAATAAAGTTAACATAAATTCAATTTGAAAAGATTACGTAAGCACACGTTAGCCTGTTTTCACACGTACGATTTTTTGTCGTGGTCGTACAACAATCCTCTCGTGAAGACAAATGTGCTTGCCAAGCTTGACCAAGCGACTTTTTTCATGTAGAATCGAAATTGTTTATGTAATTGCTTTTATTTTTGCCAGAAGTTAGCATCATCAAAGATTTTACACAACTTTAAATGGCACTTAGTCAAGTGATGTATAACGCGGTTCAATTGTACTCACTTTGTGTCACTTTATGCACTAGATAGGACCGTTACCGACGCCTGCAATACAAAATGAAAATTAAAAGCTTGTTCAAACAGAAATCACAAACTAGTTAGACGCGATTCGATTGGCTAAAAGAAATCCGAAACTATGATTAACTCTGATTTCTGTTCGAACGTAACGAAGTAAAAGCTGGAAATTCAGAAGCTTAAATGCCTTGTTTTATAGCATCCATCTAATATAAAATGGAAGTAACATGAATCAAACATGGCAACGATTCCGATGGCATCTAGTTCACATTTAAGAAATGATGTGTTTCTAAAAATTGCAAGAAATTGTCAAGCGGATAACATTTGAATTACCGCTCCAACTTGCGTAAGGCGTATGTAGAAGATAGTTGACATAAAATGAAGAATGGGCGCTTATACCCTAGAATGTAGGCTTGCACTTCTCGCCACTGCCCTTTCACTGCTGCCAACCTATTTGCTTCCTACGCGGTATTTCTTTTATCCATAAGTATCTTTCTTACGGTCTTATCGCATCTACATTTTGGTCGCCTTCTTCAATTCTTCAATTTTGTTCCTGTTTCCTAAACGTTTTCGACTTGTCTCGTCTTCCTCGTCCTCTCTACATATTCTAACCACTTCAATTGGTTTTTTTCAGTTATATTCGATACCTAGTCTACGTTTAACTGTGTTCTTATGTCTTCGTTCTTTATTGTTGCCTTCCTGGTAACTCCTACTGCTCTTCCTAAAAATTCCATCTACGTTTCTAACAGTTTTACACTATAAACGATCCAAAAATGTCACTACCATGTAATTCTCATTTGTTTGCGTGTGATTGGTGCGATTGTATGAGACAATGAATGAACTTCGTCGTCTCGTACATCGCTTGTTCAAGCGTTAAAATGATTCATGTTGCTGTGAGTCTGGAACTATATTCCAAATCTCTGCAACAAATTTTAGTATTTACATTTTTTATTGCATGGATTACTTTCTTCTGTTGCAGAAACACCCTCAGCTGCTGCTGCTACTGATCCACCCTAAAGAAGGATGGCACACTTGGCCCTGCTATGGAAGCTACCAAAATAAACCTCTTCACTGGCAATTTTTCTTAAAGGACTTCTTTCTTTCTCTCAAAGGACGTTTAATAATAAATTAACAATTTATACGTAATAATACAACGTAGGTAATGCAGAAAATGAATTTATATCAATTGTTGATCGCCGCCAACTGCATTGCAGGCGTCTATCCTCTGCCAAATTGATTGGCTACTGCGTTCAAAAATATCAGGGCTGTTGCGAATTGTCACGACAATGCGGCAACAATGGGATTTCTAAGTTCGTTAGGATTTTTAATTGAAGTCGTGTGGAGTAGCGATTTAAGGTGGTCCCGGGGAAAAAAAAGATCTAGAATTTAAATTCGGCGGCAGAGAAGGCCACGGTCGTGGACCTTTTCAATCTATACGCCGATTTGGATACGCATCATCCCAAAACTCTCGAGCAACGTGCTGGAGCACAATCTTATTCCAAAAGTAGTGTCAGTTCCTCATGAAAAAAACGTCGGTATATCCACTCAACGGCAATTCAATGCAATGCAAATGCAAATCTTCAATTGCAATTCACATGAACAGATTATTGGAATTGAAATGGGAATTCAATGTTTCGTGGGGAATTTCCTCTTATAGGTGATCATTAGGGTGATTAACACTGCTGTTTTTGGAGAAAGGAGCCTCATCGATGTAGGATGCTTGTGCCAGAAAGTAGATTATTTTGCGCGATTTTATCTTCCATCATTAATACAAAATCAATATTTACGGAACGTCCCTTGACGAGAGCACCTGTACCCATTGAATATGGATTAAAAAAAGTAGCTTTTCTGGTATTTGTAGTAGGATGTGACAAATAATGCAGCGGGTATCATCCTTCATAAGGACGTCTATCTGCATGCGAATTATCATTGCCAAGACCGTAAACAAAATGTACATCGCTCTACACAGCATTTATGTAATCCATCTTTCAAAAATAGAAGCTTTAATAAATTAATACTTTGAAGGATCGGCGCTAGCTCAGCGTAGACCGGAAACTGTCCACAAAATCCAATTTAACTCTACGTGCATCTTGTCTCGTAAGCCGCGCTGTTATAGTAGAAAAATCCATGAATCTGTATAAATCTCCCAACAATCTAAATCGTGATGATGGCTACCCCTTTATTTGCTTTATAATCTACTGAAAGATTAACAATGCAATCTTTCGAATTTTTCCTCACTAAAGAAACGTAATTTTCATCCAACACAGGCAAAATGTTTACATTCTATCCGACAAATTCAACATCAACAATACCAGGCTTTCGTATTGCCGTGTACCTTTACATTTATCCATTCTGCAATATTCTGTGAAATATTTGTACCTATTGTACTACCCGACAGTTGATGTTCGAAAAATAGCCTTTGTGACAGGTTATTTAATATCGCAAGCTCTATAGAAAATATTCTGGATATTGTGCAATACGCTTTTAAGTGGGAATATGATGCGTTCAAAAATTTATACGCAACATCAGAACGATTTTACTTGTTCAGAAGAGGATTTGGAAATGTTCGGTTGATCAAGCACCGCGATAGAATGCGTACGTAGCGCTCAGGAATTTCAATGAACGCCTTATATTGTATATAGTTCCTTAGCCGAGTCAAATAGGGTGGCTTCACACGCGTAGCTAAAGGCTTACTACCCTATTTCCACGGAATAATCGATACCTTTAACGAGAATGTCAAGAATTCCCTCCGAATAGAAGGAAAATGGGTTACGCAAAAGCACTAACAGTTGCAAGTGAAGCGGAAACAAGAGAAATTAGACGGGTTTCTTGTAGTTAATAAAAACCATTTTAAAAAATGGCTAATTTGTGCGAGCAGCATCGAGGTCCCGCAGTTGGCAGCTTCAAGCTATCGCATTTCGCATGCAACCGCGCACACGGGCTTTAATATGCTGGTGAGCCGTCAACATGTACGTAAATGTGCATCGCACTCGGACTATGCGTCTTCTATAGTACATATAACATCTACAACCTCACCCTTTACGCGTATGTCGCCGGAATACATCTTACCCGTTATTTACGTATGTATAACGAAAGTGACTAGATGAGAATCCAACTCGTACATTCGCGAAGAATTTCAAGCCAAAATCAAGAAAACTGGCATAGCAAATTCTAAATCCTTAACTTCAACATATAAACCGTAAAATATGAAGAATATCAACTTGCAAACTTTACTACTTAATAAAAATACGCCAAAGATAGACAAAAAAGAATTGCGACTCAGAATTTCAAACATACTCCTGCAGGTACAACTTGAAGGATAAGAGGGAAAACGAAGTATCAGGCTCCCTGTTCTATGTAAAAAGATAAAATTTGCTGTGGATGGGTCGGATTTCTGACGTCATTTCTCAACGTAAAAATCTGTCGTGACATGTACACTGCCGTTCAGTGAAGTTCGGTTATACAATAAAAATCTATTATATCACACTGTATACAATTATTAAACATAAAATTAGAAAAATATTAAGCATACACTCTTTTCTAAGGGATTAAAGCCATGAATTATTATGTAAAGTAGAAATATTGCGACAACCACAATAAAGTCCCTTTTATTATCATTCCAAGAATTTCTCGGAAGTGCCGATCTTTTGAAACGGGTCGTTTGGGGATTATTAACGAACAATACATTTAGGAAATATACCACAGTATCACTCTTGTTTATTTATCACGGGCGTAAAGATATAAATTTGGTTCATTTTACTGTTAAACCTGTTTTGATGTGCATCTGTCGTTTTTGCGCGAAAGTTTTAAGAAAATTTACTTCAAAATGGCACGTGGCAAGCCTACCAGTGTAGAAAAACGTTCACGCATTATTACGCCGTTTGAAGAAGGATATTCGGGACGACAAATTGCTGAAAAAATAAATATGAGAAGTTCAACAGTAAATGACATCATAAAGCGATATCGGACAACTGGAACTATAGAAAATCGTGTTCGTCCCGGAGCATCTAGGAAAACAACAAAAGCTGAAGATTTGAGAATTGTATTATTAAGCAAACGTAATAGAAAATTAACAGCGCCACAAATAGCAGCCGAAGTCAATCGCGGCCGTGAAGAACAAGTTTCGGCGAGTACGGTAAAACGTCGACTTCAACAAGCGGACCTTCATGGACGCATTGCCATTCGAAAACCCTTATTACGTCGGGGCAACAGAGCAAAACGGCTACAGTGGGCCCGTTCTCATCTAGATTGGTCGTTAGATGATTGGAAACACGTGCTTTGGAGTGATGAGTCAAAGTTTGAGGTTTTTGGGCAAAATCGACGAGTTTATGTCCGAAGATGTAAAACCGAAAAGTGATCCCGAACTGCATTGTGCCTACAGTGAAGCAAGGGCGTAGTTCTGTCTTAGTGTTTAGATGTTTCTCCTTTGCTGGGACGGGAGATTTATGCAGAGTGTAGGGTGTAATGAGGAAGGAAAATTATTTTGCAATACACCAGAATCATGCAGTGCCATCAGGATTGCGTATAATAGACCGTAACTTTACATTCATGCATGACAACGACCCAAAACACACTGCGTTAGTGTGTAAGGACTATCTAAAGGAGCAAGAAGAACAGCACACCCTGAAAGTAATGACATGGCCCCCACAAAGCTCAGATTTGAACCCTAAAGAGTTGTTGTGGTATGAACTGGACAGGAGGATCCGAAAAATATGCCCAACTTCACAAGAACATTTACGGAATATTCTGCAACATGACCGGATTAATATTCCACAATCCGTTTTAACAAAACTTATCGAAAGAATGCCTAGAATAGTTCGAGCGGTGATTAACAGCAAAGGAGGTTTTTTCGATGAAAAAAAAAAATAATGTTCAGTATGTTATATTAGGCCAGAATAACTTTTTATTTATTTATTTTTGTGTTTTTTACCTGTACATACAATAAAATTGCATTTTGTTTTTAGTTTCGTTTGTTTCTGTAACCTTTTCGTGTTTTTTACCAGCCGACCGAACTTCTCTGAACGGCAGTGTACATGTTCTGACTAGTTTATCTTACTTGAATGAATTTATTTAGATACTAAAATTTTAGTTTATTGCAAAATATTTATATTCTTTTACTTATTTTGAATCTCATATTTATTCTTTCTTATTATTTACAATGACACCTTCAATCATTGCCACAACCTTACTTCCCAAATAGAATAAAATGTTTAGAATCTAAAAACAACAGACGCAATAAATGTTTCAAATACTAATTGAATTAAAAGCATTCCATAAAGTAAGTATTCTGCAGCTGAATGCAGCTTTATCCCATTCCAGGATAGCGTACGTAATCAGTGACTGGATCAGAGAGTAATAGACCGTGACTGGGATAAAACAAAGGAGCCATTATTCAATTTATTTGGTCAAATTTCGATACTCCCTTAGAGCGAAAACCATAGTTGTAGTATTGTTATTATTCAGACGCAATCCATCACGAATATATCGCATCTCAGCATGCGACTGCGCAACACGTAGTACATATCGAGAGTTCGAAAAAGGATTTTTCTTACTTACAAAAAGTTTTTTTTACATCACTTACTAAGAAGGACAACTCAATTGCTGACGACATCCTTTGGAAATCTACAGAATATTCATCGGGGATTTAATGGATTAGGCGAATTCGACGACAACGATTAGATGATAAAAGAGGCATCTACTTCAATTAAATTGTTCTTTTGTAGCATCAGATTTGTAAGACGCGTCTCATTCTTTTGTACGGCTGAGATAAATCGCAGACTTAATGGTATAGTGGTATTAACGGAGGCAAAAGAAGAAAGGATCTGATTCGTAGGAGAGGAAATAAAAATACTTTGAAGTGATTGCTGTAAAGTGAACACGCTTATATGAAAGAGAATTTGAGATGGATATACACCGAAAGCAGGGATAGTAGAGAATTACGGATTGATTACCTTTAAGTAATTTTCACAGCAAGAAAAAATTATTTAACAACAGCAGCTTAGATAGATGTACTGTGAAATTAAATTTATTCATAGGTGTTACGTGTTACTGTTTTTTTTTTAGATTCTTTTGTTTTGGTTTAAAATTGTTTGTTTGCTACTGTCATAGTAACCAAACAATCACAATGTAAAAATGTACACGAAAATGTAATAATTGCCTTTTCTTTTTCTTTTTCAAGGAAATCTGTTAGATATACATAGTTATGTTGACAGAACACATCAGAAAATGCCTAGAAACAAAAAAGATAATGATCTGCCTACCCGGCGTCATCAGCGTGATTTCGAGAGTATTTTTTATCTCTACCTTCTATCGCTGTTGCCTCACTGTTAATGCCACAACTTTCAAAACGACAAACTCGACATTTCTTGGCGCCCCCTAGTGCCAACGAAACGCATCCCTGCCGTTCAGGAAGCAGCGACATAAACCGGATATCGTTCCCTAAACCATCCCTCGAGCAGTTCTCTGACTGCTTTGGCACTAGGGGGCGCCAAGAAATGTCGAGTGTGTCGTTTTGAAAGTTGTGGCATTAACTGTGAGGAAACAGCGATTGAAGGTAGAGATAATAAAATACTCTCGAAACCACGCTGATGATGCCGGGTAGGCAGAAACATGTCTGTGTGTTAGTATATTTTGTTCTCTCTCCTTTTATTGCGTTTGCCGTGAATTATTCCATTAATACCATGAGAAAGCTAAGTTATCTTAGCATTATATTTTTTGGTTATTGTTTCTAGGCATTTTCTGATGTGTTCTGGAGATGCTGTATTAAATTTACACATTCTACTATTTAAGGTCGGGTTTATATCAGGCAAGCAACCTTCACCCGGCTAAAAGAATGCTAAAACATTTCGTGTCGAAGTTTCTTACATAGGCAAAAGCTTCCTACGTTATTATGAAATTTCGTCACACACTCGTTATGTGGCATTCGGAACGGAAGTTATTACGTGGCGCCCGTGAATTATTCAATTTCGTTGAATATGTAAATGGTGTACTGAATACCCTACGTGTTCACTCAAATCTTATTTGTTAAAACGCTTATGAGACGTTAACAATGGCCGTAGAATTACTTACATATGATAACGTTGTCTTCAGGAAATACCTTCGACATTCAAAGATATATTTTTTATCTTTTACTTCGTTCATGCAAAGATGATTCTTGTTAATTTAGTTTCCACGGATGGATTTTAACTTAACGTAAGAAAAAGTAGCACATTGTGTAACAGTGTAACAGAATGATTAAATCCCCAGGAGTACAATTAAAATTAATTTCTTAATGATTAAATGCTTTGATTAAACCCATACGCACAAGTTTCGTTAAATGTTTATTGATAAAAAAAGCCTAGCTCCAACAAGTCCATAAATCTGCTAAGTATAACTAATTCCCTCGGCGAATTAATTAACTAGCTTTCTTTCGTCAGTTTCAAACGGTATAGGATTTGCAGGAAAAAAAAAAGAACCCTCTTCCACGAGAAGAGAGAAATTTAGGAAATTCGCCAGTAAAGTGGATTGCCGAACGAGTAAATCCCCGAAGATAATAAGTAGGATAAGGATCCCTACTTACTTGCTTGCAAGAAATTTCTCTTTGTAATATTCATGGTACATATTAAAGCTTTGATACGATCGTAGTTAACGAAGATGCAATTCTACTTGTCGCGCTGGTACTTAAAATTTTACTTTCGACGAAAGTGGCTCGTCAAGGTAATTAGATTGCTATGAATGTCTATCTCTTACGATTCCTAACGACTTATCTCGTCGACAGCATTCAAGCGCTGTAATAATAATGAGGTTAAAGTTACTGAAACATAAATTCACTAAATTATGTAGACACATCTGTTATACGCATTCATTGGCGTCTGCATTTGAAACTATTCTGGAACTGTTAATTCAGATAATAAGCAAATATGAATTTGCACGTGTGCATCGATTATTTTATCACCAATTTCAAGTTGCACAATTATGCAAATTCAGAGGGAACTGCCAATTACGAGAAACTTAAATGCACTGGAAAGTGACACATGCTGTACACAACAATTACGTCTAATTTAATGCTCGACAATGTCTGAATAAGCCTGTTTGTGTCGTAGAAACCAATTTATTAATTATAATTTATTATAGCAATCTAGGCAAACTAGCGGAGTTAGATGCACCGTTAAATAGGAAAACATTTCAAAAAAAATCGATTATCTACGATTTCGTTAAATGCATTATTCCGCTATTATTTATTTATCAGGAAAAATATTAAGGAGAAAGTTCTTCGCCAATGTACCAGTGGAAGAAACACTAGAGATCATCAGGCAACAACTAATACCAAAAGGACTACAACCGGATCTGATTGATTTGGCGAGACTCTGCCTTACTTCGACCTACTTCCTGTGGAATGGAGAATTCTACGAACAAGCGAGTGGTGCTGACCAAAAAAATTTAGAGGAATACCTACAACATATCAACAAACAACACGCAAACATCAATTTCACCATGGAGATAAAAAAAGACGGCGCCTTACCATTCCTAGATGAAGCCGTAAAAATTTGAACCCAAGGTGATGAATTTTTGAAAGGAAAAAAATAAAGTTCGGAATTCCGCCGATCTAACGGCGCTAATCGATGGTCTTATGGCCGAGTATGTTCCAAAAAAAAAATTCAGCCCGCTACCTTTAACGGCTTAGGAGATTTGGGCGTTTGAAGTTTTCGGAAACTTCGCCGGAGACGGTCGGAAACGGACGGAAAGTCGACATCACTCCGATTTTCGTCGATTATCTCCTCATATATGCATCGGCGGTATGCGAAGTCGGCACGCGTTCGAAAGAGAATTGACCGGCGGACTAAGTAGAAGCCTGTAGCTCTTCGTTTTGGCGGGTTTCTCGGGCGTCAAAGTTGAAAAAAGGAATTTTCATTTTTCAACTTTGAGACGCCGTAGCGTCCGAACGGATAGAGCTAGGGAGTTGAGATTTCTCTCTCTTAAAGCGCCCATCGACACCTTTCGAACGAGCCCGAACTTATCCTTGTAGCTCGTCCGGTTGCCCAGATCTAAACAAGCCGTAAAAATTTGAACCCAAAGCGATGGAATTTTTAGAAGACAAAAAAAAAAATTCGGGGTTCGATGGGCCTATGGCCGTATGGCGAACAACATTCACTCCGTACACTCCGCACCGCACAAGTTTAATTAATTAATCCGAGACAGCTCTTTCGAAGGTACCCCGATCCTCATTTTCAACCGTTAACCGAATGATGCGAGAAAAAACTTTAAATCTAACATGCCTGTTCTATCCCTACTCTCGAGAAAAAAATATTATCTATAAGTGCGTACTTTTACCACTACCTATCCCTTGTACTTGATCTGTTATTTTGAGTAGATCAAGGCATTCTTCAACATCGGCTGTAGAAAAAACGTTTTTTTTTTCAAGTTGTACTGTCAAAAGCACCATATCGAGACCCGTTGAGACGTGAACAACGATGCAGAATGTCTTTTTAATCATTCTTTTACGTCGACCCTTCTTCTGAAGGGCCGAAGAATAAACCATCGCCGCAACAATTACCCGTCGCCGGAGACCTTCTTCCTTTAGCCCGATTTATCCACCGTAATGTGATCTTGATAAATTGAAAATCAGGGAATTCGAGGTGGAATTAAATTGATACGGGGAACTAAGAAACTTTCGCGCCGCAGTCACCGGAAAGGGTTATGAGATGTAAAATCGTATATAATGGGATTCCGGCGAGACATATAAATTGGATGATGGAATATCAAATTTTAACAATTTATTATCGTGGCCGGCCCGAACTTTGGTCGGGATTTATTTCGAAAGTGAGTCGCATCGATGTTATATCACTTGACAGATAGTGAGATGAAGTAAATTACCATATTTAAGTTTGTCAGCAATAATTACTTGTACACACTGAATACCCAAAATGTTACAATCTAATGATCTAAGGAACTTAGGACCCATAAGCTTATTACCTACTGATGGAGAAAGTTTTAGAACTATACGTAAATACCAATAATTTAATCCCTGAAAATCAATCAGGATTTGGGAAAGGTTTTAGTTGCGGTACAGGTTGATGTAGTATAGCCAGAGGTGAGGGATTGCTAAAAGTTTCAATACTCCCACACTGGAAAAAGGGGTTTAATAAAATACGTATTAAGAAACACTAAATAACATATTTTTGGGACAACCATATTTTTGAGCAGACTACTTGAACACTCAACAGGTCAACATGGTTATCATGTTGACCATTCGACGTTAACAGCAATCGAGGCCCTCTGCAAGCTTATAATTAATGGCTCGAATTCGAAAGCATTTACATATATCGGGTTTTCTGTGACTTAAGCCGAGCCTTCGATTGTGTAGATAATATTTTATTAGCTAAAGTGAAGTATTGTGATATACGTATAGTTGTCGCGAAGGTAATATTCAACATAAGGTGTAATAAGGTCAGTTTTATAAAATCAGCGAATATATCGGTTGATCGAGGTGTTCCTCAAGGGTAATGTTTTGGGACCTGTTTTGTTTCTAACACTCACTGTTTGAAAGACTTTAATTTATGCCTATGATCGTATCTGATCCGGAAATCACTGTAAGCGGCAAGAATGCTAATTTGCTATTAAAACAAATGCGCATGTTGTTTTCTCGGTGATATTTATTTTTAAATGCAGGAAAAAGTAAATATATGATTTTTAATTTTGATGGAATGTTAAAACGCGTTCATGGATTAAAGTTTTTAAACATGAATATTGAAAATATCCTGTCATGGGTAACAGTCAAAACATCTCTTTTTCCAGAGTATTTATGCCCTTTAGACGAATATTTTGCTTTATATAACAGATAAATACAGCTTTAGTCCCTTCTTGTGCATAAGTATTGGATGTTATTGATATTTGAAGATGTTTACGAGATGAATAAAGATTATTATTATTAGGACTTTGTGAATTAACAATTGCCGCTCGTTAATAAAATTCAATCCTATTGTCAAATTGTTTTAAATTTAAAACAATTTGCTTTTCGAAAAAATACTCGAGCAGATCAATTTTATTTTATAAAAATAAACATTTTTGCATAAATTTTAAATCTTCCTCACTTTTGGTTTTCAAGTAATGCCGTCGACGTGATAATTTTTTAATAATAATAATTTTTTTAAAGGACAACTCACGACTTCTCTTTTATGGTACCATGTTACAGTTTCAAATAAGAGTCATTTAAAGAACGGAAAAGAACTTTCACTAACAACAAAAAGCAAAGATAAATGGTGTCATTCAAGAAATGATTGTTTGCTTTAAATCGGGACGCCTCTTGACAATCTATAAACAGATTAATTTTGTACATTCCGAATGACGTCAAAACCGATTTGTTTTATATTTAATTCAATTTCATAAATCTCCAAAACTACACATCCAGATAAAATCAAGGGGCGTAAGTTCTGGGTGATTTAGGGGTCTTCTCTATTGGCTCTAGTCTACCGATCTCCCATCCCAGGATATCAATCATTTAAAGACTAGCAGATGCGCCTGAAATATCGCCATTTGGTCATGTGCCAAATACTCGTTTACTCTTAATGAAATAAATTTTTTGCAAGTTAACTAAGTATGGATCACTTAGCTGAAACTCAGCGTACAGAAATTCTAATTCTTGTTGGAGGCGACGATAAAACCAGAACAGAAGAAGAAGTGTACAATTTCTTTAATCCCAAATATCCAAATGGAAATATCAGTCAATCCACAATAAGTAAAATTGGAAGAAAATTTAATTTTATGGATGAGAATGGATGATATGGTGTATCAGAAAAATACCATCGTTATAAAATGTAACTACTGCAGGAACTCAATGAAGATGGCTCTGATCACCGAATGCAGTTTTTTGATATAATACAGGACGAAGCTCCATTTTGTCTAAATGGAACAGTAAGTCTACAAAATTGCAGGATGTTACTGAAGCACCCTTCGTAAAGTTAATGTGTGGGCGTGGATAGTTGTCAATAGAATTTTTTTTTACGAAACTTTTAAAATTTTTGAGGGATGCACTTATAATTACTCGTCCAGAAAGCTTTTTAAACGAAGATGATCCTGACATACCACATGGCGTTATTTGATTTCAGCAAGATGATGCACGTGAGTTTTTAAACAACTCTGCTTTCCTCAGATGTGAATCGGAATTAGGTATGAAACAAGACGAATTAGTCCTGACGTCATTCACTACGTACAAAATTAATGTGCCTCTAAATTTGTTTATTGGCAAGTGACCGATCGATGGCATTGCGAACATTAGATTTAATTTATTGAATAACAGCATCTATCTATTTGCTTCTTGTTATTAATAACATTTATGTATTTGAAAGTTTTGTTATGTGAGGTATTAATGTGAGGTATTAAATTAATATATCGTACCGTTTAGATCTATCAAATTAAAAAAAAAATATCGGAAATTGTCATCTAATAAAACTGTCGATGACGCAATTACTTGAAAACTGGAATAAATCTAAAATTGATGCAAAAATATTTTAATAAAGAAATAAAATTGATCCATCTGAACTCCTTCGTAAAACAAATTGCTTCGAATTTAATGAGTTTACCCCATAATTCCATAAGATTCCTTTTAACTTTACAAATTTTGTCTCGCAAATCAGAAGATACGAAAAGTGTACGCCAAACAAAACAGAAAACGGGCGCTTTAGAAAACTCGAGAAGTCTTCAAGAGCATCAAGAATAAAACGAAAACTTACTTACGTGAAATGGGATCGAACTAAATCGGGGGATTTTCAAGCGGTACAAAGCCGAACGCCATCCTCAGAATCGATCACATCGCGCCGAGAATAACTTTCGGAAAGTTCGAAAAGCGCGATAGTTCCGAACGGACGCGAGGTGAGAAGCTGATGGGAAGTCATCGAGCGGACGGACGGGAACATAATACTACCGTAGGAAAGAGCGCTTTCGAAATTCGAAAGCAACTGCGCACGGTTTACGCTTCGTATCAACATCCATGCGTATGCCAGCGACTGGAATAGATAATAGAATAGCATAAAATGGAATATTTACCTATTAAAACACATAAAATTACCAGTCAAAATATAACGTAAACTAAAATAAAAAACAAAATTATTATAAAAAAAAATAAAAACTTTTTCAAAAATTTTCAAAAAGTAGTTTATGAAAGAAAACAAAGAGAAGAAAAACAGAAGCGCTTTATTAGATGTCTAAATATCGAAAATCAACAATTTCCAAAGAAAATTCAACACCTCGGTGAAAGATGGTTCTTAAGATGGATAGGTTTGTAAAGGCGAAACTTGCCTTCCTTCAGTATGTGATGTACCAAATCCATCATTCCATCATCAGCAAAATTGACGTGAAGAAGGATATGGATTTTCAGTGAGTTTTAAAAAGACGTCAAACTTGTGTCCTCATTAGTTGCAATCTTTCGTGCTCCAGATTTAGGAAGAGTCTTCCTACGATCCCCGTCTCTAAAACGCTTTAAAACTTCCCTATTAGAATGTTCCTCAATGACATGGACACATATGTACACTCTTGCGATAGTCTTGTCTAACTTTCGGAATGATTTTTTTTAGACAATTAGACTGACGTATAGAGATACCTTGGCCCTTACCTAAAAGATTTGATTTTGTAACTTTTTAGAAGAGATTCATAAATGCGAAATGTGAAGAGATACAATGAAATGCGTCCTCTGAAAGAGAGCGAAGGGAAGAATAGAGAAATTGATGGAGAAAGTGCGAGACCTGGAAATATAGATAAAAGGATGGAAGGAAATAACATTGTAATCATCGGTACAGAGAAACAAAATGAAGAAAGCACAGATGAGGTAATGAAGAAAATGATGAATATCAAGCTAGAAAATCATAAAATAAGTGCTACAAGCAAAAGAAAATCGAAAATGGTCCAATTATAATTGAACTGAACACAAGAAGGATGAAAATGAAGGCTAGCAAATTCACAGGAAGCTTAAAATTGAAAGAACGTAAATTAAAAGGAAAAAATAAAGAAACAAGCAATTCTGATTTAGACAATGTTGACAAAGAATATGATGAAACGTAATAACGTAGGCTTCCACGGCCCGAGTCAGTTAAAACTAAACGTGTTCCGGGTTCGAACTGTGTCATGGTTGAACGAAAACTCGACGTTTCGCCCACAATCATATGGGGCTTCTTCAGCAGAGGCAAAAGTGAAAACACGGTAACTCAACGTGTAAACTACGCCTGAAGCGAAACTAACTGACCGAGAAGCAATTAATCACGGTAACTCAGCATGCGAACCATGCCAAAGGGGAAAATCAACTGCTGCAGTTAATTTTCTCATCTACGCTAGTTTGATGGAGGTATATAATGTTATATGAGATTCTACCGAAACAACCCTTCTTACAATACTCGATAGATTCTAGAAATCTGCCAAGCTCCAAACCGATCGGTGATTATCACCGTGGAACCTTCCCTTATTAGGTAGGAAAGATTCATCGCTTTGTTCTTTAACCTTCTTTCCTCCAATAGAAATAAAGCATCATTAATCTTCCGAAACGGTATCTGCGAAACTATAGACTTCGATGGAGCTAAGCTGAAAAGGAAATTGTCTCGAATTACTTTAGAAAAAGTCTTAATTACCAAAGCTATTAATTACCAGACTTATTAATTAAACAATTTCGCTAAGATATTGAACTTCAAATGCATTTACTATTATTTAATTAATCGTTCCTCTCAAGCTTCCTCTTCTTACACATTCTAATCGAAAAGGTAATTTTAATACATGCTGATTCTTCTGTATAATTTAGAATTTGTTAAAGTTATTTTCGTAGCTCACTCACAATTAACTTCCGAAGAACCTTGGAGAAGATACTCAGTAAAGCATTGCAGGTGCAGATTTAAAGGAAACAGGAAACTCCGCTTTCTCAAGTAGATGTATGCCAACTTCTCTACATGCGTTTTTGAGCACTCTAGTGTTAATATCATCAGGAGCGCTTGATAGAATGTTCTATAAGGAAACAATTACGTTCATATATATATATATGGCCGTTTACTGGAATACTAACACCTCCTTATCTTTACGATAAAATCAAGCTTTGATATGAAGCACATAATGTATTGACAATTAATAAATTTTCCGAGACATCAACTAGATATCTCTAAGCGAATCTCTCATACCAGTGTGCAACACCCTGTAACTCTTCGATGATCCCCGTACTAACATGGATGGATGGACATGGATTAAGCCGATATTGGGCAAAGCGTTGAAGCATATTTTCTTTGATAGGCAACGGTCGTAATAGCACACTATACCTGTTTTTGTACATACCAAACACATATCATTTTTTGCTCAAAAAATATAAAAATTTGGCACTAGAGGGCGCCAAGAAATATCGAGTTTATCGTATTAAAAACTGTGAGGCAACAGCGATAAAAGGTAGAGAAAAAAAATACTCTCGAAACTACGCTGATGATGCCGGGTAGGCAGAAACATGTCTGTGAGTTAGTGTATTTTTTCTCTCTCCTTTTGTTACGTTTGCTGCGAATTATTCCATCAATAGGATGAGGAAGCTATCTTAGCATTACATTTTTTGGTTATTGTTTACAGGCATTTTCTGATGTGTTCTGATGTATGTGTTAAGTTCGTTCTTATACAATTACAAAAGGCTGCAACATCCTGTATATACAAAATGTAAATAACGGAGCCAATTTAAGAAAATGAGCGACTTCAAAGTAGAAAGATAGAATCACATTTGTTTCGTTTTCGTTTCGCGAGTTTGCACATAACGTTCCGTCCGCGTTCGATGTTGTCGTTTTATTCATTCTTTAGGAGTTAGAGGTTTTCAATGTCACGGCAACTGTGGGTTGGTCGTGGGTTTCCCGTTGGCAATAAACAAACAAGCATTATCAGCCCTGTGAACTTTTATTTCATTATAACTTTTTGTTGTTGCTGCCGTGACGAGCATTCGAAAAACGCTGCGCCAACGTATTAACCAAATAATGTCGCGAAGTCATGTTCGGTCGAAACAAGTATTTTCGCAGTTACTTGCTAGTGAAATTGTGTTTCTTATGTGTATGTACGTCAGCAAAACTTGTGACTTTAATGAGTACCTGTTAACTTTTTTTTTAAACCCCTTCCAGCTCGAATCATTTTCAATCGAGATCCGCAATGCAGCTTGTTTATTCGTGTAAATTTAAAAGACCAAATCACTCGAATACAGTTGTATTGTCAGCGTTTTTCCTTTGACCTATAAAGAATGAAAGGAAAGGAAAAAAAAAAGATTCATATATACGACGAACGAAATAATATGTTTACGTAAAATTCAAACTTGTAGGTCGAAGGAAGGCAGCTACAAAATATAGTCACTATAGTAATAAATCCGTGGCTTTTCATAAGCGATAAAGGTGATGAAACTGATGTAACTGTTTAATAGCTTGCTGACGTTGAAACTAAAACTTCGCTTGAAAATTTACGTTTTGTGTCTGTGGATCGACAATAAATTTGTGCCGGGGATATGCCGAGATCGCTCTTGGTGTCTAAAACGAACTTTATTATGTAGGTAATGCGGCTTCCCCAGCCGCCCCATAAAAAAACAGTGCAGAATACGCAGATTTTTCATGTTTAGGATCGTGAAGATAATAGCGTGGAACTAACACCACGCATTCCATAGATCAAACGGGCAGGAATTTTGCACCATTTGAATTCTTTTTTCATCGGCCTGAGTTATGTAAAAGTTGTAGATGCTGTCGTAGAAAATAAAATTAGAGAAAACCGATATGTCGCAAAGCGGACGCCTTGCCGCTTCATCCAAAAGTTACCTATGTAAAAAGATAGATTTAAGCAATGGTATAGATTTTTTAATAAGATGCGAAATATTTTCATGAAAGCGGGTGTTATTATCTAAAATCCAAATAACAACTCGATGGTGTGAGAGACTCGTTCTTACCATGCATCTAAAAGGTTTTATATCGAACTCTTTTAATACGGAATTTAATTTAATATGCCAGGTTCTTCCAGCTTGACGAAGACCGTAACGACTACATTAGCGTGCAGACCATCTCGCCAGTGGCCAATTCGCCAAGTTTTCAATCCAATATCGGTGATACGCTCCTCACTGGATATTAAGGTTCGCAAAATCTCCTTTAACAATTTTGGAAGCTCCATAAAAATTTCTTATTCTTATTCCCCAAATTCTGCAGATACGCGTTGTTACGTCGAAATGTTTTGTGGTCGTTCCAAATCTGACTGCGAGAGCGGCCAAGAGCCTAATAGAGCTCAATAGTGCAATGAAGGCAAACGTTTAATAGAAATGAATAATTCATGAATAATTTCAGTCGATGAATTATTCGTCAAATTCAGCTTTTTGCTAGTTATTGGATAAAATCCACATTATTATTTTTCCCTCGAGCATTTAAAATACAAAGATTTGCATTTGCAACTGCTCCAGCGTAAACGCTCTTTGTGTACACATAACATTTTATAAACTTTGAGTTGCCTTTGAAGCTTCCCGTTGAAAGTACAGTCGTTAACCGACTCATGATAACAATGAGTATCTTTCCTTCGAGCGTCGCTTTCCTCAACGATTTTTGTTCTGAGGACATCGGGACTTAGTACAATCATCGCGCAATTTTATTGCACATCGAAAATTTCCGGAAATTTGAGGCAAGCTATGTAACAACATTATCACAAATAAATTCTTATTTATTTCTATTTTCACCTCTTCCAATTTGTCTAGGACGTCAAAAAACTTATTAACGTGCCCGCGTCTTCTTTCAAGCGTTGCAACGTTAATTAACGTTTTAAAAGCATTGCTTTTCTCGCGGCTCCTTTCACTTGATATATGGGTTCTATCCAGACTTCTCGCCTTGCAGTACATCCTTTTATCTGTTTCAGCTTGGATGGATTAATAAATAAGGTAATATCCGATTTTGCCTTGCTATCGTTCGTAAGCCGCGTCTCCAATTCCTTTCTATAATCAGCATCTTGTACTATCGCTATAGGTTGTTTTATATTGCCGTTTACGTGTTCCCGTCTGCAATTTTTATTAACGGGACAAAATAGAACAAAAAATATATTATTTTTGTTATGGTGCTTACATAACTGAACCAAACTGACCTGATTGCTCCTGATTCAATATGAGATCTTCGAAAATACTGAAAATAAGTATTACATTATTTGTGCTATTTCGAAGGTAATTGCTGGCAATATCAAACCAATATAGATTCTATTTAAAAGGATCGAAAAAGAGGTGTTCAGATTTTGATGAATGTTGCACGACATGTTTAACACTCTGCATATACATTTTTTTTACGCCATACCAACTTAAAACATAGTGTTAGCTCTTAAATTGATAGCAAAAGAGCATCTCGCGACGCTCCATCCGTTTCTACGGTAGGTCTTAAAACATTAAAGTCTACAAATGAAGTACACATAATCATATATCTGCACAGATAATTTAAGCGGCTATCAAAATAATTAAGCAAAAATATAAGAAACCATTTAAAATAAAAATGTCGAAGACGGCTACGGAAACAACATCTTGTATATTCCCAAATAATTTTGCAAAAGAGACTATATGCCTACAGAAAATCTCATCTCTCCATCTTTGGTAGTTTTCACTAAGCTAACCCTGCAGAAACGAGTTGCGCTTCACGAAATTAGCAGAGACTAGACAGACTCCTGTTTATTCGTCTCATGACAATGGGTTCGGAAGTCGACAAAACACGAATCTGTCTAGTCTCTGCTAATTTCGTGAAGGGCGCGGAAAATCCACTCGTTTCTGCATGCATACTAATGGCGCATCCGATATAAACATTCTTATTATGCTTCAGAAGCCTTTTTCAATTATTTTAGAGAAAATGATTTTATGCGAACATTTAAACTAAGAATATGCAACAAAGATGCGTCCAACGTGTATGTAATAACCAATACAATGCAAGATCGAATTTCTTTGGAAAAGAGGGAAAAACACTCTCGAAACGCAATAAATAAATATAAAACAATGTAATTTAGATTGTTCTTTTTTTTTACGCAGGACCAAAAATAGCGAAATATAAAAATATATACTAGTAAGTTTGTATTTATTGTATATTAGATTTCCACTGTATACATTTTGCTCTGCCACATTCCTCGGAACTGGAAAATATTTCCCTCAAATTGGATACCACGGTGTGTAAGGTTTACATAGGTTATATAAGTGGATTGTACGGAAATAAAATATTTAGAGGAAAACGGACGGATATTATTTGCAGTAGGTATATTATCGAAACGAAATAGGCTATACCGGGTTAGGATAAAAGATTGAGGTAAAAGGCACAATCCAAGTTACAATCCAAGCAGTCTAATGGAAATTAATTTTCTACTTAATGTAAATAATCCTTTGTGAGTATTAAATAATTATAAAAATAAAACCAATATAACAAAGGAAAGTGGCGTTTATTTAGTCAACTGTAACAGTAAGTACCATCAAAGTTCCATAATTCTTCGATGGTTTACGCAACAGAAACTACATACTTGCTACACGTAATATAAAGTTCTTCGTAAATAATTATTAATTAATATTTTAGTGTAGACTGGACATGGCTAGAAACAATAACCAAAAAAATAATGCTAGAATAGCTTCCTCGTGATATTAATAGAATTATTTATGGCAAAAGCAACATAAGGAGAGAAAAAATACAGTACCCACAGACACGTTTCTGCCTACCTAGCGTCGTCAGCGTAGTGCTGAGAGTTTTTTTATCTCTACCCTTTTTCGCTGTTGCCCCAAGTTAATGCTACAACACTTCAAAACGACAAACTAAACGTTTCTTGGCGCCTTCCACTGCCGAGAAACGCGTACCTGCCGTTCAGAAACCAGAGACAAACCGGGTACTGGGGAACAGTACCCGGTTTGTCGGTTCCCCAAACCATCCGTCGAGCAGCTCTCGGACTGCTAGATCAATTCTACACAAAAATTTAAAGAAAAGAAATAGATAAGGAGGGGTTCAGTGATTTTAGGAAAAATGAGATGTATAAATGGAGATGTCTCTTTCTAAACGTCTCTATCCTTCGTTGCAGGAACAGTATTGTCTCCTGCAGAGCCGTTGCTTAGTTATATTAACGAATGGAGGTAGAAGTTTTACTGCTTTCTTGCAGCGTATATTTTACTGGACGCGGGCGCATATTGTTTTATACAATTGTTTGTTAAGTTGTGTTTGTGATATAATTTACAATTTTAAAGTTTGTAGTCGTATCGTTATATAGAGCAACAAGCAAATAGTTTACGTTGCGATTAAAATGAAAACAAGTTAAATAACTTTGCCTTTGTGCTTCCACAAACTTATTGTGTTACTACGTTATAGGAATGGACCAAACATAAAACATTATTATTTTTTTTTACTTTTACTTAGAAGAAAAAAGTTTGTTGGAGTGATAAGAGCATAAAAAGAAAAGCACCTTGTGGTCGAGTACCGACAGTTGTCTAATCGAAAGTTTAAAAAGGAAAACGGAAAAGGTAATATGTAAATCAAAATCAAAGGAAATAATTGGGTAATATGGGAAGTTCCAGACGTCTATCATATTCAGAGAAAGAGGCTTTTTCCAATATCGTAACGGGTGGAAAACGAGCTGAAGAATTGGATAAGTGGTGAAAGATGACGCTATTTCTCAATACCTGATTGTAGCTAGATTAGAAGAGAAGCCATTTGTTCATTTATTATCTTGTAATTCTTCTAAAGAGATGTGGTCAAAATTGAGAACAATTTACGACAAAGATTCTGCAGTCAATGCCCGTTTGTTACAACAAAAGTTGTTTTCGTTACATTTTAAAAATTTGTCAGTATCATCATATATTTCTCAGATTGGGGAAATTAAGAATAAATTAAAGCAAGCCGGTGAAGAGCTGTCTGAAAGAATGGTGATGACAAAAATTCTAAGAGCGTACCAGAGGGATATAAAGATTTCGGGTCAACACGGAAATCAGTCCCTGTTAAGAAACAGTTTAGAGGAATTAACGTCACGTCTCCTCATTGATGAATAGAGGGCTAAAGGATCAGAAAAAAACACAGCGCTCGCTAGTACGGGCTTTGATAAGCAAGGTCATCTAAAAGGAAATGATAGGAGCTTTAAATGCTATCTATGTATACCTTAAACCAGAACACAAAGCAAAGAACTGCTATAAAAGGAAAGAAGGATGAAGGAAAGATGTAAAGGAAAACATTACATATTGCGTCAGATTGTTAATTTCGCAAGAACAAAGAAGACGAAAAGAAAAGTAAACGGAGTAAAACGAAGTAAACAGCTAGCTGTACCTTGCATACAAACAACAAACGAAATGCTAATGGCTTTACCGTAGTTACTGGCTCAGTGAAGTACTACATCAATGTATTAATTAGTCGTATTTAACTGGCTTCTCCGTGGCTGCAACTAGAATAATAATAGCCTCATCTAGTGATACTTCGTAAAAACTTAGGACGCATTTAATCGTTGGAAATTCAAATAAAAGTCTAAGAAATTTAGAGCCCGAAGAAACTATAGCAGCCAGTGATAAATTTTAATATTGCCGCTGCGAATTCAAGTCCAAATGCCAGAGTTTTAAAACGAGATTTACTATTTGTTTCCTGAAGATAACTTGTAACTAATTCGACAAACTGCATTCTTCTAATGAACATCGCGCAGGGGAGAAGTTTGTGTTACTTAATACATCGCGCGGCGCATCCTGCCGGATTTAATCAAGTTATGTATTTTCTCCGACCTCCGACAGGCGCTTCGGTTTTAAATCTCCCTTAATAAATTCTTTTCAGCGTCAAGCAGCGCATACTTCACCTCAGACCTTCTTAATTGAGTTAATACTTACCGCATACATCCAATTACTATTACTGAATATATTTATACCTGCGGACAGACGAAACAAAAATTTAGGTGGGTTCCGCCTCGATCTCCGGATACCGAGGGAATTTTATTCCAGAGAAAGGATAATTTTAAAATCGAATAAAAAAGTTAACCAATTGTAAAGTTAGCGCGCAACATTCGCGTCTAAAGTTTCTTTTGATGTGTTTTTATTTGGCGCTGTGAATAGATTTCTGTTACTCGATTTATTAAGGATATTGGGTGTCCCGGTAAAAAGTTGGCGTTGGACTGACGAAGTTTCAGAAATTGAAGGAAGATAAAGGAGGAGGAAGAGTACCAACTGACGTCGTCTCGTGGCTATAAAAAGTTTTTCTCTGAGAAGCAATAGCCTTCTCTATTGAAATTATCTAATTTAAAACTGCTATTCGGGAGGCGCACCACGTTGGCGTCGGATTATGTACGAAAAAAGGATAAAATATTTTTATTTAGGGAAGTACGAAAAACGAATGCTCGACGCCGCTATGGCAATACGTGTCCCCGCACATCGACGCAAACATTTAAGTTTTTAAGCACTCAAAACGTCGAATTAGTGGATCACCCGCCGTACTGTCTTGATCTGACTCTTAACGACTTCTTTCAGTTCCGGCACGTTAAGAACAAACAACCCTCATAATTTGTCCCCTTGCTGTTCGTAATTTCGTAGCGACGCTATTGTTTGTCCCATTTTTGAAAGCTAAAACTAAAAACGCAGCGCAAATAAAGTACTTAATCGCAATTCTCTTGTAGATAATTCAACGTAAGCCCTATTAATATTATTTTTATTATTTTCCTCAATTACACTTAAAAATTGATCGAAGGAGAGCTAAAAACTAACGAGAACCAAGGTCCAAGTATTTATTTATTTATTCTTCATTTAATGCGGTGAAAAGTATATAATGAACATTTATAAGAACTAAGGACATTATCTCTATGTACCTGCGCATACTTTGAACGTATAGAACAGAGCGACTTATGCTTGCTCGTATAACTATTCAAGATTATTTTAGGAATAGTTGCCACCTCCCATAAGGTACACTGACGAGCCGTAAACATCGAAACACACGCTTGTAAATAGTTACGATGAGTGTCGGATTATTGCACTTCATACGTGTAAAGCTATTTTTATCTTTACATACGGACTTACAACTATATTTTTGCCGACATAGATATAAATACGACATCGGAACAGAGCAACCGAAAATAAAGACAGCGCTATTACAGGACTTCTAAGGATAGTAAGAGATATACCGTCGCTATTAAATCTCATTCAGCATGCGGAGATGGAGGCACTCTATAGAACTACAATAACGGATATGTATGCACATATATTATATATAACTACATAACGTTAAAATCGTTGCTTGGATTTAGCGAAGACATCCAAGATGACAGGATCAGTTTTATGCACGCCATGTAACGTATTTAATGCAAGCCTAATGTCGCAGACAAACCGTAAAAAAAAGAAACTAAAGTGTAACGTCCTCCGTTAAGAAATAAAAAGAAGAACATTAATAGCGTAATTTCCCCCAAATGGGAAAATGGATATGGTTAGCGCCAGATAACTTCCACTTCTTATTCATTTAGTGGAACTACTTTTTCTAGTGCAATCTAATCCGATATTGATTGAGAGTTTCCTTCACATACGTTGTGATTGTTAGAGGAAAAGACAAAATGAAAGAGGGAGAAGCGGGCAACAAACTAGGTTCGTGTTTTGCAAACATATCGAACGAACGGCGTCTTTGTCTTCTAATAGAATTCCGTGTTGCGTATTTGTTTTTGTCGTGGATAAAGAAACACTTTAAGCGCTTAAAAAAGCTTCGATTTTGCCAACAGCTTGGAGCTAATGCATACAATAAGTAGGATCAATAAAAGTGTGCCGGTGCTAATAGTATTATTCTCGATAATGTCGATGGCGAATGTAATCGTCTCACATATATGATCCCAATTACAGAGAAACTTTGAACTTAGGAAAAAAGTCGCTTAAGACGAGATAATAATTAAAAATTAATTATTGCTATTTTTTTTGTACTTTATCAAACTCGCGATTAATTAACTATGATAGGTTTGTTTAAATTTGTTAGTTTTTGATAGGGAATGTGGTTATATTTTTTTTTGTTGCTGACTTCTCAATAGCCTCCATATGGACAATGAATTACTGCAAAGTGGAATATAGTGAATGCTGTACTCGTACAACTGCAGATCTTCTCTTTCAAATCTTCTTCTATTACCTCACTCCATCTTTTCCTCGATTTACCGCATTTCCTATTTTCTTCAGGTTTCTTCTTGCGAGGTATCCCAACCATTGTAATTTTCTTACTTTCATTGACCAATAGGTCTGTCTCCAAATAGTTCGTACAGTTCCACGTTCGGCCTTCTCTCCTTCATCCAAAATTCTTCGTAATATTTTCCTCTCCTGGATGTCTAATCTCTGTTAGTTTTTCTGATTAAGGATACATGTCTCACATCCGTAGATTAGAGTTGGCCCTATCACTGTGTGTTCTTATTTTTCATTGATACTTCTTTCGATTTTAGATCTTTGTGAAGCTCCCGTAGGCAATTATTGCATTTCGCAATCTGCAAGTCTATTTACTTATTCTTTTCGCAGTTATTGGTTATTAGGGGGCGTGTTCCGATATCAGGCGATTCAATCGCTGAAGAAAATTGTGTTGCTCTTATATCAAGGTACTCTTTCATTATCTGGAGCTTCATGAATTTGGCAGGTTGCCGGTGATCCCTTGTAAGTTGTGGTAAGTGTATGGAATATTGATGAAAGTTGCTACGCACAAAAGGTTATAATTTATTTTGATATAACAAAACCAGGAGTTCTAATTAATCTAATAAATACTTGTAATAAATCATTGTTCCGACCGAATATCCCCGTTGCTAACACATTTCCACACCATCAATAACGATTAGTGATTTTCTTTAAAAAAATACCGCCAGTCCACCGTTAAATAATATTTTCCCTCGCGCATTACTCGACCGAACTAAGTTTTGTTGACTCCAAAAAAACTTCCTTCGATCTATCCCGCAGCTCATCAATTTTAATTCACAGTTGTTCATCGAAAAAAAAACAGGGGCATCCATTGGAGCAATTGTATAGCGAATTTTTCGTTCCCGCTAGAATTGGCGGGTAAATTATGAACACGCATAACACGGGATTGATTAATGTCGATTCGCCATTTTGCGGCTTCGTTATGTTTACGTTCGTCTCCAATTAAGCGCCTATGTAAAAATTGCCCGATGGTACACAAAGCGCACGTGACTGACGGTGGTGTTTATTAAGGCAAACGGAGTAATTTGTATTTATTAGCAACGTTCCGCGTTTGTAAACAATGGTATGGCGTAGTAAATGCAAGTTTCAGAGTGGTTATGTGGGCGACCTACGGAGATTCGTATCGGATATGTTTTCAATTCGTATAAATCACAGGCAGGTAACAAACAATGAATGAAAGGATACGAGGTACCGTGGTAGAAAATTCCGCAATATAGTGTCCATTAAAATACTTGCACACTGTTGCAAAATGTACCTGCTATAAGACGCGTGTTTAGTAAAGCTGTGATATTCAATAAGAGAATCGACGCTAGTTACGGAAATGTGCAAAGCTCGCCGATTAGTTTCTCAGAAACCATGAACTGTCCCCGTAAATGCTAAAATAAGGTATAAAAGAGGTCTTATATAGGAACCCTGTAAATAATCTTGAACTGCATTGTATACATTTTGTCATCAAATCAGCCGAACCGTAATTTACGTAATTTTGTGTGTGTTGATATGAGGCAAAAAGTGCAACGTCATACCAGAGTCTGCTATATAAATCGTTCAAATTTGAGTTTTTCCTTTCATTTTAAGAAATCATTTCCACTTATTGGCCCGAACTATTTTGAAGCAAGGGAATAAAGATCGGTTTCTTCTTCTATGTTATTAAATTTGATCTATTTTATGAACTCTGAATAATTCAGCTACCTTCGGTAGATGCTGATGCAGGCAGCGCTCGACGCCGAAATAAGTCACTAATTTCACAAGTCTGTAGCACCCTGTCTGCTAGCCTGTCTGTAGCAGATTTCCCGTTGACTTTTGCTAAGAGAGTATTTTAAAAATAAAATAAGTAAACGATTAATAAGTCGTCTACTTTCATTTATGGTGAGTCTAGAGAAAGCGCACGCGTCGTAAGTTTTGCTAAGGTCGCACGTTTTGATGTAGCTCCACACCAAACGGAGGATATATAACTGGATAGATATCATTTTCAATACCCCAGAATCTAATATTCTATCTGTTGATAAAAACATTTCAATGCAAATGGGCTTCGTCTCCCATAATCAGCTGATTAGTAAAATTGTGATCTTCGGTGGATCACTCTTGAATACGGACACCATTGTTAAGCTGCCCTTCATGTTCTTTCAGGTTAAGCTTCGTTCTAATTAGACCTTATATGGAAACATTTTGAGAGCTTTCTGTGGCACTGCACAAGTTCTTGAGAACGCCATCGGGTGGATGTTCCTAGCTCCTCCTCGGTGCTATCAGTTTAATATTTTTATTTTTTTCTTGACAGACTCTCCATCTTGAAAACGGCGAATGGGTGTAACGCGCCGTCCAGTTTAAATATTATATTTTAACTAATATTTATTTGTTTTCATATAACAGAAATGGTTTCGAGTTATTTATTTTTCGGAATGTATTTATTTTAAATATATATAACTTTTTGCTTCGCCCCTGTATGTTGAATGCATCTTTTCTTAATATTTTATGTAGGTGCGGGACTTGCAAAGGAACGCAGGCTTCCCTCGGCGATTTAAATGAAGGTTGGTGGGTTTATAGACTGATGTAATATAAGAATAATGGTAACGATCTTAGCTGCTAAATCGCCTAAAAAACAAAAAAAAAGTTAAGATAAATATTTAACTGTTTTAATAGTACCAAAGGACAGCGTCATTAGTTTTCTTCTCGCAATTATTGATTATCAGCAACAACGCCCGCCCCCAAAATTTATTTCAAATTTCAACATTTTTATTTTCTAAAAAAATACAAGAAGTATGCACAATTCTTCCACATATATAATGCTCCAATACCCAACCCTTAAGGACCTTCCATTTTTTAATTCCTTTCTAGTAGGTTTACTCCCTTGATCAAATTTAGTGGCCCGTCTAGTAAATCTTTCTGCGCTGATTTAACGCTGTGTATATTTAACATTTACATTTTTTTCCAATCCCCTATGGAAAAAATGTAGCTCGGAGGCACGTACGCCTGCGGTTGACAACCCATGATATAAACTCCAACAGCTTGATACGATAAAATTTTTCATTTTCGTTGATCTAATGTTTAAACATACGAGTAGGTAACCAAAAAAAAATGTTTTATTTAAGATAACATCACAAATGCTGTACATTAGATGCTTCCAATTGACGTCAGCGATTTTTTCATTACCTTGAAAACGCTTTCCTTTTAGGCTTTTCTTCCTTCTTGGAAATAAGAAGTCACATGGGTTAGGTCGGTCGAGGCGAAAGCAAACCATCATGGATTTCACACTTGCTGTGGTTTTCCTGGTCTGGACGATGAAGATATTTTTCACTAGCGGGACTCTTGTTTTGTTTCCGGAACACCGAGATTCATCTGCTGGGATGACTTTTGGCAAAAAGACAGGTTTAGTTTGTGCCTCTTCTTTCAATTCGCATCCCATGTTCAAATCTTCAGTTAGGATGACTCCATGAAATTCAAGTGATTTGCTCCAATTCTTGACGCTGCGGGGCGAGCTTCGTCTTCAAGTGATATTTCGCCACGTTTGAACCAAGTTAACCTACAGGTTCCCGAAGCATTCAAGCTGTTGCTACCGCTGTTTGCTTTTACTAGCAACAGAATTTGATGTTTGCCATGGTAAAATCACCAAAAGCGTTGGAAGTGACTTCAGGAAAATATTCC
Organism: Oryctes borbonicus; assembly: GCA_902654985.2. Classification (NCBI taxonomy): domain Eukaryota; kingdom Metazoa; phylum Arthropoda; class Insecta; order Coleoptera; family Scarabaeidae; genus Oryctes; species Oryctes borbonicus. The sequence goes on from LR736875.1 coordinate 1,803,892, forward strand.
GCAGCAATGATTTCTCGTGAACGCTACTGACCAACTGACAAGTAAGAGTATCTAGCAATAGAGCGAAGCACGTCCTATACGTTTGGCTATAGAATATAACTCTCGTTTTTTTATGTAGCCATTGTTTAAAAAATAATAATCTAAGTTAATAGCAAAGTTATCAATGCCTTCGAACAGCCAATATATTTATTTTTTTTTGTTACAGAGATATTACGTCAACTATTTCTTAGATTATATTTTTCTAATGGTTTTATTTTTTTGCTGGCCTAGAAATGCTAGTTGCTAAGCAACTATGGCTAAACAAAACTAAATATGGAGCAATTCAAGAAACAAGTTCAAGAGGCTGTTTGAAAAGCTTTGTTCTTGATAGGTAAAAATAGTAAAAAACACTCCAATGTGATCTGGCACAGCTCTACTTGTAAAGATTCAAAAATAAATAAAATATTCGAATAACCTCCCCAAAGATGAAAATATGAAATTGTTTTTACCGGCACAAAGACCCTTCCCACCTTAGATATAAACACACACGGCGACGTTATTTACATGGGTAACCTTTTTTACACGTGCGTGCGACATATTTGAAATAAAAATCACCTGCTCAAAGCTTTGTAACTATAAGGCGCAGATGGCAGACTATCTTCCTGGAAGATCGGGAAAGGTCGGCGAAAAAAATGGAACAGGTTTGATCTGTTTTGTCGCTACATGCGCCGAGAATACCTCAAGCACACAGTCCGCTATACAAAAAACGCTATTGATATTCGCACGTTCGACGGGGAAAACATTACGTATTTCGTTCCTGGTTTCTCTATTTTTTTTTTTTTTTCCTTAAATAAGCGAAATTTATTATTTTTTTATGAATTAACTACCATTTCGCTTGTTATCCTGTTGAACAAATCAAACCAAGATATTTTTCCAGGACTGCCTTTCCTATAATCAACGTGCCAATTCGCCTTCAACCTCGCAATATGCTTCATGGCACATAAATCAAATTCAGGCGTTTTAAATGCAAATTAAGGAGCATACGCTTCGCTAGCGCGCAAATTAAATCGAAAAAATTCGATTTTTTTTCTTCCTTCTTTCGAATAGAACGCCATAGCCAGACAAGCCGCAAACATCCTCTTTAGCATCGCCGAATCGTTGTAATGGTGGCATTCTCGTCTGTTTTATGTACGAGTTGTAATTCCTTCGCTAAATTTATTTCGTATTATTACGGATGTAGTTTAAAGCCGTGACATTAAGATCGAACATAATTTTCAATAACATAGCAAAAATATGAAGGGTACGATCGATACGAGAATGCATCTCTACGCAACTATAAATCAATTAAATATTTGGCGAGCTTCAGTTAACCGTTCTCTTAAAAAATTTTCGATGTGATTGGCTCTGAATGTACGTGTTATATTAATTTTTAATGCCACAATTTTATACAGCCATGCATCTGAAGATAAACACTAAGGCCATAAGGTATTTAATTAATTTGGAACAATTGTTTCGGGTGTGCGTGGATTCCCATTGTTAACCGTACAACCGAACGAAGAGAGATTCAAAATATTAACATGCCTCGTTCCATCCCTACTCAGATATCTGCGAATACCTACTTTTATCGCCTATATACCTTAAAACCAGCGGCTTTTCCATTAATTGATTAATGACAACATTTAGGGCGAACAGCAGTACAAAATTATATTAGGGTGTGTTAACGACAATACCTTTTTTATCATTAATTTTGGCAAATATGAACGTGACGTTTGATTTTAATCACGAATTAATTTAATCGGTGATTATAGTTCTTTAATGGCGACCAATGACATCACAAAATCATTATTCAGAGATTTAGCACATTAATCCGTAATTAAATGCTCGAACATTTTAATAAATTGGAAGTTAATGAACTACTTGTTGAGAAACGTTTAGAACTGAAAAGAAACGGTCACGTTTTACTAGAATTTAATTAAATAGAATTAAAATGAGGCAAACTAATAATGACAAAAATAAAGAAGTACTCCGCAATGTCCGTAGATCTTTGTATAATTTGGGTGACTGGGTTTGTGGTTGTGCAAAACAAATTTATTATAAACAAAATTTAAAAATCATCCAATTGGCTTAATGCAATGAACGGCTTATTTTTTGCTCAGTCTTGTAAGGTGAATTTGGAAATAATATATCCTCAGTACCAGTATGAGTTGTCGATTTCATTCTACCATTACAAAAATTAATTGTTAGAAAAAATCATATATTTATTTCCGTTATACTTTCGCCGGTTTACACTTAATTAGCGTTATCTATGTGATTATCTTATTCAAAAATTGAAGAAAACTATAAATTTCGCAAATAAAAGCGCCCCTCGAGATCATCTAAATTAACATTCAGTTTCGGATCCATGTATACGCTATTGCATTAAAAGTAGAAGAACTCCTGCCCCTTCTGCGGTTTCTTCGACGTATCCTTGAGCGCATGCATCATCTGCAATTGCTTGAGACGGGTCTCGTTCTGTTCGACCGCCATCCGCATCCTCTTGATGTTCCGCATCAGCGCCATGTTGGCCTCCTCCTTCTGCAGTATACTATCGTTGGTCACCTGGTGCATCATCTCGGTTTCGGCGTTCAGATGGTTGATCTCATCGGTCAGCTGACGTCCAATCTCGGCCTCGTTCTCGACGTTGTGCTGTTGATCGTAGAGCGCCTGCCGCATCTGTTCGTACAGCATCGTCTTCACCGTTTCGCCCCCCTTCTTGCGTTTCAGCTTGAGTTCGCTCTGTATTTGGTGTTTGCGCGCCTCGTGTACCGCCTTCAGGACGTCCAGGGCACGCTCGCAAGCCACCCGTGCTTCCTGCAACGCACCAGAAAATTAATTTACGTACAAAGCAACTGTCAGATGGGTGAGATATGTGTGTGCATTGTAGTGGAACTTGTGTATGATGGACGGGTATTAGATGGAATTACGCTCACGCAAAATTGGAGAAATTCAACTAAGAGGAAGATTTTGTTTATTTTGTGTTTCTTACATTTTTCTCTTGTTTCTCTTTCATTACGAAATATCTAGCACTATATCTAAAGGATTTTTCGAGATTTATTATTATTATAAAAGAAAATATGTAAATGTTAATTTGTTCGAAATTTATTACTGAGAACAAATAAGATTGATGAGTTTCAAGCCTCGACATGAAGATGGTGTTACTCTTGAAAATTTCAACCATATTGGACGATCAATTTTTGTTTGCTAGTGGTTTGCGTTAATAATTTGGGATTTTCCTTATCGTCCTATGTAATTATTCTGGTATCAAATAAGTCTCCCGCTATTCCTCTTCTTCCTCTTCAACTTCCCTTATTGCGTCTTCGATTCTGCGAATTGGACCCTCGGCGAAGCGACCGCTTTTATCCCTTCCTTGGTCAGCGGATGATTGGAATCTCTGGCACGTTCAAGAGCGTTCCTTGCAAGTTGTGTAATGTGATCTTGCATTGATGAAATTTCCAATTCTGTGCACAACTGCTGGTGTCTGTTGTACCAGGGCTTAGGATCTTATTCCGTTGTGTATTTCTTGCCCTCTTCGCAACCTCCCTGGTATGATCCAGGTAACTCTTCTAGCCACGATCAAGGCCAGGTATTTTGTTTTTTTTGCCATTGCAACTGTGTGCCGTAAATGTTCAGAGGCGGCGTGAGCCCCGAAGTAAAAATCCTCCAGCCGACCCTTTCCACACTCTCGGCACATCGCTGATGACGCCGAGTAGGTTAGTGTCTGTTGTTATTATTATTATAGGTGTTCCGTTTTATTGACCAAGGTTATACAAACGTTCTCGAGATTTTACTTGCATAAACATGAAATCCGTAGTTTCCATCCTAAATCAGAGTTCTTGTTATTCATATTGCTGTACCTTGGAAATAATTCAAAGACGTTTTTGATGGGTTTTCTTATAATTTTCAGATACAATATTAAAACTCTTATTCCGAGACAAACGCTCAAACATCTACCCTACACAATTAAATAAAAATCAAAAGAGACAGGGATGCTTAAAAGCTAAATAGAAAACAAAAACGTTTCCTTTTGATGAAGCCTGTTTGAGGTAGAACGCAAAAAAAAACAACGGGATCTCAACGAATCATATTTCTTTGTGCGGAGGCAATCCGAATGTAAAACATAACACGTTTCTGCGAATTTAGATACGAAAGAGAAACAAAAAAAAAGTGAATAAGCTTTGATATCTACCTCGACCCACTTGACCAGCTTCTCCCCTTCGATTCTCAACTCCTTTTTCATCTGCGATACGATGTTATCGTGACGTCTCTGCATTCTCAGCGCCATCTCCTCCTTCTGGTTGGCTAGCAGTCTCAAAAACCTGACGTGATAAAAACAATATATACGGAACAAATTTCAAATATTGCACAATAGGATACGGCTCGTGACGCTTTCGGGTCGAAAGAAAACACATTCTTCCCTCTTATATATACCAGAGGAAAGTGTCTTTCGATCCTTGAGAACACAACTTTATATTTCCTTTTCATTTTATTCAAAAATGAAAAGGAAATATGAAAATAATGATAATTACGATAATAATAACATTCATTGTTTCTGCGAATATTAGATCCGTCAAAATATTAATATATCTCTATAAAGCTCAAAAAAAGTCGAATATCGGTCCATTACTAAATTCATATGTTTGAAAAGCAATAAATTAGAGCGGTGATGGCGGAATTTGGCAACATTATTTCTCGCACACACAGTGACATTTTAGGCAGCTGAATTTAAACGTGATCGTACCAGCTTAGTTAACGATGGACGTTCGAACCGGCCAAACGCTGCAACTACTATTGATAACTCAGCAAAAGCTCGCCAAATGATGCTAGACGACCGTCGAATAAAGATTTGAGACAGCAGAGGCCGTGGGCCTCTCGAAAGAACGTGTTTGTCATATATTGGCTGAAGATTTGGACATGAAAAAGTTACGCAAGCTACGTTTGCTCATTTAGGGCCAAAAGCGCATTCGAGTGAACATTTCCAACGCCCCGCTGAAGCAGTTTAAGTCTACCCCTTTTCTTTATGAACAATTCGGTGTTTTTATTTCTTGCAGAATCCAAAAATTGAACAAAGTTACGGCCAAAACTTACTTTTGAATAACTCTGTATTACACACGATATAATCCTGCAGAAACGAATTGCGCTTCACGAAATTAGCAGAAACTAGACGGACTCGTGTTTATTCGTCCCACGAGAATGGATTTCCCCGAAAGTCGACAAAACACGAGTCTGTCTAGTCTCTGTTAATTTCGTGAAGCGTACTCGTTTCTGCAGGCTTAATGTGATACGAATATCGCGTGGATTAGCTACATATTGAAAATTGTGTCGAACCGATAAATTGTTGTAATCGGATCTCCTTTGTGGACAAGGTCCATTAATTTAAAAGATAAAATATTTTGAATACCTTTTTGAATGCGTCTATTAAATTTGGTCGATAATGCAGTAAATAAATTAATACGTTATTTATTGACAAATATTGTCGATAAAATCAATACTTAATTTACCTAAGTTTTTCATTGATTTCTTCGAATTTTTTTATCGGATAAATTCTTACGTGAAATGCCTCAAAATGTTATAAACGAATGCTTTAAGTTCCTTTCCACAGATTTAAAAAACACATACTTGTTACAAAATATTCGAAACATTGTATCAGAAATGTCCCTAACACTAAACTTTCCGCCTCAATCTAAGTTAAAGCATAATTTCCGTTCTATATAAGCGGCAATCTTGCCTCGATAGTAATTTAAGTCGAAGTTCGTTGGATGAATTCGCAAATTTAACGACACGACTCGCTTAAGAAAATGTTTATTATGGAGTTTAAGGCTCACGGCTAACGCTGTGCCTTTTCACAGGTTCGAGTGCGTCACGCACAAGATCGTAGATGCCTTGAAAACGAAGTCAAAAGCACCGAAAGTGTTTGCATTAATTAGCGGTGCGAATTCATCGTCAACTGTGATATCGAATAATGCAAGGTTGTACAAAGCGACATCCTCCCATTATTGTTAACCTAGTAATTCTAGATAATACAACGTGTCTGCTTAATGGCCAAAAAAGCCATTTTTTTCCTTTTATTTGGAAAACGACACCTTTTGGAAGAAAAATAATCAATCACGATGAAGTATCCCCATCGAAAGGTTTCCACCATCGTACATGGCGTATTCGAAACGGAACTACTAGACATACATCTAGCTTTCTTCCCAGACCGGATATAAAATGTAGAAAAAGGGAAATAAAGTAAATTTATGTCCTTTCGGTGACACACTGCGTTTCTAAACTGGCGGGAAGTTTACATTAAAAAAAGGAAAATACGTATCGTGCATGGATGGACATAAATAACTTCCAATAGGGAAACGTGTCTCTTCAATGTAAGGAGCGACCATGTAACATGTAACATCGATGCGAAACAGTAGCAATGCTAATGAAGAATAATAATCGCATGAATACAAATTGAATTTGGAAAGATTAATCTTTCACGAAAAAACAACAAAAAAAAAAGAAGCACATCTTTCGGTATATCTCTCATTCTATGAAAATCTCATTAAACACAATTTATTGCAAGTAGACGCTGTTAAAAGGAAATAAATTGTCTAGAAATTGATAACGACCGTTCCAATTTTAAATGATTAATGGGCGACTACCGGCTGGACCAAGACGATTGTCAGTTCGACGAATGAATTTTACACCTAGTTCTTATAGCAGACTGCAACAACTCTTTCGATTGTCTTTAAGAACATCTTAAACGATAAATCGACACGAATTGAACTCTGCACAGGCCAAAATATTAATAACGCTTTCTTCACTGCGACCTGCACCGCGTCTTCTATACACAGGAAAATGAACACTTCCTGTTGTTCATTTGTCGATACACTAGCCCAAGAAAAACTGTCGTCGAATCTGGGAATTGACAGTTGCATTTCTCATTCAAAATAAACCCATATCATGCATTATATTCATAAGAGCTACAAAGAATGATTAAAAGCATTAACAAATCAGTCTAAACGAAGAGTCTTTTCCATATTTATAGGTCAGTTAAATAAAAAATTATACTTGAAAATTTTTTTGCTAATATAATTATATTTTAGTTTGAATAACATGGCAAATAGTCGTCAAAACCGGATCGTCCAGGTGCTTTTTCCAGGTATTTCGTTAACATCTCCGGTTAGAGAAAAGAAATCGGGTCTCGCTGACATCTTAAGTTTTTAATTCCCTGCTTTTCCGCATGGAAAGAAACATATCATTCTATTTAAAACTTTTTGCAAGAAGCCGCTTTATTTGTTACATGTTAGAAAACAGCAACTGTACCCGGTTTTTATCGCTGCTTTCTAAACGACAGGCATGTGTTTCTTAGCATTATAGGGCGGCGAAAAATGTCTTCGAAAGTTGCGGTATTAACTGTGGGACAAACAGCGATACAAAATGAAGGAAAAACTCTTTTAGACCCACCGAGTAGGCAGGAATATGTGCGTTCTTTTTGCTTTTGCCTTAAATGATTCCATCAATACGATGGGAAAGCTATTGTACTATTACTTCCTTTATTTATCTTTCTTTTAGAAAGTAATACAAATTCATCTTTTTGAATTCATATTATTACATAATTAATTAAACTTGTATGGTGCGAGGTTGCCGATACTTATGTGTTGTTTACCATACTACGCCACAGTCCTTGCTATCATTATTCCAATTTAAGATTTGATATAAGAAGTACAATTGTGATTTCTACTATTTACTCAACAAGGCAATTCCAAAAAGGTAGGGCATCTGCATATAAAGCGAAAGCAACTAAACAATACAAATAGCACGAGTGCCGTTCATCTTGTTTTTTAGTTAAACAAAATCGAATAACAAAAAAAGAGAAAGAAGAAAAAAAAATCATGCACTGTAATGTTTTTCGAGAACATTCCGCGTATGGACTCGACAGAAATGGTTGCGGTATTTCAAACGATCAAAAGAAAGTTTCGTGCGTGCAAAATTTAATTGACGTGGTAACTTCGAGAGCCCGGCTATTTTTAGCGACAGACCTAAATTCAATGTTTTAAGGTCAAATTATACATAAAGTAATGGAGATGGAAGGGATCCCAATTCAAGGTACTTGAATGCCGTTGGGATTGGTAATTTAAAATTTGTTGACGGAATAATTTATCAGCGAGTTTATTTACGTACTCTCGACGTAAAAATTCGATTTTGCCCAGCCATTCGCCTTTCAGCGAAACAACACAAAGCGAAATAAATTGAGCTTCAATTCAATTCATGTAATTATAGATTACATAATAGGTACAGGGATTATATGGAGTAAAAATGAAATAAAATAGAGATATGGAAGTTTAGATTAGAAGTCGATAAGGATATTGGTGCTGATGCCGCCGAGCTTGGAGCTTCATGTTTCTAGAAGTTTACAGTAGATGTTGTTCACTCGTCGAGCATTAAATTCAATTAATTCATTGAATTGTGCCAAATAAATGAGAAGGTTTAAACACCATGTATATGAGAAGTTGAATTGAAATGTGCAACGATGGAACAGAAACGAAGCGGTTGGCGGTAATGCACGTCAAACAAAAGAATAATGTGAAGACTTACTTTCTGTTAACCAATTCCGGATAACGTTCTTGCAAACTCGCCATGTTCTTCTTTGCGGGCGCCTTGTTTATCGCCTGTTCCCACATTATGCTCGGTAGTTCGTACTTATCCTGCTGCATCAGGGAGGTGTCGAAGAAGGATTTCGGTAACGTCGCCTCGATGTTGTCCAACACTTCTTCGCGTTTTTTCACCTAAAATTATTTAAAATCATCAAAGAAAGAACCTCACGAGATGATATTAAAAACTAATGTTGGATGTAGTCGTATTGTTACATACGCAAACTAGCGAAATCGCAAAAGAAGAGCCCGGCGTAAGAATCAAAAGGAATTATCGTACTTCCGGCGGTATTTCAAAAATCTTATGACCAGTTATGGCGCGCATTATTGGGAAATACTTGTTGACAACTAAATTTCTTTGTAGTATAACACTTTCCGCTTGCAGAAATAAAGAATGGAACAACTTGCGCTAATTAATTAATGGATAATTAAAAAATAACAGGTAATTCGGATTTTAATGAATCAAGCGATGCACGATACTTTTATTTCAATTTAAACTTCATGATACGAGGAAGCATATTTAATACAAAAATCATAAATTTTCTCTTTCATACAACTCTTTTTGATAAGTTCTTCAGTATGAATTACACAATTTCTCCAAATTTATTCTGTACACTGATCTAGTGCTTCTTCTCACCACCAGGTGGACCGTAGTTCAGTAGCTTTCCGTTACTGTTCGCGAATAAATTAGGTATTGAGAGTAATTGTTTGCTGAATTACCGTCTTTTTCAAAATATTTGATTTTTGTACATGATAATGTGCGAATATGATTGAAAACGATCGGCATGTGACTTCGGAGCATTCTTAGGCATATGGAAGACTGCAGTACATTCGATTTTACAAGAACATTTTGGCGTAAAAAGTTGTTCCTGATGGATTCGGCACAAGTATAAGAAAAGGCTTGTCACAATTGGTGGCAGAAAATGCTCAAAAAATCCATATACAGCATCGTAACTAGTGATGAACCTTAAATGCATCCGCACGAAGCGAAAACTAAGCAAAAATGACCAGTTTGGGTGTTCCCAAATGAACCGAATCCCACAAAAGTTATTGGTTCACGAAGCTGTTCCAAGAACATGATTGCTTGTTTCTTTCGTTGTACTGGACCCTTCATCTTGACAATGCTAGTTCTCATACGACAAGTGGTCATTTAAAGGAGAAACACGTCGAATTAATGACTTCTTTTCTTCCCGAATATGAAACAAAAAATGCAACTTTTATCAAAAAACTGTTGAAGCCTTCAAAAGCCATATCTTGGAGACACCACCAGACAGAGTGGAAAAAATGTTTCAAGAATTGGTTCGGACGTATGCTAAGGTATGTAAGTCTTTATGGCGAATATTTTCAAAAACAATAAAACGATTTTCCTTCATTGTTTTTGTAAAAACTTAAAAGGTCTTCCTAATACTAAGGCGCTTCGACGGTTCCGCCGCCCTCATTTTGCAATCCTTACAACCATCGGACAAATTGCAAATGATGAGTCTTTATCGACACGCTGCGTACCATTCGCCAACCGGTTGACTTCCCCACTCCGTCTATCTGGCTAGGAACCTGTCGCACAAATCGCTAAAAATCTGCTTAATAATAAATTTACAAGAAATTTCGACGTTACGTTTCAAGGTAAAGGTATGGTAACAATATATATTTTCTCAGTGTGTCTCGCGCTTGTTTTCAATAAACCCTCGAATAATAATTGACCCAGCCTCTCGTCTAAAAGCATATGTAACGTTACCTTCTCTCTACGACTATAGACCCGATCGTGTAGCATCAATAACAGTTCGGTACGCCGTTTCTTTTCAGGTAACATCTGGTACGAAGCGTACATTCCCTTGCTCTTGAGATCGTTTATCATCTGGTCCAGTAGTCCGTTAACGGTTTCATTATTTTCAGCCTCCAATTCGCCGTCCAGTTCATCGTTGATGTTCTGTATCAGGATATCGTAGAAGGTGATCACTCGCTCGCGTTCCTTGGGGTCCTTACGCCTCGCGAGGATCTTTTCCATTTCGGTCGGCTCGGGGACGTATTCTTGGAATTTCTCTTTCATGTGGGCTTCGAAACCGCTATTTAAATAAAGCAGTGAAAGCCTAATACATGCTTACACATAAATAAAAATAAATCACTTTCTAAGTGTGCGGCCGAGAGCGATATATTACGCCTCGTTTTTTGAAAACGTTATGTAGATACAGTGCGTAAGCAGTTAGCGGAAGAATAAAAAGAGACGTGCAGATAAAGCTTTCAGAAAATGACATCATCGTAGAACTGCTCAATTATAAAAGCTCAGTCATCCTCTAAAAGCAAAATTAAATTTATTAACCCAAGAGATTGAGAGGTTAATAGCTATTATAACATAACAAGTACCTTCATATGTGCAGAATTAGCATTCAAGGATCATCAAACAGAAGGATCTAAATGGCTTGTCTGGACCTGAATAACCCTTTTAATAGCATACTAAGAAATATAATATGGGAAAATCTAAAGAGAAGAGGTGTTGAAAATAAACTGAAAGTATGCCCCAAAATAACGCAACAGCTAGCAATAAAAACAGTTTACAGTTAACGAAGGAATAACACAAGGGCTACTGAGCCCAGCTTATAGAATCAGAGCATAGTTTATGAAGATAAGGGAGCCGAGTTTAGAGCCTTGGGCTACGCTCTGCTTGAGCAACTCCACAAATTGCCTCCTGTCTCAACTAACTCTCCATCAACGAGACGAAGTCCCAAAGAAATCCAAAGAATTTATTCAAAAATTACTTATGCTGTGTTCTACCAAAAGTTTTGCTAAACAAAAACATAAATGAACTCTGCTAAACTATCGACTGGCAGAGCGATCCAAATTAACAGGCACTACTGCGTTGTTATTGGTCCTACAAAATCGGTAAATTAAGAAACTAGTAGCACTCTTTCTGCTGCTTAACATACAGTTAATAAAGAAAACTTTAAAAAACTTTTTCAAAAATGTTGAAAAGCAGCTCAATTTTAATGCTAGCGTTTCATACCCTTCACCGCCTCCCAACCATTTAGGTTCCTCTTCCGCCAGCGATATCGCAACGTAGGCGAACGCACCTTGACCGCCGGGCATTGCACGAGTAGCAACGTACGTCCTACCATCTTTGCGGGCCTCATCATTGTCCAAAACTTCACCTCCTCCGCTTACTACATCGTCTAACCAATCGGGTACCTTGCAGAAGGAGAGGCAATCATAATATACAGATAGAAAAATTAGTTACGTATTAAAATAGAGAATTTTGAGTTTGACTGATTTTTGCAGCTTCTTGTTGAAATGTTGAAACTGTTTGCCAGAAGCCGCGAAACAATGATCCGGTGTATCTTGAAAATGCATTTCTACATTTTGCAGCTGCTTCACATTAATTCCATTCGAAACTTGAAGTATTCCAGTTTTCAGTTTCACTAAATCTATCTTAATCGATGCACGGAAAATAAAGAAATAATAATTGTTTAAAAAAATCGGCTTTTCTGGGCTTCTCTGACCTACTTAAATTTCGGGAGCCGTAGATTCAAATACTACCGGAGACAATGAAACTTTCATTTCGTTAACTTAGTTTAATTACGCTAGAGAAACCAAGAAAAGCCGACTTTTCACTACTCGCCGACGAAAGTCAATATATTTTTAAAAAATAGCGGTAACTGATAGATTGAATTATAAAAAAAAAATGAACGTTTCGCAACGTTTGACTCTGTCCGTGAAAGCCTACGTTATTATTTCAAGTAACAGCTGTGTAAAAAAGAATATATTATCCTGGAACAAAAAATTTTGCAAATATTACCTCGACGTTAACTTTGACTTCACCAAAGTGTTTTGCAACATCGGATAGATTAACTTCTTGCGGATTTTCCAGAAAGGGTCCGGTCAGTTTTCCTTCTTGCATGCCCAAAACTAGATTGGAAAGGAAGATATTCCTGTTCCTCTTCTGGTCCACTCCTAGGCACGGAGCGCCACATAGCCTTTCCATCCAAGCCTAAAATATCCGTTTGTAGGTTTCGGATACCGTCCAAGGAAAATACAACAGCTATAGCGGGATAGTACCTGACATTTCGATACCTCGCCTGGGTCAGTGACGCGATGGAGGAAACTGGTTGTAAATCCTAAATAAAATAGGTAATCTTCGTCTAATTTGTTTTCAATTTCGGACATTTTTAGGTGTATTAAGGGACGACAATCATAATTTTGGAAGATGTGTTCGAATTAACCATGACATGACAGATATCTAATTTTTTATAAATGTCAAAGATCAGTTTGGAAGGATCAAATCCCGTAGCGTCATATATTTTAATATTAATTAATTCTATTTGGTCAAGTTGATTTTTTCCGTAAAAGGAGAGCAGTACAGCCATCTGCTGTATGAAAGCTAAACCACATCTTTCAACCGGAATCCACCCTGCTACATTTACCTGTAATCCGGTTTTTGTATGAAATCTACTTTTCAAGTTAAACAAAGCAAACTGTACGTGCTTAGTATTAAATAGCCTTTCAGCTACGACGTACTAGATGATGCCGATGTTCAACTAACTGCGTACAATATATGCATGGTTTTACTATTTATTTATTTAAGTGGAGGCTTTTTTAAATTAATCTACTTCTACCAATTAAAATTCCACTTATGTAAAAATTATACGTAAGAAAATGAAGGAATTTCCTTCGAATTTGGGTAATTCTCCCAATTTCTTCAGAATGTTGAATTTCGATTTGCCCCCTCATCTTATTATGTATTTATAAATATTTTTCTTTTTAGCCAGATAACTTTATTGGACTTGCCAACCAAATAAAATAATAATATGTATTTTCATGGGAAGGCGGGTTATGCAAGGAACATCCACCAGCAAGGATCCCAGTTCCTACTGCTCGGCTAAAAGCCGTAAATACAAAAATCTTGAAAACATTTGAATAATCTCCTTTTAGTACCTGGAATTTTAATTTGTATAGTAAAAAATCATATCATTCTATCTTCGTTCTCCTACACCAACGGTCAGGTCCGCCGCTAGCCGGAACGCCCTTGACAAAAGCAGGAAAAATTCATCTCAACAATAAATAAATTACTTAGTCTTTGCAGGTGCATTTTTAATCTTGAATAATGTTTTATCTGGAGCCCATCTCGTTGTTCATACTGAAAGTGTCTTAGCTTTCTTATTAGACGAAAAGTATTGGTAGGAAATCTGCTTCAACTTTGAGATTGTAAGCAACTTTGGTAGCTCCTTGTAAAAGTATTACCCTGCAGAACGAAGCTGTTCAGTTTTCAAAATTTTATTTGATCTCAGAGATTCCATGGTTAGGTTTTGGTCATTGTTATCGTTAATATCTTTCGTCGTTACCAAACTTCAAAATATTGTTCTCTCTTTCCTGCATAACGTCTTACGTAATATTATTGACTGTTGTTCACGAACGAATTATTAGTTAATAATAACATCTTTGTTTTCAAAGAATATGTATAACGCAAGGGAAACGAATCAACAAGCTATAAAAAAATTAACAAAATTAGTATCTACGAAATAAGTAAAATAATTGATACTTAACAATAACTTTTTCAGCTTTCCTTGAAAATTCTTAAAATTTGAAGTATTCTTGTAGCTTATGAATTAAATAGTCTATATTCCACGAAACTTATATATTTTTGGAAGCCTACCTATTATGTTTAAAACTGGAATTTGGGGCAGGTAAGCTCCAAATTTCTAATTAAATAAATTTATTATTTCTCAAATCAAACATATTCTTCACTTCATTTGTATAACTTATTCTTCACTTTTTATACTTGTGACGTTATAATTATTTCCGTTATGATCTCATAGACACCTCTTCTTCTTTTTCTATCTTAAGACTCTAGTACCCAAAGAGTATCGATTTTACTGATGTTTTTAGTTGTCTCTCATCCATTTCCTATCTTTGGCCAGTCCTCACTGCGTGTCCAAACCCGCTTTTTTTACATTATTTTAATTTATTAATATATTGTGATTTGTGACTCCTGCTAACCTTTCTCATATAATTCATGTTGCTTATATCCGCTCCTATTTTCTATGTCCTGCATTAGAACATTTCCCAAGTATTCAAGGCATGGTCTAAAGGCAGCTTGTTCATCTAATTTCACTTCAGATTCGATACTCAGCCATTTTTCTACGATTCTAATATAGATGTTAGGATTCAGTGAGGAAAGGCACATTGGTCTGTAGTTATCACATCTTTTTCCAATCGCGTGATATATTTTCGTCATTCCACGCTTTCTTACAAATCTCCCGTAACCATTCCTTTCGTTTATCTCCCATTCGGTTTAACACTTCGGTATCCATCTCCTCCTGCAGTTTTTCCTATTTTAATAGACCTTTTAATAGTAGTTCCGATTCTTCGCATTCTGTTTGCTGCATTTGTCTGTATAATATTCCATCCATCGAACTCTTAATTTTTCTGTAGGCTCCATGCGAATATTATTATTTTTATCTTTAATTGAACGTACTTCTCAATTTTTCTTCTTTCTGCGTGGCCTAATTCTTTTCTAGGATTTTCTAATATCGATTCCATAATATTTATTAAATCCTTCCCCATATTTTCTTCAATTTTCTGTTTTTCTAACAGCGTTTTTGGCTATGCTCCTTTTCGTGATCTTTCCGTGTTGGAACTTCTTCCATGCTTGTTTTTTCTCTTTTATTTTATATTTTACGTCTATATTCTACAGATCTGTTCTCCTACAGTCTTCTTTTACTTCTTTCTTCTTGCATGATTCTTTTGCTAGGTACCTTCAGTATGGTTGCCTTAGAGATTTTCTGATTTAGAAGCTCCCCCAAATTCTCTTAAGCATACCAAGCCCAAACTTACATCATCTCCCATTCGCGCATTCCAGTCAGTCATTATTATTACCTTGGTACTTATTTCTCTTAATTCATCTAGGATGTCTTGTAAATCGGAATAAAACATCAGCGCTTTTATCTGTTCTAGATCTTTCATTCGTCCATAGGTTTATAATCTCTTCTATCTGTGACTACTCTGGAGTTTACCGCATTATTCTTTTATTATAGATACAAAAGCTTCAAAGTAGACCTGGCTTCTGAGTAGAGCTGCAACCGCCGTTCTTTTTTGTTTCATTAGAATATAATGGGTAATTGTTAGCAGTAAGCCCGTCAGTTTCGCCGGTTGTTGACTCATCAAGCCGGCTCGGTCCGACAAACCTGTTTCCCCCGATAAACCCGTTTTAACCGACAAGACGATATTTTAGAATCATCTTCTTTAACGAACACATTGACTTGGTCATAATAAATGATAATAATGTTAAACACAAAAGATCCTTATATGTTAAATATTTGGCGGCTGATGGTGACGTCGAGTACAAGGCTCGATATCCTCGTGTATTTCCGCTACATATCAAAAATATTTTCGAAGAATTCGAAGCATTGTCCTGGTGTGCTCTACAACTCCTCAGTCACAGTGGATCAACCGCCGCTGCTTTTGAATGAACATATGAAGAATATCTGTTTTTTGTTTCACTGTGAAGTGTGAACAACAAGTTTGAGTTTCAAAAAGAATGTTCAAAATTAATAGTGAACGACCAGACTCGTTCCAATAAAACTGGTCCGCTCACGGAATATTTCAGGCCAGCCCAACCCGCTCCTACCTGCAGTAATTAAATAAAATACACAAGCAAATTAAAATCAAACTGAGGTTGGCTACACTGAAAGATCTTACGATTTCTTGTTTTGCCTAGAAACGATATACAGTGTTGCAATTATCTTACGTCGGTATAATAAGTACCAGTTATAAGTGTTGCTATTTAAAAGTCATTAGATGTTACCATTTAGAAGAGAACGTTTTGAAGAAAAAGATGCATTTTAAGTCTAATCTCCTTCCGTAAGATAAGGAGCCTTTCGCGATATTCTCTGGTGTCAGCTCGGTCGAGCGTTGTTGTTCTAGATGACCTTGTAGGTCGCCCACGGAGCTGTTGTGAAGCGACATTGTACGAGATACGAGTTGCTGGGTAGATAATAGTAATAATAATGATCATAAATTGGTTATGCTTAAATAGCGCGACGAGATTCTTAAATATCAACACGGCTATACTTATTAGGTCTGGGCAATTTTGCAGATTTGGAAAATAATTTTGTGAGAAAAGCAATCAGACAACAAGAAAAACTGTTTCAATTTGTTTCCAAAATTTGATCAACAGCGACTACTCCATAAAAATGCAAAATATATTGAGGTGTTTCAAACGTTTAAGTATTGGGATCCCAGTTCCGAATTTAATCAAGTAATGTGATGCGGAGTATGCCGATACTTTAGCGTTCGCCATACTACTGCCACAGTCCTTGCTAGCATTATTGTGGTATTTAATAACAAATGTACCGAAACTTGCCTAAGGTTAAAAATTGAATTTGACAATTATTACATTCATCAAATGAACATAAAAGATCATAAACAATTTTTAAAATAAATAATGATAGTGAGAACTGTGCCGTAGAATGGCAAACAACATAAAAGTATCGATACTCCGCACCACACAAGTTTAATTAATTAATTCGGGACGGCAGTTTCGAGGATGCGTGGGATACTCATTCTCAATCGGTCACCGTTTAAAATAATAAAATAGTTGTGAGGTTCGCTGGTTATCGACCATCCTGTATGTACGGAGATGATTTTGAAAGATACTTTATGAGGTCTATTATGTCATCAGAAACTTTTAGCATCCTGCTTCATAACAGGCGTATTTTTACAATCCCAAAACATTAAGACACCTGTATTTGCGTAATAAATGTGCATTCCCCTATGCCCCCCGATTCGGCTTACTTATGGCAATATGTAGAGAACAGGATGTATGCGGAGCCAGCAACGACTAAGCGCAACATTACTGGAAGGGTACTGGTAAGCCTTTGCAAATCAGTCAACCGGCAAATCATAATGAAATGTTTATAAAAAAGTTTCTAGAAGACGGACAGGTGCGGTTTGTGGAAATGATAAATAGAAACACTCGTGAGTATTGTGGTTGGCCTTTTAATTGAAGGTCTTTTTATTTTATCAAGACGATACCTTTGGACAAGAAAATTCCAAAGAAATAAATTTTCTTGCATTAATTGTGCATTGTCACAAAAATTATCTCAATTGTCTCAAAAATCGAGGTATGTAGGTGTGGAGAATCTTAAAAGTTGATATAAATTGGAGGGGTGGATCCAACAACACAGTGATCCCCTTAAAAAGCTAAACTTGCATCGTGTGGTGGAAACTGAACACCCTGTATACTTGAGCATAATTTTATATTGTGCAGAACTTCTCTCCGAATATTTTTCCTTTGAAAACATTTTCTACGAGTTGTTCATGCTGTAGGCATCAAACCGACAACCGCAACGGAAATTATTATTCGATTCCGATTAGGTTCAATTTGTTATTTCTTCCCAAACAAGAATGTTTGACGAGAGACTTTAAATTATTAATATTTACTCCAAATAAAAATATAACATGTACGACGTCACTAAGCCCATACTTGTATTCTTATCGCGGCGAAAATAAACCACCTGCGCTGCAAAACAGGTCAGCAGAAAGTTACGAACATCTGCGCAATGTTACACTACAATGTGCAAACTATACATCGCGCAGAGTTGCCGAATATAGTACGGAACACCTTTGACCGACAGCACGTCGCGATCGCGCTGACAACACAGCGTCTGTTTCACGCTAGCGAAGTTTATAAACAGGCCTGCAATATCGCACTTTGTTACTGTTGCCAGAAAATGGCCTTGCCGATGTTGACGAATATTAGTGCGACGTAGAAAAGATCAGTATTAATAGCAGGCTCCTTTTAGTTAATATTAGAAGCAATATTTCTCCATCGGGACAGTCTTACAGCACGTGGTGCTTCCTTTGCGCCGGAGGATACCCAAAGCAACGGTATAACGCACGACCGCATATGTCAGGAATAACATTAACCTTTCTTGGGGAGAACAGTATAGAAACTCTCTTATAGCGCGTCCGATCAACCGACCTTTCGCCCATCGAAGATGTATGAAATTTCATTGGACGAGGGGTACGGCGGTACCCACGTTCCCCAAGGAATTTAAATGAATTAAGGGAGCTCATCAATAATGAATGGATGGTAGTTTTTAGGATATTATCCGTTCGTACTTTGAGGCAATGCCAAGGCAATTATCGAAACCAAAGATCGAGCAACACATTATTGCATAACACAAAATTGTGGCACACACAATAGAAATTCGTGCTGAAATCTCTAAAAAAATCTCTAAAATAGATTCTTCCAGATATAGGACCTACGAAAGTTCTAGAATTCTTTTAACTCTTTCAATATCGGATCATTTCCAAAAAATTTTCGATTAGCCAAGAGAGGCTTAAAATTTGGCATTAATTCAAATTAATCTGAAATATATGAAATTATATGGATCAAATTATTAAAGATTTCGCAATAAATAAAGCAAGGCAAGCTTCGTTGCTATAAACATGTTTATGTTAAAAAATATTTTTGATAAAAAGTTTAAAGTGAAAGCCTTTTTTCAGACATTTTATCGAGTATAGGAGGTATTTGCGTCTGGTGGCAAAAATGCTTGGCATCGCACATAAATCAGCAAGTAAAATTTAAGGAGGTCCAAACACACACCACACATTTAAATAGCGCATGTAATCCAAGGAAATGTAATCCACGCGTACTCTCAAATTCCTCCTGTAGACCACTCTTCAACGTATCGAGCAGACACTGCGATTAGTACGCCGCTCACATCTTTCAATCTACCGTTTACATTGGAATCTCGTTCTTTGCTGCACACACGATATTGAGTCAAATTAAATAATTCGTGAAAGAGGATAACCAGAAATCTGATTGTATTTTTTAAATAACTAGAAAGTTCCACAACAAAACAAAAGAAACAATGCGCAAGTTGAATATTTAAAAAAAATTAAACTTTATATATTGTTAAATTTTCCTGTTACCAAATAGAATCACTAGATTGGGCCGATGTCGGCTACAAATAGGTATTAAATTGGCGCGAGCTATATTCCCTATATCGCGCCAACATCAACATGTGAACATTTCATAGTGTTGTAATTAGAAAGATACACCTTCCTAGAATTCATCAAAATCGTTTGATACTAAATAGCTGCAGGCAACAAATCGATCGTTTTTAGCCAAACTAGAACGCAATTAAAAATAGAGATCAACGGAGCTTTTTCAGCTGAAAATTACTGCACAGCTCATCAGTCGAAATGTATTTTAGGACTTCATAAAAGCAAAAATGATGAAATTGAAATAATTTGTACCATATTTTTATTTCTAATGTTTATAATAAAATTATTCAACATAATTTGTCCTTTCACGCAGTTTCCTCTCACCATCCCCATTGGCCCATATTGGACTGGCGTTGTCAGTCCAACAATGATATATTAGTATCAGAAAATAGAATTTCATCCAACTGCGATAGAAGATCAAAAAGTACCGCTGTCAACTGACTCTGCAAATTAGAAAGGCAAAAACTTGTAATGGCCTCCTGTTATGGCTGATGTTATTACTTCTGAAAAAAAAAGAACATTAATATCAAAAGAAACCATATCGTTTGACGCCGGACCTACGTCTATACACACATTGGCTAAAGGACGGCGAGACATCCGACCAATGTTCCTATATGGATTCGATGTCTTGCCGTCCTTTAGCCAATATGTGCTTCTACTTGGGTCCTTAATCTAACAGTACTTGAAGTTGTTAACCCTGCAGAAGTTGCGAGCTTTATGAAGAAAATAACGAATAGAAATGCTTCAGAAATTTAATATAAATACACAGAAGCGACTGTGATGTCTCCGTTTATAGCAAACGATGGAAAAGCTAAATTAGAAAAAACTGAAATCTACTTGGCATCTACTAAAGAGAATATTGGATATGAAAATATTCTTGAGAAATGCAATAACAACAAACAGGCTTTGTGCATTTGCAGTGTTATTTGTAGAGAAGACAAAAAAGCATTAAAAGTATTCATCAAAAGGAAGAGCCAAAGAATGGACTTCCAATACATGTAAATAAGGTCAGTTTAAACTAATGAGAAATTCAAGAACTTCTCGGATCCCAATTTCTATTTCTCACCGCTTAGGCAATGCGTGTGAACGAAGCAGGTTGCCAATTGATCGTTTGCCAATAGCGTCGCCTCTCACACCCTAGATTTTTAGCAGTCTCAGGCTCTCACGAAAATTGCCACATTCATTACGCCACTATGCATTGCAGATTTTTCTTTGTAAACACAATTCATTTTAACTATAGTGTTCCGCAGATTATCACGAAATAATCAAAAAAAAATCCTTTTTGTAGAATATACGTGCAGCATATAGATATTCTTATTTATATCTCCAATTTTTATTTCGCGCAGATATTAGTTCACTTTATTTTTAAAACGTACCGGATGACATTAAAAAGACTACAATGCGTAGTATCACACGATAGAAGGCACGATAAAATAGTAAAAAAAAAAGGGTCGTATGCACTAATATCCGCAAGTGTTTTGTTTTCAAGATACAGGATCTTAGAAATTTTTCAGAAAATTATTTATTTTTAATTTCTTCCGATTGTGAAGACATTATTGAACCAAGATTTTGTCGACTCTCGGGGAAACCGGTAGGCAACACGAATCCTTTCTTATGAGACGAATAGACACGATTCTGTCTAGTCGCTGCAAAAAAGTAATAATTTCACCTGCCTTGGTCATCTCTAATTATTAGGATATTATCATATTTTTAACGCGTTGAAAAACTCACATGTTAAATCAATATTGTAAGAATTTATTCAAGTTTGTCGTGTTCCTGTCGTTTTTGTTTGATTCTGTTCTTCGCCGTTTTCTAAAATTCCTTTTGAAAATGGTTCTCTACACTTTTAAAGAATTCAGGGACATGAATGTGGCGAAACTCGATCAAATTCTTGCAAATCTCAATGTACCTATCGCGAGATATGTCCATTAAGATAAGTCCCTAATATTAAAACAGTTATTTATATGCGTAAGTGTTTGGAAGAAGAAATGCAAGAGCCATCTTGGTAGAGATACGTACTGCTGCAAACGAAGAAGCTGTTTTGCAAAAATTGTAGAAAATAATCGGAGAGTAAACGCCAGAGAAATAAGTTCATCTGTGCGGAATGTTAACCGTGAATCAGTTAGATAAATCCTCAAAGAACAGCTTCTTCGCCTACTTCATTTCCAAAAAATTCCTCTATACCTCATTGCAAATAAATTCAAGGACAAAATTTTCTCTCATTAATCTTATTCACCGATGAAGCAGGTTTCAGCCGCGATGGTATTTTGAACCTTCATAATATGCACTACTTGAAAGATAAAAACCCCCATCAAACCGTAATACTTTCTACGTCCACTGCAACATACAAGTCGACAAAATAGTTAAATAGCACGAAGATTTTAGAAGTAACCGTACAAGACACCATTGTACTAAATTTAACAACATCCTTCAAACTAAAGCGTTTCTCTTTAGAAGTCTTCAATATGCTTTAAGTGCTGATACATTATTAAGCATCAAGCAGAAATACAATCAGGGTTAGCTTACTTTGTGGTGCAAAACCTATTATTTTAGAAGCAACTCTCTACATATATAAAGGCAGAAATAATCTTCCAACTAACAACAGCATCGATTAACATTATACGTCCGTGATTTGTGTACACCTAATTAAGTTTACTTAATTTTGGCGAGCCTGCTCCGATTTCTCAGCTATGTTTGGTGGTTTGGGTTGGTCGACCAACTCAAGAAAATTTTGTTTAAGCGTAGGCAAGTGGTTTTTTTTTATTGACCTTGGCATCTAGGCCATTAGCCACACCAATATAATTAATTATTTATAATAAATACTTAAAACCCTGAAAAAACGACACCAGAAGAAATGATTGAAGATACACGAATAGAATACACTGGGATGCACACATCAGGTCACGAAGTAGGCAAGTGTTGCGTAAACTAATTGGATGTTTGACCAAATATTAAAACAAACTTTGCCACAGAGGAATTGAAAATATAACATAGTTTTTTTTTTTTTAATAGGATACTTCTTCATATAGGATCTTAGGAGTCATACCTCCTAAGATGAACATCGTTCAATCTCACTAGTTTGGCTATTTACCTTTAACTAATTTATGACCCTCATGAAGTTTTAAAAATGCAACTGAAATATAGGTGAAAAAGGGTTACGCTTTTTCTGAAATGTGGATCGTCATCCTGACAGTTTTAGTCAAGTGTTAGTTTCTAGCGACCCCATACTCCTTAATGTCTTACAAAGAAAATCAGGTTCTATTCGAAGACATTCTTCCAATTCCCTTCATCAGCCGTTGCTTCTGTTCGCCGGTTAGCACGTGCGACTTAGAGCGTCAGAGCATTAGCAGGGGCAGATATTCACGTACATCATTCTATCGTTATTTACCTTGTGATAACACCTTGATAGTGTACATCAGGTTACTTTCCTAAGTTTGTTTTATTTTATATTGTTAAATACAAGTACTTCGATATGCATTTTATAGATAGGAGGTGTCGATAAGCATAACCTGTTACTTTCATCTTAGCTGGATAAATGTAGTGTCTATTATTAATAACTCTCAGGTATGCTGTAGCATTTATTCCACATTTCCAACCGTTAAAAAAAGACTCATGTAAAGCAACATATTACACGAAAAGCACACAAAACCTTATCTTTGGATTAGTGCAGATAAAACCACCGACATAGTTGGCATTTTACATCCGGAAAAGTCAAATGAACCATATTTAATTGCAACTAAAGTTGTTGAAACAATAACTACAGCCTCGATGGCAATAATCGTTAATGCTTCAAAAAATCTATTTTCCGACATCTGCAACAAACCAGAAAATGTTCTTTTATTTATAATTAACGCAGCTGCTAACATGTTAAAGGTAGGAAGCCTTCTTAAGCTACGTACGTAGCTCATGCACTGTATTGCATCATTTTAAAATGACCTACAAAATACTAAGTAGCATAAAAAGGATATTTTTAAAAGCACCGTTACGAGTTACGCTTTATAAATCCGAATATCCGAATCTGCCTCTAGGTCCCTGCCAGTTATGGCACGGTGGGCCACTTGGATTGAAGCGGCTTTATTTTATAACAAATATTTGGATAAAATCAAAGCATATTAATTGCTTAAAATGATTCTCAACGTAAGGAAATAACAGCAAATCCTTCTTTCAGAAGAATTACATTTTGTAGACGTAGTAAAAGAATCCAGACATCCGAGTAGCCAAAATAAATCGAAATATAGAAGTCTTTTGCCATATTTCAATAATTCTCCATTAACGAGTTGCGTTGCAGAAAGAACAAATTTAAAGATATATTGACCGCAAAAACAACTAATTTTACAGAGCAAAATCTAGATTTATTCTAGAAACGTGCATAATAGACTTCAACAACTCTACATCCCGTTTTTAGCATATCACAAAATTAATCTTGTTTTTGAAGAATTGAAGTCACGCTTCGATCCCAACCGACATTCGTCTCCAATTCTCTCTATGCAGTAACATAGGCACGCAGAATTACAAATATTTTTTAAATGTTCTCACAACAAAGCCAAGAATTCTAGTGCACTAGATAAGAGTATATTCAATATGAGTATTAATGTAGTATCTAGCATGATACACACATCTATCTTCAGTTTGGACATTTCGAAAATTGAAATTTAGACTTATTTTCCGGTATGGTGATCATACAGAAATCTAACTGACACCAACGCACATCAATTAGATTTCTTTTTCGAAAGCTGCGTCCAGCAAAGATCTCTCAGAGTAGTTTTATTTACGTTCCCCATAAGCTCCATCAAACCTACGTTTCCAAAAGCAATTAATGCAACGCTTCAAGAATGGTAAAAACATCCTTTCTATCTAGTTGTTAGGCTGGTTGTTATAGGTCGTTGTAGAGACTGTTTGCTTTTGAAAGCAACTTTCTACAACAGCAGTGTAGCAGACAGGCAGCAGCGAGTCCATGTTCTCGCAGAGGTAGGTATGTACAACGTACGTCTGTGCTTCAGTGGAAGTCGATAGCTTGGGAAGATTAATGCGTTTGTTGGATGGGTTCTAAAAATAACTGCAGGGGGCCATGGGAGGGGAACGAGCGGAGCACTGTGAATGTCGGATACCAGCGCGGAGTGTAGAAGGGTGGAGGAGGAATTGAATTGCCGTGGTATTATGGCACGGACAAGAGAGCACTCACGGCTAAAGCTGCCATCAGCAAACGCGTTCCGTCCTTGTCAGAAGCATTGCTCAACCGTAGTGGTTTTATTTTCAACGACGAACGAAACGAAAAAAAAAAAATAAGCGAAACGGATGGCTTTTTTTTTGTGGATGCATCTGCGTGTTTGAGCGCTTCAAACACTACGCGATGATAAAATATTATAGAACGCTATTAAAAAAGGGGGCAATTGGAAGTCGCAATAGACAAGCTTGATGACGATTCAATTGGATTACTTGGAGCGAGAGGAATTCCTATATTTTTCCAACTTGACCAATGTTGAAATTTCGTAATTTCTCAAAACCAATAAACAGGCCAAAGCAATTATTAGAACGCATGCAAT
Organism: Oryctes borbonicus; assembly: GCA_902654985.2. NCBI lineage: Eukaryota > Metazoa > Arthropoda > Insecta > Coleoptera > Scarabaeidae > Oryctes > Oryctes borbonicus. The sequence goes on from LR736875.1 coordinate 1,829,075, forward strand.
ATTTTATAGCGACTTCCAAGATCCCACACATAGTGACCTATGGATTTGATGATTAGATAAGATATGCTAATGTTGACGCCAGATTTTCCATTACCGATAAGTTGACAGCATGTACATAAATTAAAATTAATATAATCCTTACTTATCGATTGCTGCAGATGTTAATCTCAAAAAATTTACAACAACAATGGACTACTGGTTATCTAATTAAAATCTACAATAAGCTAAAAATATTCCATTTACGTGCAACTTAGATATATCGGTGCTCATTTCTTTAACTTGCAGAGCGCTGACCTTTAACTAATGAACAGATTAGACCAATACGTATCACACCAAGAGGTAAATAAAACCATAGCAATCTTATAAATAGCATACACGACATTGATAATATCATCAAGATGACCAACAATTCCATGTAGCAATGATAACAAGGACTGTGGAGTACAATGTTTACAGAAGTTTAAAAAATAACTCAGGCGAGCTGAAGACTATCAAAGGCCTCAAAAATAAAAATCGTTTTTCTTTGAAAACAAATAAAGAGAAACAGAAAAACCGTTTTGGACAAACCACGTTAATTCAACCGCGTTCAACCCAGAATTTATTAACACGGATCTTAAGTTAAAACTGTCAATCACAAACCCCAAAACATTCCAAAAAAAGTATTGCCTACTAAAAAACTTCAAACCGGACAAATCCATGAGACTATTTCGGGCATTGACTCACCAATGTACCCATTGTCCAAACGGCTATTAAACGAATACAAAAACTTACCCATCAAAATAGGTAGCCTAGAAGTAGAAACTTTACTTCACTAGATTTTGTAAATAACGTAAATAATATTAATATATATAATATATTAATATTAAATAATATATATAAATAATAGCGATCTTGTTAATGAAAAAATTTGATTGAAATTGAAATTCTTAAGAAGATATGCATTATGTGACAAATTCCACCACCTTAATCCCGGCAGAAACTCGCGGTAGGAGATTTGTGAAACTCCGTTTCGCAGCATATCGAAAGTCGTTAGTAAAGTTTTTAGGGGTCAAGATATGAACGTAAAGGAAATGTCAGGAATTGTTTAATTTTAAAAACTACATGTAGTGACTGTGACAAAGCCTATATTGATCAAATGGAAATAGCAGTAGGCACCAATTTTAATGAGCACATTAGTCACTATAGATACGGTAGAATAGAGTCGCCAAGTGTACCACAACACATAAAAGAAACCAGCATAATATTAAATTAGAAAACCTGAAATTGACGAAGAACGTAACTTCGCCGCGGGAATTATACGCTTACGAAGCTATTTACATTAAAAGGACATTCCTTCCTTCCGTATTTTTCGCATGCCAAAAGGAGATACTTGAAAATAATATTTTTTTCGAGAGTAGGTATGTTAGAATTTGAGCTTTCTTCTAATAATAAGGATCCACGTCTCCTCGAAACAGCTTTTCCGAATTAATTAATTAAACTTGTGTGGTACGAAATCTATCTATACTTTAGTGTTATTGCATAATATTTTCCACCATGGAAGTTCTAATGTACACTTTCTAATGAATTTGAAGCATGCACAGAAGCTTTATTTATTACCAGAGATGTCAATACATTGATTTAAACCTAAATTCTTTAAAAGAAAGCAAGAATATATTAAAACATTAAAATAAAGCAGAACATAACATATATTAAAAATACTCCACTGCTCACAATTCTCCTGCCTGAACATCCTAAGGCTCAAGGGCTATATACTATATTACAATGTATGTACATTTATAAAAACGTTATTATATCCATATACTGCAAACAGTAAGTATCTAATACCAAAAGCTATTGAAATTGCAATAAAGCTTATCAAAAATCGTTTCCATTATCTCTGTGTATTATCTCCTTTTGAGTATATAATACAAAATTTATTCATCCTATTTTTAACAGCACCATCAGAAAGATGTTTGCAGAATTCCGTCAGTTCAGTTTCAGTTTATATTTTAATACCATTATCAACAATACAATTAGATTGTTTGTTTATATCAAGACAGACTGTTGATACCGCAATCCTTATCATTATCATTGAGGTCTGTTTACAATATAACAGAAGCCGATATGGATACAAATTTACTCTACAAGCAAGCAATATTTATATTTATGAAAACCACACCTACAGATTTTGTTGCTTCCTTATTTCCGTGTAATATTAAACCAAATGAAGCGATCTTGATTTACAAGGAACCCCCAGCAGAATTTAATCAAACATTAGCGGTTTGTAGATCTGTAGGACTATGTAAAACACTGGTTTTGCCTGAAGAATAGTTTTGAAGGGTTTCCCGTAAATTATTTCCTCTTAGATGTATCGATACATATAGATGTTTAGGATTTTCAATAGGCTATCCAAATGAAGCCGTAGAGGCTTCATGAGCATGACCTCCACCCTCAGCCCTATGTATGTACAACAACAGGATGTGTACCTGATTTTGAGGTGATTACACTACCCGACAAAAACATAGACGCGGTATCGTTTCTATTTACCAAACAAAGTTTATAGACATTATATAAAATGTAAATGAGAGCTATTAAAACTTGTTATGTAAATAGTCCATTTATAGATATTTCTGGGTATTTATTGCTTTATGAGGGGTAATTGAGATTTTCCCAGATCAAAATTTTAAATGCGACAAAAATGTAGACCCTATGCATTTATTACATTAATATAAGCAAAATGGTTTAATTTGATACTTCTCTTTATATGCAGCGGTTGTGCTGGTAAAGTGTATACATTTCACCACGAGAAATTATATTTTATAAAGTGTTTGCAATATGAGTAGAAAAAAGCAATTATCCTTGATAGAAAGGGGTAAAGTTCTAGCCTGGCACCAGGATGGTGTTAGTAAGAAGGAAATTGCTCGTCGGTTACGAAGAAGCGATCATTCCGTTAGAAATTTCTTAAAAGATCCAGAAAATTACGGCAAACCAAAAGGCCAGGGGCGACCGAAAGCTATAAGTGAGCGGGATAAATGCATGATATTGCGGTGTGCATCCAATTCTTCTGCGTCGGCGAGAGTTATTACAGAACAGGCGGGGGTACAAACGCACGTACGTAATGTTGAAATTTTAAAGGCGTCACCGGTAATATCACGGAAGAAAATGTTGAGAAAACCGCCACTTTCGGCGAAACACAAAGAAGCGAATTTAAGATTTGCTGAAGAACGCGTATTCTGGAATAAACAATGGGAGAAAGTTATATTTTCCGATGAGAAACGTTTTAATTTGGACGGACCGGATGGGTACTTGCATTATCATCATGATCTGAGAAAGAAACCAAAAGTGAAAATGACCAGACAATTAGGGGGTGGATCTGTGATGATATGGCCAGCGATTGGATTTCGCGATAAAAGTGGGATAGTGTTTTGCGCAAACAAAATGACATCTGTGACGTATAAAGACTTATTGCGTGACAATCTTCTACGTTTTGGAAACCAATGGGCCGGGCCCAATTTTGTTTTTCAGCAAGATAACGCGCGAATTCATAAAGCAAAAACCATTACTGAATGGTTTAAAGGGAAAAAGATTAAAACTTTACAGTGGCCGGCACGGTCACCAGACTTAAACATTATTGAAAACATGTGGGGTGAATTGGCACGTCGCGTTTATGGCGGAGGCCGTCAATGTTTCACGGTACAGGAACTGAAAACTTCAATAGTGACTGAATGGCAGAATATCCCTCAAAATTATGTGTTAAATTCATATAAATCTATTAATAACAGACTATTGGAAGTGATTAAGAACAATGGAGGGTCTACGCATTACTGATCACTCATTTGTTGATTTTTGTTTCACATTTGCAACAGAGCGTCTAAATTTTTGTCGCAGAAATTGTTTAAACATTGGAGTAATAATTTATTATTTAGTTCATATATCACCGGAGGAGATATTTTTAAGTTTATTTTACTTTTATGAGTAAAAACTTAATTAGATATCTTGCTAGTTTTTGTCGGGGAGTGTATATTCACTTGGACATGCCACAAATTTGAAGACGCAGCATACAACACCTACCTATATTTCTACTGCAAGTAAGACGATTATCAAGAATAGTTTCAAATTTCTTTTTGTTATTGATTAATTAGTTTTCTTAATTATATAATCTGTATCACGCGACCGATCATACCGTCGTGTGGCTAATCGTGCTATATATGCACACAGTGGAGTGATGATCGATCTAAGCCAGTGATAATGTTAAAATAATCTGTATCGATGTTACTTACTGTCACATGTTTATTTAATTAGCATAATCATATAAATAAGCAACATTCACCAGATGTGCGCTAATGTAACTGATTTGATTCACTGTTGCTAATGTAGTTATTAACACTGATGCAAACGAATTAAAAAGTACTATTGCTAAAGTATTTATTAACGAATGTAAAAATAATATTTTTGTATATACGCAAACAGAATGAACAATGCAATGATGTAAGAATCTTTTTTTAACACTATGTATAGTCTAGTCAGCTTTCTCCCACCGCTTCTCTTTCCTTTGCTGCGCAGTTACAGCCGACGCAGATGCTCTTCTTCCGTAATTGCCGCAGAAGCCGCCAAAAATGCCCTCGCTGCAGGTGTTGCCAGCGTATTGCGTATCCACCAGTTGTTATCTTCTTTCGAGAACTCAATAAAACATTAGTCTTGCTGCACTTTTTAAATTTAATCACATATCAGAAACACGTAGGTACTCAAGTAAGCTCACAAGTCAAAGAAACTCTATTCTCCGCCCTTGTTCCTGTGTGTGTGTTTCACCACGCCTTCCCTTTCTTCAAGTGCTATGCAATTATATAATAAAACATGAACTTATATTAATATATAACCATTATATTTCTGAGACATTTTATGCGTTCCTTTAGGTCTAACTATTTCAGAAAATTTGCCTCCTGTTGAATTTTCTACTCATGTTGCATGCTTGTTTTCCTCGTTTTGGTCCTCTTCTTTTGTCAACTCGTTTCATTTTCATGTTCTGATTCCTTATGAGTATCTATGTTAATTAAGGAGTTTTTGTGCGAATTGACTGGTTTAATGTGTTCTCTGTTTCTTCGACAGGACCAGTTATGTATCTGTGCTGTATACCAGCGGTTGCCATCCTTCTTTATCTTGCGATCCATAAACTATGGCTGAAAAACCACGCGACCCATAGTAAGCTTTCGTGTGTGCAAAATCTTTTACCAGGTCGATAAGTAAACGAATTTTAAGTTTTCAAAGACAGCAAATATGGTATGCGTGCTTGAAAATTTTCCCTTCATTAACCATTTTTCAAAATTCACGACCTAATAGCTGCCTTCCGCTGCTGTATACGATCTGTCTTTAATTTTTAAGGATGACGCGCCCATATCTGCTGTTTTTCTTGATTTCATCGAAAACGAGGCAAACAAATTGTTGTATAGCGATCAACGTTTACTGTTTTTCGATCCTCAAGAGGAACGGTAACAACAGGCCCAGTTTTACGGAAGAAAAGAGTTTTTCTTTGAAGTCCTTCGTGAACGAACGACTTTTGTTGGTTTTGGTTCATTTTTAAACACCCGAACAGTGGATTGTTGTTTTGTTTCTAGTTCGTATGAATATATCCAGATTTCGTCACCTGTTACGATACTGTGCACGTTGGCAGGAGTACCTCGATTGAATTTTTGCGCCAACTCACACCAACCACTTTTTAAGCTTTGCTGGTGTAAAATAGTTTGTATTCCTTTTACTAATGCTCAAGGATGTCATCCGCTTCAATCATTTCTTGCATAGCGTTGATGTTTGCCAAAACAACAGTAGTTGATGGATCACCTTCACGAAATTTGTCACTGTCACTAGTACGTCCACGCGAACCAGTCATAAACTGGCTTTGAATGGTCCTTCATCACCAAATGTAGAATGAAGTCGTTGTTGAATTAAGCCACTTTTAAAATCGTAAAAAGTCATCGCAGGAAAATTTGTCACTAAATTAATTTCTTTGAAATGCTATTAATACTAAACTATGCTGACTATGTTTTTCTGTCAATGGTGTTTATCACACTAAATTTCAAAGTTCAAGGCAATCAGGCTGAAACATACGACATGTGCGATCTAATGATCAATTCCTGAAAGTCTTTGGGTTCCCCTCGTAACTGCACGTAGACATCTTGGTTTAAGAGCAGCTGCTTGGAAAATAGACCAGATCCCATTGAGTTTGCTTTTAGTAACAGTAACAACGGGTTTTCCCCCATTGTTCTATTTATAACTAGCCTATCTTTATTGATCAATTGTTTAAAGTGCAATAAATTTTTAGGATTTCAATACAAAACTTTAGGCATCAACTTCCAATAAACAACCACACCTTCGGGTAACTATATCAATTAAATTGTTTTTTGACAGAATGAATCTCATCATCAGAGAATTCATTTTCATAAAGATAGCGTGCGTTACTCTGCCAGAGTTGCTATTATTGGTTCGAAATAAGTTACAAAACTAACATGCCCGCGCGATAAGTAATTTCTAGGAAAGTAATTCGTACAGCTCCCGTTCGACTCGGCGATTTTGCCATTGCCTTGAGTTTCTACAAAAACATCCAGAGCGGTTAAAATTAGATATTGGCCCGGCTCCATTTAGAGCAAGAACCTTTTGCAATTTTGGCCAAGTTAAGAATTTATGTGACGGTTTTTTAAATATATGTATTCCAACGCGGAATATCGATGTATGCTGAGGAATGTTCTCGTTAACAACTCTAATGGCAAAATAAATTCACTTTTATCTTCAGAATCGTCTATAGAGCGCCTCAACTTCCATTGATAGTGCTATACCATCCACAGAGCCAATAACACTATCTTTATTTGCGGTCGCGATATCGCGCTTATTATATTTATTTCAGTTATTATTTATACTATCAAAAGTTCTCATCCTCTCAATTGTTTATCTTTCAAGCTTGTACAAGATAAGAAATAAGGTAATTTCATTCGCCAAATTTTTAGGAGTATTAGAAACAAAATAGATGAATTAACCTTTCTTGTTAGATAACATACGCATTAATGTTATTGTTATTATAAACAAACATTGGTCGGAAAAAGCTACGCTGGAACTTTTAGAAAAGGTGGTGTATATTGCATCTTGGAGTAGGATGTTCGCAAATTTGCAGAACCTTCCGATCTGAAACAAAAAAAAAGATTGTATCCACTACTGAACGTAGTGCCCTTACACCAACGAAATTAAAAGTTATAATTGTAAATGTCCCCCCTTGGAGACATTGAGGAAACAATATTACAACTAATAAATAGCAAATATTGTTTAGTGGTGATTTTAGCATAGATAAGGAAGTAACACAAGAAACTCTGGCAGATTAAGCGATATATCAAGAAACTATAACTTACTTAAAGCTATAAGTCCGTCCACAAGAATGCTGAAACAGGAAAAGGAGCCATGAGAACAGATGAAAGAGTATGCGCTTGAATCAATTAGAGCTAAATTTGTAAAAGAAAATTAGCAACAAGTTCTAGAGACAGACGATGCAGATGACGGATACGAGCGCTAAACAATGGTAACGTCCATTAACGAATATGCACAGAAGATTGTACATTGTAACCACTTAAGGAGGAATAGCTTTACAAGTCTTTGCGGGAGTTAAAAGGCAATTTATATGAGGGAATGGTGAATAAAAGAGTAATTCAAAGAGAATCCAAAAATCGGGCAAAAGGAACGTGGAAATTTTAATACTCATATCCAAAGAGAAAAGGCCATGCAACAATTTTTTACTCTTAACCTACACCAAAAATAGAGAAACGAATGCCAATTATACAGCTTCTAGGATTAATGATTACTTTATTCATGTAACTGATGACCATTGTCAAAGCATTTTCAACAGAAGCGACAAAATAAATTGCGTTATTCAACATTTTCGTTGCTTCTAACTGACCCCAATGAAAGCATTGAAACAATAAATACTTTAAATATAAATAATACTTCTACTGTGAGTTACGATGAGGATTACAAATTTTGCAACCAAGCAAATCTTAATCAAAAGTTATTGTCAAAGTGGATTAGTTAAGGATCGCTCTACAGCACTCGTAATGTACCACCTATTAAAAGAAATTATCCTCATTTTGAATAAAATAAGCACCTCTTGAACATAAGTTGCTTTTGGAAAAAACTATAAATATTTATCAAAATATACCAAAGTATGGGCGCCAAAAATAGCCATGGAATCGAAGAAAAGGAGAGAGCCATCCTTATTTTAATTTTACATCAGTTAATCAACACCCACTACCATTGAAAATAATACAATTCTGTTTACGGACGCGGCTCCTAATTGAACCAGCTACAAATTTACAAACAACTACGGAAAATACTTTTAAATTATAAGACGGACACTATAATTAACGCCACCGTTCTTACCTGCTCGTCTGAAGCGATGTTCCCTGGTTGAATTGTGAACTGAGGGCTCTCCTGGAAAGATCATCTCGAAATGTTGTCAAATGAGCTTTGTTCCCAGGTCTACGCTTTTAGAAGCATCATAAAACACGTCGCTGTCGAAGCTGTATTACGCATATGCGTTCTCTAGCCTTAAATATTGTCTAATGTTTAAGCTTCGCAGCACACAAGTTTAATTAATTCATTAATTCGGGGCAGCTGTTGCGAAGATACGTCCTTCGACCCTTATTTTCAACCCATATTTTTCGCATGTCTAGGTTTTAGGGCGTATGGGCGACAAAAGCAGGTACTTGTAAATATTTTTTTCTCCAGAGTAGGGATAGAACAGGCATGTTACTTTCTCACATCATTCGGTGTTCGATTGAAAATGAGAATCGACGTATCCTCGAAACGGCCGTCCCGGATTAATTAATTAAACTTGTGTAGTGCGGAGTGTGCCGATACTTTTGTGTTGTTTACGAGACTACTCCACAATCCTCGATATCATCACATATATTCTAATATTTTCATCGATACTTTGATTGTGCTTATAGTTTTTGTTCTAGCTTATAACAACAATATAACAATAATAAACATTACACACCTTTTGTCTTCAGTTTCGCTTAATTTTATTTGCTATAATTCGATCCTGAGTTCAAGTTTTATTTTTATATAAAACGTTTTGGCTGTAATTGTTAATTTTCGGAGTGGTTGCTTCTAAGCCAGATTTCTTTGATTTAAGTAGTTTTAAACGTGTTTCAAAATTAGGATTAGCGAATTAGCACAATTATTTGCTCACACGTTTCCATCACATTGGCCGCCAAAATATAATAATTGTGCTTTTTAAAAAATATATCAAAAACACAATAATCTGTTAACAATAATAAGAAAATATAAAATATCAACAGTTACAAATACAATTATTAAATTTAATAAATTCTGGCAATCTATTATTCAAAAAAAAAAAATCAAAAAGTTAACAAATCAAGGATATCAACTTGAAACTAAGACGTACTTAGGCTATCTTTATGAGGGTTATTCCTGCTCTATAAACACGTATTCTGTCCAAATATCTTATTCATAAGTCATAAGGCATTTTACTACATCGAAGAATTCCTTATTCCCTATTCAGTGGGACTTCACTTACTTTATCACCCACTATTACAATCGAAAAATTTGGAAATCCATAGAGATCCTTAGACATCCTAAGAATGTAAGTAAGGACTAAGGTTTACCCCCTCGCAAACATATAGAAGCAAGGATTAATCCTCGTCTAACCGTCGAACCAATCAGCGACAAGCTGACACCCACCGCCGGCATAAAAGCGTGCTACTCCCCTCGTACCACCGCAGTTGATTTTCGCCGCTGGCATGGTTTACACGCTGAGTTACTGTGATCAACTGCTTCGTGCTCGGTTAGTTTCGATTTCCACGTTGAGTTACCGTTAGCACTGTTGCCTACCACCTCTCCCTCTACTGAAGAAGCCTCATATGATTGTGGGCGAAACGTCGAGTTTTCGTTCAACAAAAAACAACATGCCACGGCCGAACCCGGAACACGTTTAGTTTCAACTGACCCTGGCCGGGAAAGCCTACGTTATTATTTCAAGAATTTTGCAGATTTAGCTGCTTACATTTAATTAAGCACATGTTTGCCGTAAACATGTTTTCTGTTCCTTGATGCATGCAAACAAACACTGTTATGTGTTAGGATTAATAAAGATTACTATTCTTATAACATTGACATTTTTAGTAAAATGTAACAAATTTTGTCTTAAGTCTTGTGTGGTCATATGGTTTCAAACAAAATTAGTTTGAAATTTATCAAGTAAACTAATAGGAAAACAACGGAATTAAATATATATGTTGCATTTTTAATCGAAATTCAATATATTGATTAGAATTTTTACAATTTTTTATTTTAATGTAAAAAGTAATATTATATCACACAAAATATCTACTGTCGTTTATTGGCAAGGAGCAACGGTTGCTGTTAACTAATACCTTTACACCCCAATTTACCAAAAGAGTGATGCACTAAAAGACTCAATTTTCTTGGAATTTGTGGCAATGCACATGTATAATATTGCCAACCTAGTTTACCTAAATGATAAAAAATAACTATTACACATATGAAAAAAAAAATTGAAAATTTGTTAATAAACCAATATTAAAAGAATTCTGCCCTTTATAATATAGTTGCCCTTAAATTCAATTTTTTTGATGGCCAGAGTCCAAGAAAACAAGTAACAATACAATTAACCTCAAAAACTTAAGAAACCGAATAATCTATAGTTTCAACAAAAATGTTGCAAACAAGGAACATGTTATCATATTTAATATCAAAATTTAAAATTAGAGAAAAGCGGGGTCAAAGCGCGATACGATTATAAAAATTGCCATATTTTTGTATCAAAGCTAACAGGTGTTAAGTCCAGTTTTTGATATTTTGAGGTAACTTTAATAAAGGAAAATTTACAGGACACCCCTCTTGATTCTCTTTTAGAGGCTGTTGTAGAACAATTTTAATGATTTTTGGAAAAAAAAATCTAAAAACCTTAAAAATGCAACGACGCTAATCCACCTTACCCATACCCATACCTAGAAACCTTCATTTTTCGAAATCAACAAGGTGACTTAATAATAACATTCGGTTTTGGCCAAGATCTCCGGACAAATCGCGAAGATTAGTGGCCCTGAGCATGCGTCGTAATGCACTGCTCTGCAAATAGCTGTCAAAAGTATAACAATTTACACTACAGGGTTCTGCTGAAGCTACGTTGCCTAATGCGCTAATTTTAATAACTGCAAATGTTATTATTACCGTTTAATAATTCTAAAACTCAAGTGAAAAATGTGTAACGTACGAATAAACTGCGAAATCTGCGGGTACATTTTATAGATTTGACTGCATTGTCAGCGTGTACATCCTTATCGCTACAATTCGCAAGCTAATTATAAAGATGAAGGATCACAAATTTTAAAGGCGAAGGTCATAATTCCGTAATCGATAAGCAATCATAGAATGATTATTACTATTTTTTTTTACTCCGATACGCTAGTGACGCAAGCTTAAATTGGTCATATTACGTGGCGTGCATATGCATGCGTTGATCAAACTCATTTATTCCAACACTGAATTAATGTGGGATCAGTAAATGTATATCCAGCTATCCATCTACGTGCAAAATGTAGGTCAACGGCGCGTATGTACTTCGACTGATGGCTTGGTCGTAGAATGTGGAGAAGGAGAGCAAGCAATTCATGTTTAATTAGCATGAACTCGCCTTCCCAACCTGATTTATTATCCAATATAAACTTGTTTACTCGGCAAATATCGCTAGTGATTATAGAGATCCAAGCTTTTGAGTTATGTAAACAGATAGGCGCGTGATAAATGATAGAAAAAATGAAAGGTGCTGATCCTGTGATCATAAAATACTCATAAAGTTTACTGACACGTACGAAAGAATTCCGCGAAGGCAAAAAAGGGGTCATAGAGAAGGAATGCTGCGCGACATTGTTAGAGAGAGGGGGGGAAAGCGGGGAAAGCAGGGGCTGATTGGGACTGGGCGATGGAGTCGGAGTAATTAATTCACGTCACGTATGACCGGAGTGAATAAATGAGCGATAGGCTGCGCGCATGCGCCTTGAAATCCCCGTTAATTAGATGACATATGTCCAAACGTTGAACTGAATAAATAAACGTTGCTGGCCGTGATGAGGAGAGGGACGAATCTCGTGCATCGTCGCCGTTCGGCCGGCTTCGTGCGCTTTTTTTTTGTTTTGGGATGAAGGCCAAGCGTGAGAGAGTTGGCCATGCACAAGCTATTCCTATGCGGATCACCCGAACTGAGCCTCTCTCTACCCGAACATCGACCGAAGCTTTGCGTGTAGCCCGCATAGCCATCGCCAAAGAGAAGGAGAGAGAGATAGACTCTTATCGCCTTCGGGACCCTCCGCATCCCGCTCCGCCGTGTCACGTGACGGAACGTGACGGCCGCCATTGGCGAAGAAACACACGACCATTTTGTTTTGTTGAAATTTCGCTGGTACAGTTGACGATGTTAGCCGGTGCTGTACACATTGAAAATATACGCCGGAACCTCGTAAAAGTCGCGCCGATTTTTTACGCGGAAGTAGCGATTCTTTTTTTTTGCTCTCTTCGGTAAACTCGTGAATGTACGAATTGAAAAAAAAATGTTAACCGCAAAGTGTTAGACTCGAAATAAGATGTCACCATCGCGTTCTGTTTCTATGCTGTGCCGATTGTGCTTAAATAAAGACGAATTAATCTACATGTTTGACGAACGTCTTGCGAACGGATACCAGCTGCGTATGTGTGTACTTCTTTGCACCGGTGTCCAGGTAAGCAGTGCGATCTGTGCCTCCGTCTCTTCGGGTGTTGTTTTTGTTATTGCCGTGTTGCGTACATGTACGATTGTGCGTTTAGCGGGTTAGAAGATCTGAAAAATTCACCGGTACGGCCGCTACATCTGATTCGGATGTTGTATGCGCGTTTTTGATCGGCGTTACGTCACGGATAGCTGTGAAGTGCATCGCAGCCGGTGTTTTTGGATTCTCTCCTCTTTTCTTTCGTGTTATTTTCTTCCCGCGCTTCAAAACTTTTTAATTGGATTAATTATGGGGGAAGTTTGGATACTTTGTAAAGTTTAAAATTTTATTTTTCTTACTTAAAGAATTTATATTATTTTAGAAGTATTTCTTACAATTAGTGAAATTAAATTTGTTTGACTACATAATCCAGATTTGAGTGAAACTTTGGACATAATATAGGTGAAGTATATTTTATAAAAGGTAAAATTCTCACTTTAACCACGTTTTAGTTTTTATTTTTAATTCATATTTTAACGTTGGTTTCGTGTTGTGTTATACACAAAACTACGTAATTAAGTACTTAAATGCAAATTGCGACATTCTGATATTTTAAAATATTTTTTTTATTTTAAAATTATTTTTTTTTAACCAATTATAATTTTATAGTTGTATTTTTTGTAGCGTTTCCATTGTTATTTTTTTCTTATTTGGAACGTGATTTTAACATTATTTAATATTTTTGAAATTAGGTCCCCATTTATGTTAAATTAAATAAATTGATATCCTTTAGTATTCCAGTATCACATCCGATTTAATGCAAGAAATTCAATTTAAATTCTTTTTCATATAAAGAAAAAAAAAATAATGTTTATTTCCATAAAATAGTAATAATTATTATTTTTTATCGTTATTCTTTGATCCACTATTCCGGATTACGTAATATGAAATATACAGCGAATAAAATTTAAATAATTTTTTTATTCAATTATATCGACACAACAATTAAAATTATAATCGCCAATACGTCTATGACGTCATAATATTTATTTATATACTTCTGACAGAAAACATAACCTCGAAATATGGAAACTATTATCCAGGGGGAAAAATATAAATTAAACTTATGGTTATACATATATTGCTCTTGACTTAAGCCGACCATTTGCATCAATTAATTGAAAGCGGTGCTGAAATGAGCTTGACACGTTTGAACATTTCTTGGGAGAATAAATAATGACACAAAAATGAAATCTCGTTTTCTACGCTACAAAAATTATTAAATCCTTGGAAAACTTAAGAATATTGTTAATTTTTTCAAACATATAGCAAAACTGTTAAAAATAAGCTTGTTGTAACCACAGAGGTTTAGTTATTAGCACTTGCCATAAGGATAAAGCTCAGTTAATTATTCCGCGGCCTTTAAAAATGATGGATGGAGATCGTACCGGACCTACCAGGAAATCTATCATCGACTCCGGCAGCACTCGAACCCACACTAATGCCAGCTCTCCCTCAGCACGTTAAATTGAAGAAGTAAATCATGGAATTAATTCACCTGATTTATCGCCCAACGACTTCTTTTTGTCCCCGTGGCTCAAACAAAAAATTCGTGAACAACGATTTTTGTCAGCCCAAGAAGCTGTTGAAGCCTTCGAAAACCACATTCAGAGTGGAGAGAATATTTCGAGAATCATATGTAGGACTACAAATGAGATTTCAAAAAAAAACTTAATTTCCTAAATTCTATCTCCCAAATCAAACATTTCAACTCCCAATAGGATTTTGTAAGCGTTAAACATCGTTCCAATAGGTTTGATTTCGGTCTGACAAGATTTGATCTGATTTTTCTGTCTGCAATTAAAAATCAATCACCTGAGACGCTGGTTGACGTGAGCTGATGCCCTATCCTGTTAAAACCACATGCTTGCGATTAGGTTAAGGGGAACATCGTCTGGAACAGTGGACGACAACCCTTGGGTTGCGAGTTCTCAAAAATTCATGCAGTTATTCTACTTCCTTTGTTATATATCCGTTTAATTTGGGAGGATTGGCAAGAAAAGGGGCCAGTAGGGTATAATTTTTCATTACAAAAGTTCGTAGCGACCACACCATATTTCCCGTCTTTAAAAACTCATTGTTCGTTTACTTGTCGCCCTTGTACAACTTTTTGAACACAAGCTTGTTGACCATGGGCCGCGTGACTTTTCTGCGGTACTTATGGAGCGCAAAGTAAAAAAGGTTGCCGACCGAAACCCAAAAAATTTCCGGAAAAAAAAAACCCTGTATTATTTCTCAAAACATTCACCTTTAAGTTTTAAGCACTTTTTCATTCAAAGAAACCAGTTGTCGAAATATTTATTCCAATCTGAAGTGAATATCTCAGAAACATGCCTTTTAAATACTTCAACGGCCTCTTCCGGTGTCGAAAAGTGCTCACGAGGGAATTTGTTTTTGACAAAAGGGAACAGAAAGAAGTCATTATGTGATAAGTCAGGCGAATACGCATAGCAAATCATTAATTGAATGCTATTCTCCTTTAAATAATCGACTGTTCGATGTACTGTGTGAGACCAGGCGTTGTCGTGGTGAAGGATGATGCCCCGATGTCTGCTGTTTTTTGTGATATCATCAGAGACTTGAAGCAAACAAATTGTTGTATATCGATCAGCGTTTACTATTTTTCGATCCTCAAGAACAACGGTGCTAACAAACCCAGTTTTACGGAAGAAAAAAGCAATAATTTTTTTCTGAAGCGCTTCGTAAACGAAAAACTTTTGTTGGTTTTGGTTCACTTTAGAACACCCAAACAGTGAATTGTTGTTTTGTATACGCGATTGAATTTTTGAAGCATTTATTGGCACCAACACACACGACCTATTTTATTATTATTTTTTGAGCTTTGTAGAATCCAACGACTCCAAAGTTCCTTCGCGTAAAATCGTTTGTATTTAACTTTTACCAATGCGCGAGGATGCCTCTATCTCTCGATATGTCATGTCGATCCGCTTCAATCATTCTTCGCACGGCATTGATGTTTGCCGGAACAACGACAGTTGGTGGACGACCTTCACGAAATTCGTCACTAACACTAATACGTTCACGCTTAAATTCTGCAAACCAGTCATAAACTGTGGTTTCGTATGGTGCTTCATCGCTAAAGGGAGAATGAAGTCAATCGATGCATTGTTCTCGAATTAAGCCATATTTAAAATTGTAAGAAATTATCGCACGATATTGATCATACAGACCACCCCCATCTTAAATTTTAGCCAGTATTTGGGTTAAATTTGAACAGTTTGTAATGGTAATAAAAAAGATTAGATTCTCCCATCCAAATATGTACTTTATCCGTATTTATACGATAATTAATCTATTGATAGATGGTGATTAGGTGGTAGTCTAACTTAATTGTTATTGTCTGGAAAAATAAAACTCTTGAACGTAGTGACCTATTTTCTTTAATTACTATAATATGTGAGTGTAATGTTGTGTAATGATGGACAAAAGCCATCTTCTTCAAAAGAAAAAAAAATATTCTTTTCTTGACGTCCTTGTAGCCCTTTGTAGTCCTTTTAGGAGGCCCATTATTTTCGCTCAATGGTTTATTGAAATCTTTTCTTGGCCAATTTGATTCGGTGGGAAAATAAAACTCTTGAGCGTAGTAGTTTCTTTAATCCAAAATAAAAAAAAAAACCTGTTCGTTTCTTGACATCCATAAAGCTTAATATTTCTTCTGGGAGGTCCATTATCTTGAGGAAGATGGCTTTTGTCTAGCGAAACGTTAGACTCAACATATTACAGTAATTAAAGAAAATACGCCACTACCCTCAAGAGTTTTATTTTCCCATTGATCCAAATTCGCCAAGAGCAATATTAAAGATTTCATTCTCTAGCTAATTAAGCTGTTAGTCGATCCTTGCAACCTTTACAGATCGACATGTTAGGAATCTCTGATCGCACCTCGTCACAGAGGTGTTCGCAAACATTTCGACAAATTATGTGATCAGGGTTCATTTACGTATAAGAAGTTTCAACCTTGGTGTGTAAACATTTGGATGAATTAAAATTTTTCTAATGCGTAACATTTTAATTTTGAGAAAAATGTTGGTTCCACCCGTTATTTTTGTATTAGTTATCGCATATCTAAACGCTTTCAATTTCTACATTGGTCCTCCCAGTAACGTCGTTCCAATGACACGCTGCGTGTTTATTTTCAGTCTAGCGATCTCGCGAATAAGTTCCGCGCGCGACAGTCGGTCCTACGTCGATCCGCAATCCGTTTTTTTTCTCGTTGATGTAACTCACGCACTGTATAGAATTGCGTAAAACAGGTACGAGTGTACGCGCATACGTATGTCATTGCGCCTATAATATTAGAGTACACACATTCGCTACTACTACGCTCGTATGGTATAAATTTTATTTGCTTTCTTTTCGCTGGGCGCGCCGTCGAGTGTCTGCTAGCGCGGCGGGCCGAGTCTCCGCGTCGTCGTCCTGAATATAAATGAATCAGCTGATTCCATTCAAAATAGTAAACGTATGTATATACACAACACATAAATGAATCGACGGATTTTAATTGCCCGTTTACGCATTAGCGTATTTTACCTGCGCGCCGGTGCTCATTGTTTTGCGCGCTAAACTTAACATTTTCCGGATTTTCGAGTCGAGCCTTCGCTTAATTAAATCGACGCTGTTGATTTAATGCGGCTAATAGTAGATAATTAAAATATAATTTGTTCGTTTTTAAATTGTGTTATTGACCTGCGTTTTTTTTTTCTTTTTTTGTTGTAAACACATTAGAACGTTAATTATAAACGTTGTTTTTCTTACACTTAGTTTGTAAAGTGCTAGTTACAATTGTAATATTAAAATATCTACAATTCTGCGTAAAATACAAAATATCAAAAAATATTATGGACGGTTTCACAATCGAAATAAAGTGCCTTTAAATTTTAAAGTCCACTTTATCCCTAGAAATCTGTTTCATAATCCTTATTTAAACTTAAGAGTTAAGTTTAAGTTAAAGTCGATATGTTGGCGCCTTGCTCTGTTTAAAATCAAGAAGCTCATTGAGAGATGATGAAGAAGAAATAATTGTTAAAAGACGAAAAGTCTGTAGAAGGTTGGTGGATTGTTTTAACGAGTACAATTACGAGTTTTTCGAGGGGGATCGGGGAGATCCACTAAAATTATTTCACTGACAGGAGATAGGTGGTGGTGGTGAAAAATAATCGACCGAAGAAGGAAGTAACTCACTGCGGCGTAGCACAGGGTTCAAAATTGGGGCTTCTTGTTTATGTCAATGATTTGTGTGGAACCTTCAAATACACTCCCCGACAAAAACTTAGACGCGGTAAGATGTTTTACGGGTTTTAAGGGTTACAACATTTCGTTGCGAAACTAGCAAGATATCTAATTAAGTTTTTATTCGTAAAAGTAAAATAAACTTAAAAATATCTCCTCTGGTAATATATGAACTAAATAATAAATTATTACTCCAATGTTTAAACAATTTCTCCGACAAAAATTTAGACGCTCTGTTGCAAATGTAGAACAAAAATGAGCGATCAGTAATGCGTAGATCCTCCATTGTTCTTAAACACTTCCAATAGTCTGTTATTAATAGATTTATATAAATTTAACACGTAATTTTGAGGGATAATCTGCCATTCAGTCACTATTGAAGTTTTCAGTTCCTGTACCGTGAAATATTGACAGCCTCCGCCATAAACGCGACGTGCCAATTCACCCCGCATGTTTTCAATAATGTTTAAGTCTGGTGACTGTGCCGGCCACTGTAAAGTTTTAATCTTTTTCTCTTTAAACCATTCAGTAATGGTTTTTGTTTTATGAATTGGCGCGTTATCTCGCTGAAAAACAAAATTGCGCCCGGCCCATCGGTTTTCAAAACGTAGAAGATTGTCACGCAATAAGTCTTTATACGTCACAGACGTCATTTTGTTCGTGCAAAACACTATCTCACTTTTATCGCGAAATCCAATCGCTGCCCACATCATCACAGATCCACCCCTAATTGTCTGGTCATTTTCACTTTTGGTTCCTTTCTCAGATCATGATGATAATGTGAGTACCCATGCGGTCCGTCCAATTTAAAACGTTTCTCATCGGAAAATATAACTTTTTCCCATTGTTTCTTCCAGGATACGTGTTCCTCCGCAAATCACAACCTCGCTTCTTTGTGTTTCGCCGAAACTGGCGGTTTTCTCAACATTTTCTTCCATGATATTACCGGTGACGCCTTTAAAATCCTTTGAACATTACGCACGTGCGTTTGTACCCGCGCCTGTTCTGCAATAACTCTCGCCAACGCAGAAGAATTGGATGCACACCGCAATATCATGTGTTTATCCCGTTCACTTACAGCTTTCGGTCGCCCCTGGCCTTTCGGTTTGCCGTAATTTTCCGGATCTTTTAAGAAATTTTTAACGTAATGATCGCTTCTTCGTAACCGACGAGCAATTTTCTTCTTACTAACGCCATCCTGGTGCCAGGCTAGAACTTTACCCCTTTCTATCAAGGATAATTGCTTTTTTCTACCCATATCGCAAACACTTTATAAAATATAATTTCTCGTGGTGAAATGTGTACACTTTACCAGCACAACCGCTGCATATAAAGAGAAGTATCAAATTAAAACATTTTTGCTTATACTAATGCAATAAATGCACAGGGTGTAAATTTTCGTCGCATTTAAAATTCCTATTTTGATCTGGGAAAATCTCAATTACCCCTCATAAAGCAATAAATACCCAGAAATATCTATAAATGGACTATTTACATAACAAGTATTAATAACCCCCATTTACATTTTATATAATGTCTGTAAACCTTGTTTCGTAAATAGAAACGATACCGCGTCTATGTTTTTGTCTTGTAGTGTAAATTGACAAAGGAAACTGTGCATACATTATTAAATCGAATTCATCATCTAGTTTTCCTTTTACCTGTAAATCGGTAATCTTTCGTTACAATAGTTCTTTCTAATTCTTATATGAATATTTTATAGAGGAGGGTGCATACCATCCATGTCCCAGGTATTAGTAGCGCTACGTTTCCATGCAGTTGGCAATGTGCTTCTTACAATTTCACACTTAGAAAAATTCATGCATTGAATTAACAAAAAAGAAAGTTAATTCAACAACATTTCGCATTTCAATCATCGTTCGTCGAACAAAATTGTTAATATTTCATAAGTCTTGTTAAGAAAAAAATAAAATTTTGTTAACCAGACAACTCTTTGCAAGAGTCACACCCGATCTGAATAACATTTGAAAATGTATTACGTTAAAGCGAAACAATGTTGTAGTTAAACTGGAAAGAATCATACATTGGCCTAAATAAATTAAATCAACATCCTCTTTTTGTAATGCAAACAAAACATAAGTGTTAGTATAACTACAATGTACAATTAAGTTAAATATGTATGTCTTTTTGTTCGTTTAAATAAAGTATTTTGTTATTTTTCATTGCTCCTGAATTGGGTTTCAAAACAATAAAATAAGCTTATTTTTTCCTGAACAACATAAATGATTAAAATTATATAAATACATTGCCTGTTCCAGTTACATATGTAAACACGTGTAAATATTACCATTACTTAAAGCAACTACATTTGATGGCTGATTATTTTATTATAACTAATGGATGTTATGTCTTTGATGGCATTCTAATAAATATATTGAATTTACTGAAAGTATACCTATCTACAGATCCCATTTCGTACTGATTTTGTAGATTGCTTTTTATATTATTAAATTAGTTAAAGTTTTGCGTCGCGTAGTATAAGCGGAGTTGAATAGGAACAGTAACTTTCAGCGTTACGTACGTTCCGTTTCGATGAAAGGTCTCTCCGTTTCAGTGAAAAATATCTCCGTTTCGGCAAAAAAAATCTCTTCATTTCTTTCCCTTCTGGTAAAAATCTCCCCGTTTCGTTGAAAAATCACCTTGATGGAATTTGAAAGAACTCCATTTCAGATTCCATCACGTTATATATATATATATATATATATATATATATATATATATATATATATGTATATATATATAAATGAGTTGCGGAGAATAGTGAGAACAATCCTCGGTTATGTTTGTTTTCAAGAAGCCAGTGAATCTCAATATAAGGACCGAAAATCACCATCAAAAGGTGCCAGGTGTTTTTAGAGAGTAATCCATCTTCAAGACTTGCCGTCCTCAATCAAAGACAAAAAAAAAGCTGAAGTCTTTCAAACGGTAAATAAAGCAATGTAAGCAACAAATAAAATAACAGCAACTGAATACTGATAATATTTGACTTATGATGAGAAAACGGTGATCCGGCAGGAAATTAAACTTCGAAACATTCTGAGTTTTTAATTATTAGAAAGCTGTCGTACTTTCCTTCGTAGAAGTCCTAACTGACCGTAGTTCTTAGAAACGATTAGACGCAAACCAGTCATAAAGTTATACAAAATACCGGGAAACCATGAATCCTACCGCTTTCGAAGCATATGTTTAAAACTACAACAGCTGCGAAACGGTCTCCAAGCATATAAAGATTTTGAGATGCGTGCGTACATGTTTCCTTTTGTACTATTTCTTGTACTTAAACAGTAAACGTGAATACAAAAGTCAAATCGTAAGCATTTCGCCTTGTTTGTGCAAAATCGCCAAACAGACCTCGACCTTGGCTTTAGCGACGAGCACACGCGTTCCATATTTACATTTCGTTTCTGAACGGTGTTTTCAAATACTTGAGCGGGTCCTATCGAAGAGGTGCTCAAATTCATTCATCTGCATTTCCCAGTAATTACCAAATTCAAACCGAAACTCTTTCCCTACCCATCACTACTAAAACCACTACATAATGTGGCCCATCAATTGAATATATTTCCAAACGCAAAATGACAGAATCTTACCAGCAGCAAGTATAAAATATTCCATCCAACAACAGCGCAAAACTTGCTCGCCTAGTCTAGAGGAGAAATTGGATCGAGACGGTCTTAACATGGCCGGGTGCATCACCATGGCAACCGTTCCACTCAAAGCATCGTACTCTCTCTAACACGCCAGCTCAACGTCTACTCATTCCCCAGCAGGGATCTTGTTATAGGCAGTAATTCTTCTTTGTGTTCCATGTTACGTAGAAGCGTGAAGGACATATATATACACAAAAGGAGCGAGAGAGATCAAATGGAATTGCATGCGATGATGGAATATTATCTAAAAAGGAAAGGTTCTTAGTTGAGTCGCTGTGATGAGTTTGGATGATGTTTGTTATCTTGATTGCCCGCCTCGTTAATAGTTCATGGACAACATCAACAATCGATCTCTTAATAGAAGAATATATTCAGAAATTTTATACTGCGATATCACCTAAAGCTGATGAGATAAATTGAATGATATGGTGTTACTGAACAAAACAAATTCCCAAATAAAAAATTATGCACTAAAATCTTAGAGTTTGCCGGGAAAAAATATAGCCAAGGTATACCCCGAAAAAGAACCATTTATATTGCAGTGGGGTATGGATATTATTGTCGCAAACTTTTGCACAACGAAGGCATTAATTTTGTAACCATTTCGTATCCATTGAAAGTAGTTATTCAATGGATATTTACGGGCAACGTAGACCTTTTAGAGGAGAAGACAAAATGAAGCTCTAAACATCTTTGCAGAGCCTTTACAGGTTATATGCAGCAGTTTCTTACAGACCTTTGCTACTTGGGTACCTTATTAACTATTAATCATTCCAAAATCAATTAATTAAATTGTACGTACAACGTAGCTTCCCAACAATGTCCTTCCAGAAACTTTGGATAAAATTCTTATACTTTTACTTAAAATAAAGATGAAAACCTGGCACATTTTGCAAAGCCCTCCTCTTTAATAACCAAACTAAAAAATAAATACTCAAAAAAAAAAGTGAATAGAAATACGCAGATAATCCCTTACATAAACAGTTTTCATCATACAACAATATAACAGAAGCCTCCTTTATGTCTGCCTTTTGAGCAATTTAATTGATATTGCAACTTGTATTGGTATTTTTTTTTTTTCGAGAACAGGAACGGATGCGATCATGTTTGTCGTACTTTGTGCGAATCTACATGATCGAGCAGTCCCTAGAATTTTTGCGGTGAAACCAACATAAGCAGAAATTTCAATAGAAATAAAAAATAAACATTGTACCCACAGGATCGTTAATCTATTTTGCAATTTTTGTATCCCGAAATATCACAAAAAAAACAAGCGATGAAACAAGAAACAATTACCGTATCGTATACCCGATATATGGGAAACTGCAAAAAATTAACGCTACGTATATAGAGAATGGCTACAAGAACACAATCATAAAGTATGTTTGTATGTCACTAGGTCAAGCAAACCGTGCATGCTAAGAGAAAGTCAATGATGCTAATTATGTTTTACAGTTAACAGGATCTATTGTTCATCTTCTGTTAGCTGAATCCTAACCATTTTTTGTAATTTTTTTTTTAAGAAAAAAGAAGCCCTATTAACGCAGAACTAATTGTAGTCTGTTGCATTATTCTTGAGCGCAGTCCCAACACTAATCCTAATATTGCTTTTCGATAATCAACAAGACTATTAGACTGCTGAAAAGACCCCGGCATCGGCAGTGCATTAAAAACCCAGGGGAGAATTCCGTCAATAGAATGAGTCATTGCTTCAGTCTTCATATTGCTATCACCCAACGATACTAGACGTTACAAAGATTGCTCCATATTAAAATGCATCTTTTTTTCAGAACTTTTGCGAATTCACAGATAATAATAAAGAAAAAATAATTTCAGGAAAACAAACTAGTCGTTTTATATTATGGTTATTTTCCTAAGAAGCTTAGAACCTTTGTAAGCAAATTAAAGAATCAGCTTACAGTGAACAAGATTTTTTTTGGTGACCCCATAAAAAAGGATCTAATGTGTTGCAGTCTGCAGAACGCGGTGAACGCACCTCTCTCATTCCAACGACTCAGAAAATTATTATTTAAATACTCCCTGATGCATGAACCATAAGTCACGGCGCGTTTCCAACAGAACGTCCGTAAATAAGATAGATTATTTGCTAAGAAATCCCTGTAATCTGACCTGGTCCTATTAAATATTCGCTAATAATGCCAGCTCAAATGTTGCATGAAAAAGTTTGTTGGTGTCTTGACTGCAATCATCCATAAAAAGCACGACGCATTGGAAGTTCGAATCGATTCATTGTTATAGAAACCAGTTACAAAATAGCATTCATGGTCGAAAATCAGGTTCAGTAAGACCCTGCATTCGCTGTATGTGTTATGGGTAAAGTAACCGAACTATCCTTGCCGTATTACGACAACCATCCTGGTCAAAAACTACTTTTCTGAAAGTAGTTATTTTTACCCAATATTTGTCGCTTCACTAAAATGAATGTATTTTAAGTTTCCAGGCTTATTAAGGTAAACGCTGTTATGAGAGTGTTGGTAAATTGGCCTCAAAGTTATAGATCGTTGATCATCGCCCGCAAAGTTTGGACAGGGCTAACAAAAAAAGTATTAAAACTGATTACATAATATTTATTTCTACGTATTCTTATACATTACTCAAATAGAATCATAAAGCATAAATTATTTTAATGTATAATTTTTTTTTAATGTTTAAAATATAAAGGAACTGTAAATTATGAAAAAATTGAAATTCAGATAAACTTTTCTACCAATATTAGCTCTTTTGCCGTTGGGTTGAATTTTGGCTCATTTCGCTGTACAACAAAGATGGTCTAACGCTCGCAGGTTGAAAGACCGATTCTTAAGTAAAAATGCTGAATGGTTAAATGGCGACTTCCTTGCACCATTACAACAATCACAAGGTGCTGTAGAAACCGGCACATTACAAAAAGATCGTCAAAAGTGAAAAAACAACAAGACGGAAGTCCGCTCGTTTACTACAAACTAAAGGTTTACAACAAATTCGGCGTGCATTTTTACAATGTTTGCGAGAAGGGAATGAAAACAGAAAAGCGAGTATAATTGAAGCTTTAATGAATTCGTCAGCATAACGAACGGATGTTGTTAATCGTGTCTTGTTTGAAAACTAAGGCACAGGAACAATCATTGAGTTAGCAGGAAAAAAGTCAGTGTAAGCATATTTGTAAAAATAGTTTTTCACTCCTTCAAACAAGACTCAAGGAAACGACAGTAGATGTCCGGGGTGTTAATATTTATTATGTAAGCGTTTCTCGGTATGTATTACGTCAATTATAAAGAATAAGTTTAAACAAATTCTCATTAAATAAAGTTACCCTTTTTCCTATCACCAACAGCTCTGCTTTGGGAAACGTAGCAATAACTTGTTGCCAAACAGTATTTCCTGCTCTTCTAGTTTCAAATAGTTCGAGATATTTTATGCGAGTGTTTTTTTCAGATTCGGTGGTTCCAGTTAAACGGAAGCAATTTTATGGAGAACGCATAAATTTCCCCCGAAAAAGCTTGATAAGATACATTCTTACTCTCGCTCATAACACCGGTACAGAAAACATCATAATACGGCTTTTGAAAGACAGCGTAGCTCGTGTTTCCGGCGAAATCGAAAACCTCAAGTTCTTTTGAACAACTATTCATCTTGACTTGATATGGACTTAGATTTCTATATTTCAACCAATAAACAGCGATTTGTTGGTCTTCATGAGACCCTGTTGTAGCTTCTTTACGGAAACTTGTCCAAAAATGTCGACAGAAGAGACCGTTCGGTTCGCATTAAATAAGAGTAATCAAATGGGATGTCTAAGTTTTATCCACTTAAAGAAGTGATTTTTCCCACTCTGCGCCTATGATAAAGATGGATTCTAACCAAATTTGTTTTTCTTCAAATTATTTAATCTTAACTCTTGATGATCGATAAATATAAAATAAAAAAAAAAAACGTGACTTGACCAGAGAAAATAATTTCTACCATCACTATAACACGTCAAAATATTCCAAATGCTTTTACGTCAAACTGCATACGGATTTGTACGCGTTTTCCCTCTAATGAAAAAAAAAAAAAAAAACCTTAGGAAGTCTTTCAATTACGACTTTATACAGCTTCGCAAATCCATATTTATGCTGTATAATAACAGTTCGGGCAACCACCATGAACGTACATACAAACCGCAAGTTCGTTCGCTCAGAGAGAAACTTCTGGCTCAATCAAGAATCCGTCTACATCGTGGAAGTCGTACAAGGCTAACGGTTGCTTTCCAGTTCAAAGAACGTTACTCGAAAGTTTGCTCATCATTCTGCTCGCCTTGGTATTCTATTTGCCGGAGTTACTGTGAAATGTTCTATTTAAGGTAGTTTCCGTATATTGAGCGATTCGAAATGACCGCCATTTTTTTGTCAGCATTAGATCCACTTACTAGGGAAGATTTCATGAAATCCTTCACCAATTCGGGAGAACCCCGAAATTAGAATTTCGAAATTTGGACGATTTTCAAATTTTCACTATTTACAGCGTTATTATTTATAAAAAAAAAAAAAATTATTATATATGCCAAATGCGCTTTCCATAGATCTACCAAACAAGCGCTTTGACCCCTTACCACTATTCCCCACCCCCTTACCAAATGAGGGTTGAACGAAGAAGGGCAAAGTGTTTCTGTAAAAATAGAAAAAAATCGAATATCGAACTACAATTGAAAATAAATATAGGAATTATTGTAATGATGCTGAGCTATTCGAAATAATCCGAATATTTTGGTAGTCTTGCTTCTTATTTACACAAATGTAATATCCAATCATCGGCCAATTTGCGCAAAAAGCAACGTTTTTGCGCAAGTTAGTTCAATAATTGCTGTCGAACACCATGGTTTCTTTTGTAGAAGATCCGTGGAAACCG
Source organism: Oryctes borbonicus (assembly GCA_902654985.2). Classification (NCBI taxonomy): domain Eukaryota; kingdom Metazoa; phylum Arthropoda; class Insecta; order Coleoptera; family Scarabaeidae; genus Oryctes; species Oryctes borbonicus. The sequence goes on from LR736875.1 coordinate 1,855,683, forward strand.
CCTTCGACCGAGTGAATCACGATATTCCCCTAATGAAACTTAAGAATGTAGGTTTTTCCTATGGTGTATTAAAATTTGTCAGTTCTTACTTATGCACGAACGTCAATTGGTTTCTTATGAAGGTATATACTCTACTGTATTTTTGGCTACATCTGGTGTCCCTCAGGGAAGTAATTTGTGTCCCTTCTTTTTTTTCAATATTTCTGAATGACATTGCAACTGTTGTTAAAAATTCAAAGTGTTTACTATTTGCGAATGATTGTAAAACTTACAAAGAAGTTAATTCTATCGCTGATTCCATCGTTTTGTAAATAAAAAATCTTTACCTTTAAATATTGAAAAACAATTTGTCGTTACGTTTTCTAGGAGAAATCAGCCAATTCGGTTTGATTATAGAATTGCTAAATCGTTGTTACCGCGATTAGAGATCTTCCACATAAAGTATCGATTAAAACTTGAATTGATAACGGTTTCACAAACTCTTTTCGTACGCGGAAACCATGTATGCATCCAGCGGTTGGTATGTGTAAGTTCATCGGCAAGCATGTATGTTGCAATTTGGCACGCTGGTGGCAACTCCAAGAGACAAGTAACAATTGTTAGCGTCCCACTCATTATTGGGTGCAGACACATCCGCGAACAATTTCGTAAATTTTTCAGTTATTGACCGAACTAATATCCTAAACCTTAACATTTGATGCCCGTTAAATATAAAATATTAATGTACAAAAAATTTTAATCATTTTTATATTACAAAAGGCACGAATTATGATCAATTAGGCTGTGAGAATTAAATCATTTTTTTTCAGAACACATTGATATTGTTTTGGATCTTAAAAATAAATACTTTTAATTTTTTTCGGGATAGTTAAGGCTAATGGGGAAGCAAGTATGTATATAACCGTAAATGGTATTTTCAGTGCGTCCCCCCATTTCGCGAGGGGCTGGGAAATAGCGGCGGAGAGCTGCATTTATCACAATAACGGTATAAATTGCGGTGGTCGAAATGGTCGAAATCTCAAGATTTCATCCCTGAAACGCAAAGCGATGAGTCCTACAAATCTATCAAGTTTCAATCCGATCGGTGATTGATACTTTGGAATCCTCCCTTGTTAGTTCATTTTCGTCAAATACTCAATTTATTCTAGATATCGCAAGACCTTATTCCTCAAAAAAAAATAAGAAAAGATAATAGCCGTGCCCATTTATCACAAGTGAATTGTCAATCTCGATTTTTTTTAATAACCTGCCTTCGCAGCCATGGAGATCAATTTCAAGTGAACGGTATTTTCCAAGGTTGTAGTTTTTTCCATGAAAGCCGCCGCGTAAGCAGCCTCTAGAATAGCAGGTTACATTCCACGCTGTTGCACATGCACATTAGTGTACGGAAGGTGAATAATAATGTTAATCCAATGCTGAATTCTTAAGCAGTATTATTGCATTCTAAATTTTAAGTTCATGGATTTAAATTTATCCAGTAAGAAGTCCTGTGGGAAATGTTTATACTTTTAGATTACAGAACGTCCAATCTGCCATGCATGCCATGTATTTTTAGGCAATTGCCGTTGGTGACAGAGGAGCGATGAGACGCTACTACAATCTTTCTGTTTAGTTCAAATCGCCCTTGAATAGCAAGCAAATCTATGTAAGCGTTGTATTGTGCAAATTATAATTCAAGTAAATTCTAGTTTTAGTTATTCGAACGAATGCGAAGATTTGAGTGCATGACGCGTTACCATAGGGAGTTCGCGTAACCACAAAGTTTGAGGTTAGTTCAATTTGATTCGCGTAAAACGGCCGAAAGGGGACACTCCCGGGCCTACCGATCGTAATAATCAATTTATTTAATTTAGAAAAACAATTGCTCTGATATTTATATTGCTCCATCTGCCTATGAAATTTAAAACTGCTATGCGTACGAAATGTGTTAATACACGTAACTAGTTGTAAGCTATTTTATTGTTACCAACTTAGAACCGTTCTTAAAATGTTTTAATTGTACAAATATGTCATTACAATAACCCAACTTCAAACGCAATTGCGGTTTAATTATTAAACCGCAGCTTTTACAAAAAAAAAAAAGAGTCGACTCCATCTCTCACTGTTAGAATCGGAACCTAATAGGCTACCTAACAACGAACCACCAGTAAAAATTCCTATTGTTCTGTAACCGGAACGTAACGTAAGCATATCAACTAGGTCGACGGCTTCTTTGTTAATAATGTAGACCTGAGTTCATGTTTTTCATTTACACCTGTTGCACTTTCTAAAAAGCATTTTGTTTTGCTCAATCTCGTGTGTACCAGTGTGCTGGTTCTAAACTTGAAAATGAATCGTAAATAAATTAAACTTAATTAAGTGCATGTAGTTGTAAATCTCGTGACAAAAAATCTTGTAGATCACGGCTCCCATTTCGTGCGACTCATCTGCGCACGCGCATAACTCTACGATGTTGCCAGATTGTTAGCGAGGCCCACATTGGAGGTAACTGTAGGAGAATATGCGTAGTAGTAGATGTACACATGTATTTAGCGACATCAGCTTGTATATCGGGGCAAGGAGCAAGGAGGGCAAGCGCAAGGAGATCTAAATTCAATTGAATTTTGATTTTAATTATTATTAAATAGGGTGTTTATAGATTCTTCTAATTTGAATTTTCGGTTTGGAAAATATTTAGTTCTTTGTGTTAGGTTAGTAAAATTACCTTCTATATATTCTTAGATTAAAATATTAAACAACCTATTTACATTTTCGCCTGTAGAATTGCGCCAATGTATTAATAATGATAGTAAGGACTGGCGTAGTATGGTGAACAAGACGTAAGTAAGTCCGGGGCGGCCGTTTCGAGGCCACGAATTGTCCTCATCATCAACCGGTAACCGAATGATGTGAGAAACTAAACATGCATGTACTATCCCTACTTCCTAGAAAAAAATATTCTTTACAAGTGCCTATTTCTACCTCCTGTCCGCCTTAAAACTACGACATGCGAAAAACACGGCCAGATGGACAGGAAGGTCTTTTATAACCCAAAATATAAACAAGTGCCAGCCTACTGCAAAAGGTCAAAAAGGACAGAGTACGAAAACGATCCGTTCTCTCTGTTCGTCAGATTTTTATTACTTTTTATGTAAACCGTCTCGTACGCATCTAATTCTCGCGGCGACGTTACGTTTTTAATCAATTTTAAGTCTTCTAATTTAATACTATGCCCGGTTTCATTTATATGTTGTACTACACTCGACGTGTCCAATCTGCCGTAGCGATAATTCCTTTTATGTTCTTTAAATCTGGTGCCTATCGCTCTTTTCGTTTGACCAATATAGGCTTTATTACAGTCACTACATGCAACTTTATAAATTCCCGACCTTTCTTCCATTTTCGGTTTATCTTTAGAATTACCGAGAAGGTTTTTAAGTGTATTACGCGAACCTAAGCATACGTTCATATCTAGGAGAAAAGGGAGTTTCGCGAATTTCTTACTGTTAGTTTCTACCAGGGTTAAGCTCGTGGAATTTCTTACGTAAAGCCTATGTTGGACTCTCTTAAGCATGCGATCGACCTCTATAGAAGAGTAACCGTTATAAATAGCTACGTTTTTTATGAATTTAAGTTCCTTGTAAAATCTACTTCTACTTAAAGGGAATTTAACTAATCAGTTAATTAAGAAAGTAACTAGTTTTTGCTATGTACTGCAACCCGCAATGGTGCTTTCAAGGAAAAATTTTAACCGGACATAGTGGTTCTATCAACAATGGCTTGAAATTCGCCTCCAATGGCGGTGAAGGCGACGTGTAGGCACATCTTTTAGTAAACTGCCAGCCTTGATTACATATACGCGGCTGCGTCGGTAACAAAGAGCAAAATACGATCTTTGTAACTAGTGTCCGCTTCGAATATACTTTCTACACTGTTTACAAAAACTGTCAGAGAAGTCTCTGCATTTTCGGTTTCACAAGTTTTATAACTTTCTACGTAAGGATTTTACCATTCACAACATTAACAACACCTCCCATTATGTTTATTGCCAACTTTATTTTTTATAGTAACCATCTTTATCATACGTTTTCACGACATACCTGCGTAAAGTTGTTTCATTTGAAATGACCAGTATAGGTTTCTAAGAAACTTTAGTGGATACAAGATTTTCTCTCCTTGCTAAAAGATTATTGGCAGCAATAAAAGTCGGCTCTTGAAAGCTCAGTGTATACCCATTTGAGGCTGTATAATATTGTTTTGCGGGTTTTTGAGGAATAAATTGCGATACCGCATTTTCTGCGGATCTCTATACTTCAAGAGGTAAATGTTCTTCATCGCTTAAAAAACCCATCGCGCTTTCTACTTCATTCGTACTTGAGTCGTAATATTTATTAACGCTGATTTCTAAAATATTCACTAAATTCTTAAACACAGAGCAGATGTAATAATTATGGCGAGCGGATGACTTAATATTCTATTTTTCTACTTTGTAGCAGCTTTACAAAGGCAATGGCAAAATCTGGTTAATTCATATTTTTCGTAAATGTGATTTTTTTCCTCTTCTTTTTCCCAATTCTGACAATATTTTGAAGTAGTTTTCAAAAAAATATTGTTTGATAAACGATAGACGTGTTTTGCATTCTCGAAGGTTTTTTATGAAGAAATTCTTCTTCTTCGGCTTCAATACACCAGAAGAAGGAGATATTTTAACCTTAAATTGTAAGACCAACGCTGTTACGTATTGGAAAAGTGGGAAGAAAAGACGATTTGCGTTGAATACCGTCCAGCAAAAGTTTCGCAAGGTTTAACAGAGGTGGTACACGACGAGAGAAGTTGCTAAAGATATATGATGAATTTGTAAATAGTATTGATTCAGATGCCATTATTCATGATTTGGACGTCCAGCGATGGGCATTACAGGCTAACACAGATATTAGTTTAGAAAATTGGAATTTTAAGAGAGCTTACAAAATAGTTTCAAGAAAAATAAATAAATTTATTACCCGATCATATGCTACAGACTTCCAGCAACTGAAGGAAATTGCCTCAACTTTCGTTAGTGAACGACTTTTATCACGTCGTCATAGCCGAGCTGGATCAGTAATGGTTTGGAGTCGAGGAACAGTGGGATTAGAAATTCTGGAAGGAGGAAAGACTGCTCAAAAGTACCTGGAGTTGCTCCACAGACAAATCCCTAATATTGACTTGATATTTTCCGATGAATAATGTTCAGTTCAACATGATAATGCGCCAATTCACACAGCAAGAATAATCAGCACATGGATGAACAACAACAATATCGATGTTCTGGAAGGACCTGCCCTTTCCCCAAACATGAATATTATAAAAGACTTATGGGGCTGGATGATGAGACAAGTTTACAGCGAAGAAAGACAGTTTAACATAAGAGAAGAATTGATATTAGCCATGAGAACCACTTGGGAAGCAATTCCAATCAAAATAAATAAAAGATAGTTGCTTTATTTCCATTTCTTCTTTTTTTTTTTTTGAGGAGTGAGAGTAATCAATTGTAGCTTTGAAAATTACCATCGAAGTGAAAAAAATCCCGAAAATTTGTTTTTTGAAATTGTTAAAGCAAACTGGTGTCTAGATTTGTAAAAAGGACTTAATTTAACTATTTTTATAGCCATTCTAACTAAAACGTTAGTGTTTCAACGAAATGGCGTCAATTGTGAGATGAGAGTAATCAAATGTCGGGCACTGTATATAAAGATATTGATATATATATTTTTTTTTCTTATCTGCTTAATAAAACTCGTGCAAACAAACATTTTTTGTGTTGACCCTTTTTCTCTACCTCTTACCGTTAACGAGTTATGCGTATAGGCAGAATGGAATATTTCCAATTTTCAAAAATCCATTTCGTCCAGTCAGAAAAAAACAAAAAATACATGTGGTCTACATATTCCCAAATTTTCATAATTTTTTGAAATTCTGAGTTCGAGATCGTTCCTTGTTGATGAATATTTCCCCTTTTGTTAGGAGAACGCCAATGTCAGAAACGACGCCAAATTTTCAAAGATCTGCAACATCTAGTACATCTGTTACAAGTTTGAACCAGTAGTTTTGGCTTTTCCAACAACTTTATAGTTGGAACGTGGATAGTAATTGATTTTATGATTTTACATTTTTTAACATAATTTGACAATTTTGACATGTTGCCATTTGGCAAGAAAAAAGACTTGAGCGTGCCAATTTTGAGTTTTACTATAATGCTTAATGTCGAGACTACTAATTATACTAAAACATTTTAACAATAATAACCATTAATGATATATTCAAAGATTCAAAGATAGAATATTTCGAAATTGGTTATAAAATCGAAAAGTGCTCATAGAAAACAAAATTAAAGTTGGTAATCTATTGTTTATGTCTAAACGAGCAAGAGCGTTAAATTATTTAAAAATGATTAGAGATGTCTCTAACTCGCACAAAAATACAGCCAATGTTCTCAAAAGAAATCGTTAAGGCATTAAAGCAATTATCACTAAATTAAGAATAGCAAAATGTTCAGTGAGAAATATTGGTAAATACTGCTAGATCGAGACAGCGTTGTCGGAAATATATACATGAAACTGAACTGAAACAAATGAACTGCTGTTCAGAAACGAAACCAGTTATTTCTAGCAAAATCAGAAGCAAATAGGACTTTTGTCGATTGGAGGAAGGTTATCTTCAGTGAAGAGTTTGACGTTTTGCAGAACATTTTGTTGTCCAGTTTTGAAAAATTATACAGAAGAAATGGTTTGCGTCTTGTGTCATACAGCATTTAACCAAACAATGGTTCGCCCAACATAACGCAGAAGTGTATGGAACGAACACTCCTCAAAAAATAATTGCTGATTATTCCTTCATTAAATACCTACCTTAACTTACCTAATTCCTACGTTTTAAAAGTCATTATTACGATTATTCTAAATAGAAATTTTCTGATCTGCCGTAGTAAAGCTTTGCATATCTAAAGAAGGAATTTAATATTAACGATAATTCACTAGCATTACTTAGTATAATACAAAGCATTTGTTACAAGGATCTTATGCAACTTTAATGATTCCGAATCCGCACCTGATTTAATTCTGTAGTCATTACGTTGTAGCAGGTACACGTCATCCAATATTTTTAACAAGAAAAAGAAAACTTTACGTAGTCCAAAGCCTTGGAAGGAATATGAAACTGCTTTTTCAAGGACGACAAAGACGATCCATTATGCATTGAAATTATTGAAGATAATTAGATGGAAGACAATTACTTGCCTTCTATCGATTTCTTTACTTTAGCAAATTCTAGTGTATTATGCGTTAATTATGGGGAGCACAAACATTGATTATTCCTATAATAATTATTTAATGAAATAGTATTAAATTATAAACCAGTTACTTTCAATCGATACAGCAAGACGTAGATAGACCGAACATGCTGTGCTGTAAGAATTCGAAAGGGAACACTCAACAATCGTGCCTTGTAGTTTGGTAAAACCATAAACCGCATAAAATAAATTGGGAACACGCGTTTCAGAAATTCGCAATCCCCATTGTAGAGAAATAGATTTTTTTATTCCAACAATCCTTATTCTAAAAGATGCTTTTTCTTAGGCTTTTGCATGTAGAGCAAGCAAACAAGACCCGTGGGAGACTTTCTGGAACTTGCATACAGTACATATTTCCTGTTTTGCAATGGTCTAGCAGCGTTCTTCGAAATATAAAGTTAGCTGTTGACAACTGTGCAAGATGTTAAGGTTGGATGTTAAGCGTTGGGTTGGATGTTAAGCGGTAGGTTGGATGTTAAGCGGTAGGTTGGATGTTAAGCGTTAGGTTGGATGTTAAGCGGTAGGTTGGATGTTAAGCGGTAGGTTTGATTCAAAATAAATTATTTCCTAGCAGCTCACAATGATAACTATGCATGCTTTTATAATCTCTGCAAATCTTCCCAATAATCCCAGTAAATTGTCCATAATACTTTCCAAAGCAATGTTGGTAGATGTAGAAGGAAGTTAATTCTTTTATTTTCGTGGATTTTGCATCCTTAATGTTATTTAGTATTAGGAATGCGACGAGATATTCTGTGGCTATTGGAATTCTCCACCCTTCCCCAGTTGGAAGCTTGTTAAAGCATTGTTATCCTTTACAAAAAATTCTTTTCGGTTCATCTTGTCTTTCTTCTTTAAATCCGGTGTCGAGTGAATGTTTGTTTGTTTGCAGATTACTTTTTCAAATATCTTCCAAATCTTGAAGATAACGCTGCATATCAGTATAAGATAATTAACCGAACCAGAAATAATTCTTTGTTGTAACTGGATAAACCGTAGTAACAGCACTGCCAACCCAATCTATCGCGTCAAATCGCAAGTGACCATGAATGCAAAATACAATGTACGAACTATACTCAAAGCCGCATGCTGTTTTACAGTTTTTATTGTATAACTGCACATTGGTAAGTGATTGCATAGCAGATCCATTTCAACGCGGAATCGAGCGGCAAGTCCAACATACTGACGGACTCAGTAAAAGAAAAATTGAATGCTTTATTAAATAATGATAGCAAGGACTGTGGCGTAGTATGGTAAACAACACATAAGTATCGGCACCCTCCGCACCACACAAGTTTAATTTATTATATAGTAATATAATAATTAGTATGGGACGGCCGTTTCGAGGACACGAATGGTCCTCATGATCAACCGGTGACCTTTTTCTCAAGCTATACATGCATGTACTATCCCTACTTCTTAGAACAGATATTCTTTACAAGTGCCTATTTCTACCTCCTGCACGCCTTGAAGCTACGACGTGATACTAAAAAAAGTAATATTCCGGATTTTCTCGCGACCCTGAACTCAAAATTTGAAACAATTAAATTCACGGTAGAAGAAGAAGTGAACAATCAACTTCCCATCCTAGATAGTTTAGTGATTAAAAATAAAAACAATTAAACTGGAAATTGACATCTATAGAAAGGAAACCAACACTAATAGGTACATTATGAACGATTCTAACCACTGTGGACAACACAAAATGGCCGCGATTAGCTTCTTAATTAATAGATTAGCTAAATTTCCTCTAATTAGAAGTAGATTTAACAGAGAACTTAAATTCATAAAAAACGGAGCTATTTATAACGGTTACTCTTCTATAGAAGAAGAAGAAAGTCCAACATAGGCTTTACGTAAGAAATTCCACGACCTTAACCCCGGTAGAAACTAATAGTAAGAAATTCGTGAAACTCCCCTTTCACGGCATATCGAAAGGCGTGGGGAAGGTTTTGAAGAGTCAAGATATGAACGTATGCTTCGGTTCGCGCAACACACTCAAAAATCTTCTCGGTAATCCTAAAGATAAACCGAAAATGGGAGAAAGGTCGGGTATTTATAAAATTGCATGTAGTCACTGTAATAAAGCCTATATTGGTCAAACAAAAAGAGCGATAGAAACTAGATTCAAAGAACATATAAAAAATTATCGCTACGGCAGATTGGACGCGTCGAGTGTAGCACAACATATAAATGAAACCGGGCATAGTATTAAATTAGAAGACTTAAAATTGATTAAAAACGTAACGTCGCCGCGAGAATTAAATGCGTACGAGACGGCTTACATAAAAAGTAATAAAAATCTGACGAACAGAGAAAACGGACCGTTGTCGTACTCTGTCCTTTTTGACCCTTTGCAGTAGGCTGGCACTTGTTTATATTTTGGGTTATAAAAGAGATCTTCCCGTCCATCTGGCCGTGTTTTTCGCATGTCGTAGTTTAAGACGCGTAGAGGGTAGAATTAGGCACTTGTAAAACAATATTTCTTCTCGGAAGAAGGGATAGTTCATGCATGTTATTTTTCGCACGTCGTAACTTCAAGGCGTGCAGGAGGTAGAAATAAGCACTTGTAAAGAATATCTGTTCTAAGAAGTAGGGATGCATGTTTAGTTTTAGAAAAAGTTTTTCTCACATCAATCGGTCACCGGTTGATGATGAGGACCATATAATAAATTAAACTTGTGTAGTGCGGAGGTTGCCGATACTTTTGAAATAATATGAAGACAAAGAAGGATCTAATACCGTATCTTGACAATTTCTTTTAAAACAATCGTTAATTAGTTGAAACAAAATCCTTGAACATATCAATAAAAACTCCACAAATATTTTTTCCTACTACCGCTACGTAAGTTAATCATTACTAGAGATGACAAAGGCAGGTGAAATTATTACTTTTTTTGCAGCGACTAGACATACTCGTGTTTTGTCGACTCTCGGGGAAACCAGTAGGCAATACGAACCCTTTCTTATGAGCTGCAAAAAAAGTAATAATTTCACCTGCCCTGGTCATCTCTAATCATTACTATCTTGATTGGAGAGACGTAAAAGCGATTTACAAAATGTTAACAATTACGCAAATCAAGAAAAATCTGCTTTGCAACTTATTTTAGCTTATTGGGAAATATAATTATGAGCAATAGTTGAACGCATATCATCATTATCACTCAGTTTCGAAAGTTAAACTATTATAACTATGGAATGGGATGATTATGAAAGTTGCATTCCGATTATCGCAGTTCATCAAGCGTTTATACGTAAAATCTTCGAGATGTAGAGAGAATTATACCTTAGCTTCCGTGTGGTCTTTCACACTGTAGAATATTGAAGAAAATGCCACAAAAACAAAAAGAAAGAAGAGAACTGACTAGCCGCGAATTTAAAACAAATAACAAATGAGTGTTTTCATGAAAATAGCTCGCGTATGGTCAAAAATAACCTCAATATGGATCCATGTAGGAATCATGGTTCTTGCAAGTTACAAAGAGTTTGCTTCAAAGTACTAACGTATTGATTTAAATTTGTCAAAACGAAAATTGTAGCACCCTTTAAATACAATTACACCGAATGTTCAAAGTGCGTAAAGTATCCTTGTTCAAAACATTATCGTTTGATCAAAGAAAATTCCCAACATTCATGGCAATACATATATCACATGTTCTGAAAATTTAAAGGAATCAAGACGAATATTATCAAACCAATATAAAATCTGAAGTTGTTGATCTGTAAAAGTCATCCCTGACTAGGATCTCTATAAATGTATGTAAAAATTAAAAAAAAAATTGGACCTAAAATCGAACCTTGCGGAATATTCGCTTGACAATTACGAGGTCATTTAATAAAATTCATTCTACACGAACCATATTCCACTAAACTGGAGATTAACAATAGTTTCGAACATTCAACCTTTCCGAAAACATCCTACCTCATTGCCTGCTTTTTTTTTACATCGTATTTACGTAGAAAACCCTACGGACCAATTCGGGCTGGTGGTTTGCGGCTGTGGTGCTTGGATATGTCGTGCTTCATTTAATCATGCTGGCTAGTAGCCGTCCTGGAAACGTTGATCCGACGTACGTAACGTTTTCGGTTTGGATCGTAGCTCGAATGGTGTGGGGATCGCTGGTTTCCTGCGGAGTGACACAGCACGAAAACACGAAGCCTTGCTTGGCCTCGTCATCCACCCAGATTACGAAGCTTACCAGAAATAGCTAACGCAGCGTTTCTCATTTAGATGTCTGTAGGTAGTAGTAGGTATGTTATGTGTGCAAAGGTTTTATCAATACGAAGCCTGGCACTATCTACAGAAACGTGTTGGAAAAGTACCAAGAATGGTGTCTGGTATAAATCATTGAAATTATCGAAGGCAATGGTTTCTGTATAAAACATACCTTATAGCATTTCAAGTTTTGATTTTAGGTGAATTTGCCAACATCCGGCTTGCAATTATTAGCTTCTGCTTAATAATAGATGACCTTGGTTGTGTTTATTGCTAAAGTCATCACTTGTGCAACACTGAATATGTTTGCTATGGAAAACAGAAATTTATAACAAAACCTATACACAGCCTGTTCGATGAAATAGACCCATTACTCAAGCATAATTGAGGTTGTAGTTTTATCAAAATATAATTCATAATTGAATCCCCTTCAAAGTATGCAAAAGACCTAAGACGGAATATCTTATGCTAGAAAAGATTTCTAAAAGCAATTATTAATTAATTTTTAGAAGGAACTTCCGCTCTATTTCAAGCCTGAATAAAATTAATCTCGTTTGTAAGAACATTCGAAATGTCCTCCAAAGATCATTATAAACAATACAATTTAATTCGTTAGGTGAGAGCTTACTTAAGACCTGGAGACGCAATGCGCTCCGTGAAATTTTTTATGAGGCCTTTCTAAACATGATATGTAGGATTCTTTTTTTATGTTGGAAAAAGTACTTTGTTTACGAAATAGTTAAAATTCGTACAGTGAATGTTGGAACTGTTGGTAGAAGCAATAAAACATAACATCAATCTGGTGATTCTTCTTCACCTTCACTCTCTGTACCCATACGAATAACAAATTCTCCAGGCTTGTATTTTCTTCTTCGTGTGCTTTATTCCTTTTTTCCCCCAAATGTCTACAGTTATTATTTTGAAGGCACTTGACCAAATCGATTTTGCATTTTCAATTGTGCAACTATTTTCTCCAACATGTCCAGCATTATAACCATGCTGTGGATCAACGAAAGCCTCTATCATTTAGCATGGACGCTCGTACAGAGTGGTGACGGTTTATCCATGTCCCTCAATCATCTCATTCTCTCCGCCCTCGACGCGAGTCAATCTTTAATGTCTAGTTAGAAAGCATGGCTGTGCCTATTTCATTAGCTTTCTTCTCTATGTTTTTAATTCGTTTTCCGAGGTTAGGATTTTTTTAATACTTCCTCTATATTGGTTTTCGTTGCTCCTTTATATTTACTATGTCGCTTAACAAACGTCCCCGCCAAGAGCTCATGATTGCTTCGAGGTTGTGAGCCACACAAAGATTGTTTAGCTACCGTAAAATGTTCCAAAAAAGCTCGATTTACGGACCATTTAAAAACCAATGTTCATCGCAATCCTGGTGTCTGGAATGAGAATTTTTATGGCGATATCTGCGAAGCCCTTGTGGCTGCAAATATACCTTTCCGAAAACTAATGAATCAACGTTACGAAAAACGTATCTCCCAAAAATATGCACAAAAGTTGTAAACAAAATTAAAACCGAGGTAGGTGACAAATATTATTGGTTGAGCACAGACGAAATTATGGATGCGTTAGGGCGAAGCACAGTTCACGTCATTGCTGGTGTTTTGTATATAGATCGTCCAACAAAGCCATATTTAATAGCCAGCAAAGTAACAGAACGAGTAAATGCTGCTGCAATAGCGGAAGTAGTTGTCAGCAGTATTGACACAATTTTCGAAGATGTGAGGAAACGGGAGAATGTTTTGCTCTTTCTGAGTGAAGCTGCAGCTTATATGCTTAAAGATAGAAAATTGCTTAAAGAAGACATCTTCAAAAATATGCTGCTTATTACATGCACTGCTCACGCCCTCCATAGAGTTACTGACTTTATTAGAGAGCAATTTCCAAATGTTAATGAATTTATTAGTTTTCTTGAAAGCACCTACAAGAGTTGTTTTATACAAAAACAAATGGCCATCACTTTCCTTACCTCCAGCAATGACATAAATAAAAAAAAAACATAAATAAAATATAATATAAAAATATGTTTTTTCCATAAATCGTTCCCGCACTGTATAGAAAATCCTTAAACGTACATATTATGTAGGTTTTCCTTAATTTTTCCCTGGCAAACTACTTTACGTATTATTTACCCTCAAATTTAGTTACTATTATCTAAATTACACGGTTCGTTCGTAAAAATTCGAGACGCTAATTGCTTGACAACCGTGAATTGCTAGAAAAGTGAACGGTGTCTTATATCGAGTAACTATTATCCCCGCAAGTATCCGTCTAATATAAGGGACGACCTGATCAGCTGCCGTTTATATTCAATTACATACATGCGTTCTTATATTTATAGCTGCCGTTTATATTCAATTACATACATGCGTTCTTATATTTATAATTTAGCGGGGAAAATTCGACAAATCTTTCCTTGCGTGCAAGACGAGAGTAAATGGACGATCGTGATTAAAGAATGCATAAGACTACAAGGAATCAGGGTGGATAAGATAAGATTGGTTCTAGGAAAATGTATATTTTTCATGTATTGGATGTACTAACTTTAACTGCAATGAAGAAAATCAAACTAACAATAAGTGGCCGTTATGAAATTGACGTATATGTAATTTAAATGGATTTGAAATCACAGAGGGCCTTATTCGGAGTATTTTATCAATTATTTAATAAAATAGTTACCTATTTGTTTTTAAAATTAGGCTGAGAAAAATATTTAGTAGTCCTAACTAAATATTTAATAACCTCAAGTAAAAGCTAAGGAAATAGGCAGCAGATGTACTGTTTATTTATGATGACAACAACAATGCATCGTCGACTTCATTCTACCTTTGGTGATGAAGCACCATCCAAAGGCACAGTTTATGACTGGTTTGCAGAATTTAAGCAGAGTCAGTGACGAATTTTGTGATGGCCGTCCATCAACTGCTATTATTCCGGCAAATATCAATGCTATGCGAGAAATGTTTGAAGCGGATCGACATGTGACATAAGGCATCTTTCAGCATTGGTAAAAGTCAAATACAAACGATCTTACATGAGCATTTAGTCTTTGCAGTCGTTGGATTTCACGCAATTTAACCAAAGCTCAAAAAATCGTTCGTCTGAGTTGGTGCAAAAAATGCTTCAAAAATCCAATCGCGGTACTGCTGCCAAGTATCGTAACAAGTGACGAGACCTGAATATATTCATACGAATCAGAAATAAAACAACAATCCACTGTTTGGGTTGTTCCAAAGTGAACATCAACCATCAAGAGTTGTTCGTTCACGGAGCGTAAAACTGGACCTGATGCTACCGTTGCTCTTGAGAATCCTAAAACATTAAACGCTGATTGGTATACAACAATTTGTTTGTCTCAAGTCTTCGATGAAATCAGAAAAAAAAACAGCAGACATCAGCGCATCATCTTTCACCACGTCAACGCCAGGTCTCACACACAGCACTTCGAACAGTCGATTATTTAAAGGAGAATAACATTAAATTAATGACTCATTGTCCGTATTCGCCTGACTTATCACTTAATGACTTCTTCCTGTTTCGTTTTGTCAAAAACAAATTGCGTGGTGAACGATATTCGACACCGGAAGAAGCCGTTGAAGGACTTAAAAGGCATGTTTCTGAGATACCCACTTCAGATTGGAATAAAGGTTTCGACGACTAGTTTCTTCGAATTCAAAAGTGCTTAAAACTCAAAGGCAAATATTTTGAGAAACAATAAATTATTATTTTTTTTTTTTTTTCGATAAAATATGTTTCTTTCAGGCAACATGTTATTACCGGGAAAGATAGGGTCACCCCCTTACACACAAATTTTTCAACTCTGCCGCTAAATGAAAATACATTCTTCTTCCGAGTATAACATAGTATTTGTGGTGGTTGATGTTTAGTTGTCCATCTTACCAGCTACCTTAAACGATGAACATTAACCACAAGAAATGACGTATAGCAAAAGAATTTTTTTAAAGAATTTCACAATATCCTTGTTGATATTTAAAAGAATTTTCGCTAATAATATACATTTTCCCAATCCGAAAATTTTTAATCACTTCATCGCAGAAATAAACGATGATCTAACAAAGATACTAAAAGACAGAAATGTAAAAACTAAGCAATTGATATCTCGTTTCTATGCCAACTGTTCTAAATGACGTAGGTACTTAGCAAAAGAGAAGTAGCAAGTTCTCTGCTCGTCTGCCTGGCCCGGGTATATGTATTGAAAGTTTCGCTAAAATCGTGGAGTGAAGTGGGAAATACTGCTGTTGGAAATGTTCGAGGTCCCTCAGAAAAGGTTTTGCGAGGGTTTCGTCCCCTGTTGTTAGTTCTCATATAGCAAGGCTGCTGCTGCTGGCAGACAGCTAACCACAGCAGTGTGCCACAGCTAGCAGATATCGATCGACCTCCGGCTTTGGGTTCTATAGCTGCCGCAGAAGGCCTTCCCAACGTAACAGGGCGTGCATGTGTCCGTGTTGGATTCTATCGATTTTGAAAGCCTTTACGACGTTGGCAAAGGCTCCCCAGGACTGGAAAAATTATGTGCCGACTTTACTTTGCTTGGCCAATATCTATCCGGACGGACGAGCTGAAATAGATGATTATATTTTCGTTCTGATGAGATCTCTTCCATTGATGAAATTCGTTACACACAGTTCGCACAAAATGTACATATGTAACTTGCGCATCTGCAACTAGGCGAAGTTTAATCGATGAATTTGGTACAGACGGACTTAAGGAGTCTACTTGTGCTTGGGAATTTGATCCCTGGATTTGAATGAAATAAAGATCAAAACTATACGATAAAATATGTAACAGTGCGCAGCGATCTGCTATAATTGATCAGAAAAAAAGTACCAGAACTTAAACGGAAGCAAGGACCAGAATTTTGTTCGAGAATTGTTAAAATTAATCTCAACGATCAATAAAATTTGTAAAATTTATAACATAAGCCACATTTTATTATGAATACTTTGATCTTTTTCGTGAAATTGTTAGTCGAATATTTAACGTAATATTAAAATATTGCACTCCGCTGTCCGAAACTGCTTTAGATTTCGAAAAATCGGCTTAATAATCACTTATTTAACATCTGAAATGAGATTAGCCAAGAGTCGAGCGTTAGCATAACTTAATAAGCAAGAAAGTGTTGTAAGGTTGCAATTGGTACATCAAGAAGACGTGGTCATTAAAGCGAAGGTAGTCTAATAAAACATTAATTTTAATAAATTTTCATATTACATGTAAAATAAAGGGCTCTGGAAACCATTTATATCTTGTTTTATTCCTTAAACGTGGTAGCTGGGGTCAACACTGCTGAACATAGTTAGTATCTCGTACATATATAAGATCCTTCATGACAAAGTGTGAATTAGCTTTATGTGAATGATTCTTCATATTTCCTACAATTTACAAGGGTCGTTCAATAAGTCCTTAGAAAAAGAAGAAGAAGGAAGCATTTTCTGTAGATTTTTATTTCTTTTCAACATACTCTTCATTTAACTCTGAACATTTTTCCAAACGTTTCTCCAGCTTTCTCCTCCAAGAAGTAGGATTTCGGATGGTCCTCAAAATAGGCGATGATTTGCTCGTTTGACGTGAACCGTCCCTGCCGAGACATTTTTTTCAAATTTGGAAATAGAAAGTAGTCACTGGGAGCCAAATCCGGTGAATACGGTGGATGTTTAATCCCATAATTTAGGCCATCGAAACTGGGCAGATGTCCAACACTGTTTACCGCAGCTGTTAAATATGACTTCCTTTTTGCTGATATTAAAACGCCGATCCTTCCTCCTCATTATACACCGCATTGTACAACATTTCGAGTTGAAGCAGCAATTTACCCTCTAATACGTTTAATTCTTCAAAGGTTTTTGATTGTATTCTAAACACTGTTCTTTTTAATAACCCCAAAGCCCAAAAAACCTGCTGGATTCAGATCAGGGGATTTTAGTGGTCGACGTTCAAAATGTCTGCTTATAACACGATCTTCAAAAATAGCTATCAACATGTTGAAAATGTTCAAAAGCTGCTACAAATTCTTTTTACTTTATACTCCTAATACATACCACGTCCAGCTTAAGCACCCCATAACTAAGAAAAGTTATAGAACTTGATGAATTTAATATAATAATTGGTAGAATATTTTTTTTTAATTTTTATAGTTGAAACCTATATTTTCCATTTATTTTTATTAATAATAATAATTTTTTAACTAAAACAAATGTACAAAATTAAGGGATCACAAATTAAGGGATTTTACAATGATTTTAGGTATTCATTTAGCGAATAACAAGAATTTCTGATACTTTATTTAAATAACTTCAGACTTTTGATAAACTTCATAGCATTAGCCTAGTTTCTCGAATAATTTGCATCCTAAAAAAAATATTTTTTTTTAATAATAATAATCGTTTTATATGTAGTTGCATTTTCTCACATTATTACCATGCTGTGCCTACACGTTTCGCGGAAGTCAAGACCATAGATAGCCCTAATTGTTCTGCAGTATAATTATTCGCTCGACGCCAATACCAGCACCCCAATGGATTATTCCGTTCTAGCATGAAAGTGGAAAAAGTCGAACGGTTTGAGTGTTTGAATATTACACGTCCGTTTTTTAAGCTGTACGAAATCTAACGTACTTTTGAGAGCTCTTTCAACACGTGTATCCTATCTGGGGACCTTTCGTCTACTAAGAGACCCAATAGTTTTGCCCTTTGAAACAACAATTTAAAATTGTTGCTACTGAAAAGCAGAGTTCATCATCGACATAGAGAATTACATCCAAGGTATAAAGTGAGAGTTTATTTATAAAAATTAAAAATAAAGTTAACCCTAGGATAGACCCCTGAGGCACAGCTGTGTTAATTGGAGAAGGTTTCGATTCATAATTATTCAAAATTACTCTTTGTTTCCCATTAAATAAATAAATTTCGAATAATGGCGAAGTAACGCCTCTTATTCCGTATTTTTCCAGTTTAGTCAATAGTATACTACGTTAAACACTGTCGATTACTTTTGCCAAATCTACAAACATAGCCACGAAAAATAAATTTGAATGATAGCCGAGTAATAAACCTGGAGCTGTATTTACAGGTCGTCTAGAAGGAAAAACCATATTGGACATTTTGAACAACTTGAACATATAATAAAAAGTATTTTTCATCTAATAATAATTTCTAACGCCCCACCTCAAAGAAAACATTTACAATAATATGAAGCGTTTTTAATACCTTTCTTTTCAAGATTCCCTAAAAACTAAAACGATGCAATGATTCAATTTGCTCCAAATTTCCAGCTAGTGAAGATGAATGAAAAATGATATTTTCTAAATGTTAACATACAATCTTACGCAACAAACCTCTCTTGACATACACCAAATTTCACGAATTTGGATCAATAAATAAATTTTAAAATAAGTATTTTCATTACTTTCAGAAGTAGGTCTAACACATTTGTCATGAATGAAAATTATTACATTAGGAGTCGTAGATTTTTTTTCTTTCAAAGTTCAAGGACGTTCGAGTTCAAGAAAGATTCTTTCAACAAATTTCGTATAAAATTCCGAGAAAAGCCGATAACCCATCTAATTTTCACTTCTTGTTACAGATTCTGGAAGAAGATCGTGTTTCTACAATGGTTTGTCATAAATGTTGTTCGTTGGCTATCAAGCTGTACCAGTACAGACAAACCGCCCTAGCAAATGATAAAGCGCTAAAGGTGAGTTTCTTATCCAAGTACCTAATTTAAAATAAATTGTACCCTTCTATAACAATATTTTTAATTGTTTTACTGTAATCTTTATAGCAGTTTTTGGTATACTTGCAGATGGTTCATGTAGTAAGGTTCAATAATGTTAACACTTAACAACAATGTTAATAATTTGATACTAGCTTAAAAATATTAGTCCATCTTCTTATTCCTCTTCAACTTTTTCTCTTTGACCTTTCCATTTTTAATTTTTTACATCTTTTATTTATAACCCTTTACATTTTCTTGCCAAGAATCAAATTTACCATTTAAATGTATCCACTTCGCATTTCACCTGTTTATACACACCAAATTTTTTCATCTAACCTTTAACATTTTCGAAATGATATATTTTTAAATAATCGACTGTTAACCTAAATTCTGGTTGATGATGGTACATTGCAACATATAAATAAATTTTAAGGGGTAAAAGAGGATTTTGTATTTTCATTTAGTAGCTTTTGGTATTTTTTTATGCGTTGGGATTGCTTGATATGTACATATTTTTCGTTTACACTGGTCAGCAATGAAATTGTTAAATATATAAATCGTCTTATGTATTTGTAGACTTCCATTTACAAAATAAATTTAGTTGATTCAAACATATCGTTTTTTTTTTTCACTGTACAAGTAATCAATCCGCTCTACTCGGTGTATTCACCTTGAAAACGTTTCTAAACTTGGCAACGTCGTGCTGCTCCCTGCCTACTCGTCGTAACATCTTGTCAGGCGATTCTTTGAACGATTACTTCCCCAGGCGATATTTAGGTGGGTCCCGTCCTTGACCAGTCATTGTGATAGGTCTCAGCGCGACTAACTCGAAATATCAAACAAGTTCCGTAACAAAAAGGAAACCCTTTTTGCCTCTTTTGTGTATCTCCCTTCTTAAGCAGCTTCTAGCGGATATACTACTTAAACACCGCATAAAGCAAGCATTAATTTCGCAGCTGGAAACTAAATTTGCTGATTGAAACGCCAGAAGAGTTGCCCTAGATTGAGTAGAATATAACGTTCGATAAAACATATAGATTGATCATGATGAAAGTGATGCACAATAGGAGTATATCAGGAGAATTATCAAAATGGAAAATCTCTCTCAGGTCTCCCGAATATCGAGCGAAGCACCAACCGTTAGGTAGTAGGTGCCGTTATATACATCAGCAGTTCCCCTTTAAATTGCTCGTAGTGGCGTGGAGGGTTTCCGACCCTCGAGAGTACCCTCAAAAGTGCACCAGGGAAATTCACCAGCGATGTACAAGGCAACGACACCGGCCGCGCCATAGCACCGGGAGCTCGGTCGAGTTGGCAACATCGCCTCGATCGAACGCAAGATGGCGCAGGATAGCGTGGTGCTTGAGCGCTGCTGCCTCAATAAGCAGCTGTCAGAAGAGTTAGGAAGGTTGGCAGGCACCTTGAGGAGCTTTAACGAATGCGAATTGTTCGTAATGGCGTCTTTGCATTTACTCGTTCTCTTGAGTGATGAAGTCGGTATGAAATTGCAGATTTTACGTAATGTATGTAAAAATGTTGCGTAAGCACAATTGGGGCATGAAAGAAAGTCTAAAAAATTACGGTTTAGATTTTCTTTGAATACCTTTCGATTGCGTAATCTGGAAGTTTATTTGTTGGATGCAACCACATCAAATACCAAAAATTGCAAATCGTGCTTCCTTAAACTTCACGATGTTAAGACTATGTCCAGTAGATTTACCACCATGCAGATTTTGGAAGTACAGCTTTCGCGGTTTTGGAAAATGTTTTGTATTATCTTTCGCCTTGTGCCAATTATCAAAATAATTGTTAATTAAAGAAAATGAGTAAATTTAATCAAAAATTAAGACACTTCTCTCACTGCCCGAGGGATGCACGCACTCCAGATTAACAACCATTAGTCTGGGCCATCATCTTCAGTAGTAAAACTGAACTAACAATCCAAGTTAAAACTAACGTAGAATTACCGCAGTCATGCTTAATTTAATAAAGAGTGTAGGTTGGAATTTAGGAGCCCTATATCTGAATTCATTAGATTTCCACACCCGTATAACGATTTAGAACCTTCTGAATTTAAGGTGACCCGGATGCTTTTTGTACCTAACTCTGATTGATCTTTTTCTCCTGTCCAATATATGCTTGATCACGTTCTTTTATAAGTTCCTGATTTATCCACGGTATTTGCTTATTGCTTCAGGTTTCCTAGAAGGCTTTTTGAGGTTATTAATCAATAAAATAAAAAAAAAAAACAATTTTTCAATCAACTTTTTAGACACAGACAAACTTTTGAAGACCTTCTGTGTAACTTTGATAAACAAAATCAGCCTGTATCGAGGATTGCGAAAATGACTCCAACTTTTTGCTTGCTTTATACATAGGTATGACCTTACGTTATTTTGTGTGCTCAGTAATTTTAAAATAAATCAACCAATACCCTTCCAGCTTTTTAATAAAACTACATAATTTTTCAATGACCACGAAACTTATACAAATATTTTCTGCAAATTGAATTTCTATTTAACGACCAGGATTATTCCCTAAAAAATTACGTTAAGTTTTTGGACACCACATCTACAAAAAAAAAAGATAAAAACGATACCATGTTCGCGTTAGAACTAATGTATTAAAAACTGGCTCCTTATGGCAATTTAAGTGTTATTTGCAACACAAGAAAGCGGCACAAAACTTGCAACGTTTGCTATAATAAACTTGCATATTTTTCGACAATTGCAAGTAAACGCAATAGCAATAACTATCCATGTTTACGCATCTCCGATAGCTTCTACAAGCATTGACCGGCCCTAAAAATGTTACATACCTGCGCTCGTAGGGCCATCAATAAACGCTGTAAGGGACGGAACTACTTACCTATATATAAACATAACAACAAATATCACATACACAAATTATATTCATTCATTTATTATATATACATAGATATATATTTATTGTAATTATCCTGTTATTGGACCCTTGGTCTGTTGGATAATAAAGGCTATTATTATTATTATTATTATCATCGGATATACTAAACCCAAGTCTAGATCAAACAACCAAATTAATCAAATGGACAATGCCAATTAATACAATTGAATTCACAGTTTGGTTATCAGTATTAGCTGAAAAGGTTAGGATTATGTCTTATGGGTTATTGGTTACATAGCACAACAAATAAATGCGTTCAATTTGGATCTACCGATTTCGTTACCGCATCGCAAATTGCAATTTACAACACTCCCATCAGTCTATAAGCGAGTCAACCGTATAACGTCAACTTATTAGTCGACATTATTCGGCTGTCTTGGATTATAGGATCCCTCGAATATTATTAAATTTGGCCTGACGGGTGCGTATAATTGCAAGAAAACCACGGTTAAGTTCTCTACAAAAAAGGGAAAGAATTAATAGGGAAAAAGCCCCACGTAAACTAGAGAGTAAATGATTAGGAAAATCTATTATCCACACAAATTCGAATTATTTAGTAACAAACATGGTACGTTTAACATCGGCGTGAAAAGAGAATGTTAGATATGTGGATTTCAGCAACAATTAAACATGTATGAGGACACATCCTGGCATGTGGTTGCTTTGGAAACGGAAAAATAGGGAAGTTAGTAAAAACAGAGGAAAATAACATAACGGAAAAGAGTACTTGAGAATCTTAGGAAATAATGCGGCACCAATTGGATTTGGAATAATTGGGGAGAGGTTCGAGCGCCCGCTGCAAAGAGAGTTAAAAAATATGGGAGAGGGAAATCTTTTTCGCTATTCCCTATTTTTAATAATGGAAATTGTGAACTACATTTACAAATCTTTTGATAACGGCACGTGCGCTGAACTTGCACAGGTACTTTTCCTAATTTACATCGATGACCTTCCATCCAACATTAACAATGTCACGATGTGCCTTTACGCTAACGACACATCTTTAGTAATATAAGCGCCTGATCCAAACATCTTGAAACAAGAATCAGAGACTGCGGTGCAAGGTGTCGAAAATTGGTTTAGTGCCAACAAACTTAAAGTAAATGTGGGCTTATATAGCTTCTGAGTCCCTTTTATTGTCCGCGGAATTTTACTAGGTAACTCTATCTCCAGCCAACGATAATCCTAAAGAAACAGCAATATTCATGTCCTATGAATACGTAGAAAATAAACTGTATTGTGTCTTTACAATAATTTTACAAATTAATCTTCTCTGTCTAGCATCCGTCTCATCTCGAAGTTTCCAATATAAACGCTTGCGGAAATTCGGCCGAAATATTTGATTTAATAGAATTTTATATCAATTTGGGTGATTTTGTTATATCTGTGTATTAAATTGACTTAAAAATTTTTTCATATTAAATACATAGTCTTACAGTATAATTTATAAGAAATAAAACAATTGAGTGATGAGTTGACAAGATAACACGAGTAAAGTAAAAAAATTATTGGCATAAAAAATAAAACTAAACTGTTAAAAATGACAAAAAGTCTTTATTGACATTTTCTCTTCTTTTGTTACAGGAAATAGCAAATGAACCATTCAAAGAACCACCGTCAAATAAAGACGCCATCTTAGAACTCCACAAGTCAATACTGGACAACATCTCCCAATGTAAAGTCAGCGAAAGTGTTGCGCAGGTATACAGGGTACCTTTAGATGACGTGTCCCATGTTAACAACGAGGATAAAGTAACCAAAGACGATGTCATCGTCAGCGAAACTACGACGGATTCAGAACCTCACGAAACGGTGAAAAAGATCTTCCAGTACTTCCCGACAGCCGTGGTCCCTCGCGAGATATTAGACTCGAACGTATTACCTTCCGTTCCGGTAGATCGCGATATAAAGAAGTATATTAGAAGCGAATACGAAGTGATACCGGCCGATAATTCTGACGGGAGAGTGTTGAAGTTCAAACGGAAATACCCTAGCACGGACGTGGTGAAATTAAGCGTTAAAAGGCGGCGAAATGAAGAAGACTCAAACTCGATGTGTTTCAGCGATTCGGATTCTAGCATACCTTCAGTGTTTAAATCGCGGAAAAAGGATTCGAACACCGGCAGCGACGGTTCGTGTAGTGATTGTGATAGTGACGCTCCGGATGGGGATGAGAAGTTATCCGCGCCGTCCCCCGTGCCGCCCGTACCGACCCCTCCTCCTCCGACGCCCGCGACGGAAAGTCGCACGAACTCTAGACCGTCGAGAAGTAAAGCGTCTAAAAACCCGTTGCAATTCCCAGACTCGGATTCGGACAGTGAAGTGACCAAGAAGCCGGCGAACACGCACTACTGCGAGATCTGTGATAGGACGTTCTGGGGTTGGTCGCAGCTGAAGAGTCATCAGCGGACGCATCTGAAGTGCATCATCTGCCGCATCATATGCGACTCGCAAGAGGATCTCGAATACCACCAGAAAACCGTCTGCTTCAAATGGATAGAATACAACCAACCCATACTCGTCTTGCCGAAGGTGGATGAGAATCCGTTCTTGTTGCGGATATATAAAGATGCCTTCGATAGGTACTATCAAGATATCGACGATGGCGTCTATGGTTCCACAGGTGAGTTGCGCTGAAGAACGTATAACGTTGATGAGTCCTAATTATCGGAGCCGTAAATCAATTTTCGCTTCGAATGCCGCTTTGGTCTAGAAAGCGGTGTATTCTTTTGCGTATCAGGAACCGCCAAAATGTGTAGCTTGAAAAATAAACTTTTATTAGTCAGAGACAGAAAAATGCTGCGGTTGAATTTCCTCCTTAAGCCACTCTGTATTGATTGATTGATCTTTAATCGTGCTAGATATACAGGGTGTCCAGTTCGAACCCCGTTCCATGAGTAACTTTTTCTTTCTAAGGAGACAGGAACGGTTAAATTACAAAGCAATTGAATTTTTTTGCTGTAGATTCAGAATCTCGTATCGGAAAAACAATCGACTGTACCAGTTCCCCGGAAATCACTCCAACTTTGGTTTTTTAAGCGGAACATCCTGTATGTTTTTAGATTTTCGGAATCTACGAATCATTCTGCATCTGAAGGTATCACTTTCACATGAGCAACTATTACATTTATTATTATTATAAAACTACCCAATCACGTGCTTAACCCCCACAATGCAATCATTTATCAATCGACAATCTGCCGACTGCAGTACCTGATCTATCCAATATAACCGACTAGAGTACAGTTTCCCTAGAAGCACCTCTTGTGAATATCAAGTACCTCTTTAAAATAAATAAAATTCTTTATACTTGAAGTAATACTATTTCTACGCATAGCAAACAACTATCACCGAAAATTGCTACCCGATTCAGAGAGCTTTATGAATAAGTATGTGCAGATTTCGTATATCGTTGGTCGTTATGCTGTTATTGTGTCGGTAAATGTGAAAACGCCCAAACGGCCATCCTCTGTATTCATCAACGGTAGTCGGACTCTCCAGAGTCGTTTAAAACAGTTATTCTTAGAACCTTTTAAGAATTTGCATAAAGGAAGTGAATAAGTGGCTCCTCCTTAAAAGGTCATCGTAATAGATTACACAAAACTTTATTTTTTTATGGGAGTGTAATGTTTAAAATCTCTGTCGTTAATGCCACGACGAATAACGTTCAGCCACGAGCGTTCCGATAGTATCTATCTTAGACACTTTTATACAGCAGATCTGCCTCTCGTGGCTCCCCTTTCGCAGTTCCCCGAGATTTTAGCAAGTAAATACACGTAGTAAATAATTCTACAGTAGAAATGTCTTTCGGGTGATGTCGTGTAGTTAATATTTTACTTGACGTTT